>PYXC01000316.1:0-22500 GCA_015244755.2 Tenualosa ilisha | reverse complement strand
CGCAGACCAAGCTGAGTATCTGATGGCTCACAAGCAACACTCTAAGACTTCGCATCTTGAATATGAGCAGACACTGTCCGTGCAGCTCCAGACGTTTCCAAATGCTTCCAACGTAGCTGAGCACACAAACAGATTTGTCCCGAACTTCTCCGAGCCTCCCCAAATGCTTCAGACGGCCAACGGTCGGCCTGGTGTGTCTGTGCCTTAAGAGCGCAAAAACAAATCATTCCAGTGCCCTCCCCGCAGCCTGATGGGCATGGCAGACATAAGTCAGTTCTGCCTGCATCCCCCCCCGCCTCTAGTTGCCCCCCCCATGCGCACACACACACACACACACACACACACACACACACACACACACACACACACACACACACACACACACACACAGGCTCTCTGATGTTGTAAACTAGCCCAAGTGGAACAGCTCTAATGGCATTTCCATAAAGGGGGGGGGGGGGGGGGGCTTCACCAGCAGTGTGGCTTTCTGAAGTGGCACACCAAGGGTTCCCAGCCTCAGGTTCTCTGAACGCCCAGGTGGGATCTGTCGGGGCATGGTGGAACAACGCTTTACATTACATTTTCCATGACGAAACAGACTGGACAAGGAAGAACACCTGTAGTTCCAGGCTATAACTGTTCACCTACTGGTCACACGGGACCAGGCCTGAGTGTGATCATTTCCACAGCTCAGTGCTGCCACCATAGACCTTATTTATGGCCTCTAGTCTCTCCCACACCAAGGACCACAGGGCGAGTTTATGATTTCAGACCATGCAAAAGACTTTCTTTACTGCACAATTCAAAGCGAGTGTATTGACAGTGGGCACATTGAAAAACATTTTTGTCCGTTTTTCAAAAGCTAGATCAGTCATGACGCAGTAGTCATGGTGATGCTCAGGCCTGTTAGCATGCAGTCACCCTTATCAGTGTGCCGCAAAGCCTTAGGTCATAGGTCAAGGTTGTAACTGTCAGAAAAATGTGTGTAATTGACCCCTGACGACCACACATCTGATTGTGACCTGCAGAACTTGTGTGAGTGTAGTTGTGTGTGTGTGTGCGTGTGGTTGTATGTGTGTGTGTGGGCTCGTAGGGTTTTCTTGTCCTTACAGAGGCCTGGTTTTACTATAGTTTATTACTTTGTCAATAGATGAATGAGCATTTTTGTGGCGTTTAACTAGCCTGCCCATAAACCATTAGCTTATAAAGGCCAAGGGGCTAAAGCAGAGGGAACAATAGAGCCTCATCCCCTGAGCCTTGAGTTTCTGGCCATTATTGTTTCATCTGCTACCACCACACAGCTGGCCTTTGGTTTGGTGAGTAAACACACTCTCTGTGATGAAGGCAAAATGGTCATCAGTTGTTAAATATGACCCTTATGTTCCTTTAGAGATTTATGATCACACCGGCAGTGTGTCATTGGAATTTTGCTGATTGAAGTTAACAGTAATTATGTAATAATAAACTCCAGCGGCCTTTTAAAATGACAGTCAGTGTAAATTGTAGATCTGCACTGTATAATTCTGGAAAGTTGGAGGTGGAGGGGATTGCTCTCTCTTTGTAAGAAAATAAAACCAGGTGTGTGTGTGTGTGTGTGTGTGTGTGTGTGTGTGTGTGTGTGTGTGTGTGTGTGTGTGTGTGTGTGTGTGTGTGTGTGTGTGTGTGTGTGTGGTGTGTGTGTGTGTGTGTGTGTGTGTGTGTGTGTGTGTGTTTGGGGTTTGCTCCAGTAAAATGCCTCTGTCTTGCAGTCTTTTGTCCTCTGAAAGGCCCCAGTGGAGAAATAGCCTGAGATCTGGAGCAGAGGATGGCCCATTTCCTGTGCTTTCTCCCATGAACCTCCAGGGCTGTACTAGTAGGCCTAGTGCTTTTGGGAATACTGTGTGTGTGTGTGTGTGTGTGTGTGTGTGTGTGTGTGTGTGTGTGTGTGTGTGTGTGTGTGTGTGTGCGGTTCCCTCCGAGTCAGTGGGAAGAGTGATGTGTTTCAGACAGGTTGGCCCCCACACTATCAGGTTGCCATAGTAGGATCAGGTCCTCGCAATGGTTTAAATCACCAGTGTGTGAAGTTTGTAGTGTAGCCGCCAGCTCTATTGCTGTCGCTGACAGCCATACATCACAGAGAGATGGAGTTTGTGCGTGTGCGTGGGTGTGGGTGTGGGTGTGGGTGTAGGTGTGTGGGTGTGTGTGTGGGTCCTCAGGGGGAGGTTGCCTGATGCAGAGGGAGGATCACATACTCTTTTTGGAGAGCAGAATGTCTGTCCTCATGTTGGTCAGTAGTTAGCCATCAGGTCTGTGTGTTTTTTGGAGCTGAACCAAAAGCCTTGCTCCTCTCTTTGAGACTGATGGCTTGACAGACTGGAAGGATCAAAAAGCTTGTGAAAAGTACCAGACCTCACAGGCACATGCAGACACACACACGCACATACAGAAATGTTTCCCATACTTACACACACACACACACACACACACACACACACAAACAAAGCAATGTGAGAAAACTTGATCATAAACACAAACATGACTGCAGCCACACAGATATCAGTCACAAAGTGACATACACTCTCTCTCTGCCTCTCTCTCTCTCTCTCTCTCTCTCTGCCTCTCTGCCTCTCTGCCTCTCCCACTCTCTCTCTCTCTCTCTCTCTCTCTCTCTGGTCTTTGTGGCATTAATCTGTCACTGTGCCATCCGAAGGCCTCCCGCTGTTTGCTTGGCCAAATGACTGTTTGCCTTTGCGCCTCACTGGATCAGAGGCACAACATGTTGTTCTGTGCTTAGTCCTCGGGACACACACACACACACACACCACAAGAGATTACTGAATGATTTGAGATTTTTGTGGTGTGTACAACACTGGTCTTGTGGAGATCCCTTGTGCTTACCTTTGCAGAGGATGGTTGTTTTCACCTGTCTCTACCTGTTTGTTTGTTTGTTTGTTTGTAACACAACAACTACAATTCTGATTTTCACAAAATTTTGTGTGATCCCAGTCTGTCTTGTGACCTAGCCTGTGCTCTCTCTCTCTGACTGACTGGTGGCAGGTGACACTGGGTCACATATGGCTCAGATTTGGTACGAGTACGGCTCTAACCTGGCATGGATTTGGCCATGGATCTGCGCAATCCATACTAAATGAGAACCAGATCTCTTACAGACTCTGTTTATACCTGTTCTTGCATCGTTGAGTTTTGTGGTTCTGGTGCAGGATTTATTTAGTGCTGATTTTGTTGGGCTCCACCATGAAGTTCCTTCTAAAATGGTTCCTATGCGGCCTATCTGAGTCTTTTTCACCCCAGGAAGTTCTTTCCAAAATGAAATGTATCTGTTACTGAAGTCCCAAATAGTTCCCTCTAAATCAGCATCTGTGTGGTGCTGTGGTTTAGCAGAGAGTGTGATCAGCACTTGTGCCTCAGACGTTGTTTACGGCTTACCACGGTTAAAATCACACACTGCCGAATGAGGAGATGAATGAATGGAGAGGCTGAAAAGGTAAATGAGAAGTGTAAGAGCAGAAGAAAGAGTGAAAGAAAGAGGTGAAAAAATGAGTGACAGACAGACAGAGGTGAATAGATATAGAGATGAGAGAAAATGAGAGAAAGACAGAGAGGGAGAGAGTTTGGATGAGAAAGGAAGACAGAGAGACAAAATGGCTCTTAGTCTGGGCTGAGTGTGTCTTTGGGTCTGTGTGCAATTTAGATCAAGTGGCGCTGCTCGGCCTCAACTGGAACTCATTTCTGTCTTCTTCCAGTGAAATTACTGTCTGCTGTCGTTTCCTTCTGTTTACACTTTATTGGGCCTTAACATTTCACATGGATGACTTGCACACAGACAAGGGTCAGCCATTGAAACTTTTTAGCAGATTTGATTGACAGGGTAGAAGCATAAGCACTCACAGTACGTCATGATATCATATTATTTTTGCTTTGTTTATTGTGACATGATACAGTGTGGACTGCAAGGCACACATTCTCCTGAGTTCAGCTGGGGTCTGTGCTGCAGGTTCAGTCTTTTTCCAATCCGTCTCCCATCTCGCTGTCAAACTCTCCTCCGGTCATCCCTCACTTTAGCCAGAGAAGGAATTAGTCTCATTCCCCACATGAACCTGCAGGCAGCAGCAGCAGAACCAAAACAGCAAATGTAAGCCTGAACCCATACAGGTCTGCACTGACTCTGATCTACGTGCAGAGACCTAAGCTTTTAGACACAAAGGAAATAGCATGTCTGTCATTGTTGCGAGGCCGCAGCTGTCATGGCTGTTTCGGGAGGGACCTGGGAGAGGTACGGAAGCGCCTCAAAGGGGAAGAGCTGACTCTAACTGATCATGTACACACACACACACACACACACACACACACACACACACACACACACACACACACAGAAAGTAATGTTATTGTGACTGCATGGGGTTTGGCAGTGGTCTGTTTGTGTGCCTGTGAGTGTGTGTGTGTGTGTGTGTGTGTGTGTGTGTGTGTGTGTGTGTGTGTGTGGTGTGTGTGTGTGTGTGTGTGTGTGTGTGTGTGTGTGTGTGTGTGTGTGTGTGTGTGTTCTGTGTGAAACTCCTACCAGGGTTCCCACTGTAAGTCAAACTCAAAATTCCCTGACTTTTTCATGACTTTCCCTGACTAAAACACAAAATTTCCTCAACCTTCACTATACTTACGCAGTAATCCCCAAGAGGCTGTTAGGCACTAAGCGAGCGGAGTGAATTGTTAAGTTTGGTCAACAATTCCCGGCACACCAAAACACCACGCCAAGTGAAACTCTGTGGGCATGTAGATTCACTTGAGTTTCAACATGTAATAGGTTTTGGTTTCTTGTGGGGATAACCCCCCCTTTGTTGTACATCTGGTTGTACAATATATCGCCAGGATTCGAAAAGCACAACATCTCAAGCAAGGAATGAGAGAAGTTAATACTCAACAAAGACCAAGGAGGAAGCATAGAAAGTATAGTTAGTAAATAGATCACCTTTTTTTGGGGACAACTAGATGTCATTACCAAAATTCCCTGATATTTCCTGGCTTTGTCCACAAAAAAATATCAAATTCTCTGATTTTCTATGTCTGGAACAGGCTGTATTAAAATTCTATGATTTCCCTGAAATTCCCTGACCCGTAGGAACCCTTCTTCTGAACTTATGCATGCGCATCTGTGTGTGTGTTCATAAATGCGGGCCTGTCCTCTGGTGGCGTGTGGATCTTGGCAGGCTGGGTAAGGGCCCTGACATTTACATTTATGCATTTAGCAGGTGCTGTTATCTGGTGACTTACATTTGTCAACTATCAGTTAGTTCAGAGCCAGTCTCCCCTAGGCCACCTCCCTCATGCCACCACTGCCCCTGACAGTGAGTGGGAGACCAGCTCCATGCACTCACAGAGAACTATGGCTTTTTACACAATGATTATACACACACACACACACATGCATATACACACACTCCACATAGGCCTACATTACAGCCCTAAATCTACAGCACCTGCCTCTTGGACACTGCATAGTGTGCAGCTTTTCCCAGGAGTTATTGTGCTAAGTACACCTCTTACTCACTTACTCAATCACTCTCTTACTCTCACTCTCACATAAACACACACACACACACACACACACACACACACACACACACGCTTTTGTTTATTCAGTTTTTCTGCATGCAGCTTATCTCTTTCTGCTATCTGAATGCAGAGTATTAAAACGACTTAAAGTAGTTATTCATATATTCATGTAAAGTAAAAGCTCACTAACTCTCCCACCCCCCCCCCCCCCCACACACACAACACACACACACACAGATGAGACAGAGCGAACGAGAGAGAGAAAGAAGCAAATGAGGAAAAAATATCTCCTTCATCCAGAGATTCATTTGATTCATGAAGCGTAGCTGTGTGTGGAGTGTGTGTAGGGGAGCTTCTCTGAAATGTTGGTCTCCTTCTCTCTCCCTCCCTCCTCATTGTGCTTTTCTCTTCCCTCCGCTACAGTGTGTCTTCATCTGTCCATCAAAGTCAGTCCTCCCTGCTGCCCATTATGCATTAGGCATTAGACTCGGGCAGTCTCCTCTCCTCTCCGCAGGTTGGTCAGTGTGCCCTGGGGCCAGTGGTCCTGCTCCAGCACTCTGTGTTATTTTACCGTCTAGACAGAGATGCCAGGGTTGATAAGGCAAAACCCTGGCCACAAGAACGAATAGGAGAGAGGGAGATAAAGTTGAAAAAAACGGACGCCTGGCCTTGTGTAATGACGTGTTTGGGTGGGATTTGGAGTTCAGAGGCAACTCTGTGTTGCTATGTTGGGTTGTAGGCAAAGGTGCTGATTTGTGTGTGTGTGTGTCTTAGAATGAGTGCGAGCGTGCAAAGAGAAGGGTTTGTGGAGTTGTGTGTGTGTGTGTCAGCTATATGTATGTGTGTGTGTGCGTGTTGTTTAATAAACGATAAATATCCGGTTTTCAGCGCTTGCCTGAAAGCAGCTTGTGTGTCGAAAGGCAGGCTGTGTGTGTGTGTGTGTGCGCGCGTATGTGATGGTCAGGGGAGTGCTGGAGTGTGTGTGATGATGGTGTGGTTTGAATGTGGAGTGCAGATGATGTGTGTGACTCATACTCTCCTTCAACTGGTGGACTGTGGCAAACCCAGTGCGGGTCATGACCACACAGTTTTCTCTCTCTCTCTCTCTCTCTCTCTCTCTCCCATCCCACTGCTGTCTCTCGCTCCTGTTGTTTTCTTCCTGTTTTCTTTCCTTCCTCAGCTTATTCAGCTTCATTTCTGCTGAAGTCTGAAGTTGAGCATCTGAGGGCCAGAGCTTCTCCGCACTCCTTCTTCTCTGCTCTCATGCTACACTCATGCAGTGCTTCTTTCTTTCGTTCTTTCTTTCTTTCTTTCTTTCTTTCTTTCTTTCTTTCTTTCTTTCTTTCTTTCTTTCTTTCTTTCTTTCTTTCTTTCTTTCTTTCTTTCTTTCTTTCTTTCTTTCTTTCTTTCTTTCTTTCTTTCTTTCTTTCTTTCTTTCTTTCTTTCTGCATGAAATCACTGCTGATCAATTTGTGTGTGTGTGTGTCTGTGTTTTCCTCTCTCCCCCTCTCTCTCTCAGTGTTGGTCTGGCCTGGCAGGCGGTAGGCATGATGTAACTTGTGGCTCCAATTAGGCGTGTGGGAAGAGTGCATGTGGCATGGATCCTGACCCAGGGCCCGACTGAGCTGCCGGTGCCGTTTACGAGAATAGCATTTGTTCATTCACTCCCTGTTTAGTCAGCTGGAGAAGCCCTGTCTGGGCCTGAGTCTCAAGCTCTCCCATAGCCCTAGTGCTGCCTGACTCCTTCTCCTCTCAAGGGAGAAATCGCTCTTTCCCCATTTTTCTCCGTCTCTGTCTGTCTTTCTCTCTCCCTCTCTCATATCTTTCTCTCTCTGCCTATATGTCATCCTTTGGTAAATCCCAGTCGGGTTGAACCCCAAACAAGCAGCACATGACTGACTCAGCACATTTCCAGGCCAGATTCCTTCCAGAGCCACATCACATCTACACTTCCATCTCCAGGCTGAGTCAGATATGTTGGGGGCCAAGACTGGCTGTAGACCCACTCTCTGTCTGAGTGTGTGATGATCTCAATAACTCCCTTCTAATGCCCTCCTGATGTCGGCCAGAGGGTGGACACTTGTGGATCGGCACGCTGGATAGATAGATACAGTAGATAAATACTTAACTACAGCTCCTTGATGTGACGAGCTGCAGCATTCTAAACAACAGCCACTTGCTGCAACCGAGGTTCTGAAAACTAGGGGTTTGAACAACTTACAATGTGCACCAACCTTTCCATAACAATGCATTTGTCAGAACACTCCAGTCCCCACCCCCCCAACACACACACACACACACACACACACACACACCACACACACACACACACACACACACAGCAATTTTGCATGCACCCTGTTGTTATGTTGATGTTGTGCTGGTGTTGTGCAAGTGTTGTGCTGTTGTAGTGTCTGTGTTGTGCTGCTGATGGAGAGGGCAGGGGAGTTGCTGGGGGTGAATGGGTGCTCCTGCTGGAGCCTGACAGTCTGCTGACTGTCCTGTCCACAGAACCTGGGGAAAGCAACAGGGAGAACAGCTCCCAGTCACCATGACTCTCTCTAGCTCCCTCTCTAACTCTCTCCCTCACTCTCTGTCTGTATTTATCTCTCACTCTGTCTTCATCTATCTGTAGCTCTGGTTCTCTTTCTCTTTCCTTCCTTCTATTTCTGTAACTCTTTTCCCGTACCGGTTGCTCTCGGTCAGCCTCTCTGTTTTCCGTCTTTCTCCTTCATCCCTTTTTTTCTGTCTGTCCACCATTCTGTCTCTATCTCTTTTTCCCCTCTTTCTGTCTTTCTTTCAGTTTCTCTTTGTCTCTGTCTATCCCCCTCTCTTCTGTCGTTCTTATAGCCTGTCCCTCTCTACCACTGAGCTCAATCCCCATCATTCTTCCCCAGATCGAGGTGCTGGTTTTTGACCCTTGTTGGCTAGACTCAATAGTCAGCCAGTCACACTGTGGCCTTAGTTTTTTTTTCTCATTGTGGGTTTTAGCACTGGGGCAAGTGGCAGGCATGGCAATCCCAGCATGGAGGAAAACGCTCTCAGACAAGAATGTCAACACCATCATGACTCAGGGCAACAAACAAGGTGCCAAACCCAAGAACAAATTAGGAGATAAAAATGAAGGCTGCTGAAGACAAAATGGCGGGACTTGACTTGCACCTGGGTTTGTCAGTGTTTATGTAGCCAGGTGACCTGGCTGTACAGTTTTAGCCTCTTCTTATCGATACCAGAAAGCTGCTAGTTCTGGAGGGAGTCTGGTTCCGGTCAGTTCTAGAATGTTGTTCTATCTGCACTGGGCCATCTCACAGAACCTAATACTGCTTGTATGGAGGAGTGCTTCAGTGCATTTGAAACCACTTTTCTTGCCCTGGAAAACTCTGAAGGGTTTTTTTCTGTTGAAAAAAAGGCTGCATAGCCTTTGAAGTTTCCCTAGAAAGGGTCTGTTTGCCTAATGAATTGGTTACTCCTGCACTGCCTGCTTTTTTGCCTTATCCCTGTTCCCTGTTTTTTTTTCCCTCCTTCGGGCATCCAGCTGGTCTGGTCTGAATTGGAGGGTGGCAGACAGCAGTACTGCCCGGCAGGCCTGATTACAGGTTGGGCTAAAGATGGTGGCGCTGTCATGGCAGCACGTGTTGGCACAAGGGCAGAGGCTCTCTGATGTGGTCAGTTGCATGTGGAAGTGTTCAGAAACTCCTTCCTGTGCTGTGCTGTGCTGTGCTGTGCTGTGCTGTGCTGCCATGCTGTCCTGCACTGGCTCTTGTCTGCTGGTGGGTTTCATGGTCCTGTCAGGTCCTGCTCTGTCTCAGGGAAAGTGCATTGGGCTGTTGTCCCTTCTGGGTACATGCAAATTTGCAGCTGGATTTGTGTCGGTGTTTGTGTGTGTGGGTGCGAGTGTGTTTGTATGTCTGAGTGGTTTAAGTGCATCCGTAAGTGTAAGCACTTCTGTGTGTGTGAGCCTGTGCGCGTATGTGTGTGTGCGTGCGTGCGTGCGTGCGTGTGTGTGTGTGTGTGTGTTTATGTTTCCATGTTTTGCAGGCAGCGCTGCTTGAGTCCAACGTGCAGCAGTAATGGCTTTCTGCTCTCATGCTATTTATGAACAATGGAAATCTCATTATTCCTCCTTCATCCTGTCTTTCCTGATTTTATGAAAGTTGTTTATTTTCTTTCAAGGGGTCTTACAAGCTTGCCTTAGCAGCTCTGCCAGGCATGGGCAGAGTGGTGTTCAGGCCCAGGCCTTAGGCGTTCTCGCCAGGTTGACTGGTGGAAAAGCCTTGGTAGTTTTTAAAGTGCGCCTGATGAGTTTGTGGAAATGTTTGTCTTTGTTTGCCTCCATTCCAGAGCATCCATCTAAACACAATCTGTTCCCATCACTTTCCCCCACACAAACTTGTTTCTTTTCGCTCCTGTTTACTCCTTCTTTCTTTCTTTCTTTCTTGGTCTCTCCTGCCTCTGTCTTTTTCCCCTGTTTGTCTGTCTCACTCTCTGTGTTTGTCTGTCTGTCAGGGGTGACAGTAGTTTAGGTTTCTTGCCTGCACTATTCCATAGGTGAAAGAGTGCGCTCAAATGGTGCACACCAAAAAAAAAAAATTAACAAAAAAAAAAAATCATATTACTTCTACTGAAACATAATCTACAATAGCGTAGTAATTCATTTACTGTGTTTGGCTTGCTGAGACAGTAGGGGTGCCCACATGGACTAAGCACGGACAAAACGTTGTTTAGACTTGAGTTGCTGGTTGTGTGAGTCTCGCATTCAGTGCGAACAGATGATAGACCTGATTTTTCTTTCCTGTACCCTGTCCCACCACTGAATCTTTTAGAGGTACGCCGCCATCCTGGATCACCCTAACTTACTTTTTCACCTGCAGTATGTTTTTCTGTCTGGGTCACGCTCTTGCTATGACCCTCTCTCTTTCTCTCTGTCTATCTGTCTATCCCTCTATCTCTCTCTCGATACATCAGTCTCATTTCTTCTCTACTGAATACTCCCTTTCTCTTTCCCCTCCTCCCTTTCGTCTGGTTTCTGTGCCAGGGCTGCGACTGTATGTTTGGATTGACAGGAGTGGGGAAGTTATGTATACATGTCACCCCAGAGCTGTGGGTATAACACGGTCCAACACTGGAGACAGCGTGCATCAACAGCCAGCCCTCGCAAAGTCTGCTGCTCGATGGCCGATTCCCACGGCAACCGTGCCAGCACTCATGAGGGCATGAGGGTTCTAATCTCGCCATCCATGCGTGTCATCAAACGGCGACAACGACTCATTCTGGCCCATCCATCCATAGACCCACAGCTCCCTTCCTCACCCGCAGACACCGCCCCCCCCCCCCCCCCCAAAACACACACACACACACCTCCTTTACCCTCAACCCCCTCTGCCCCTGTCCCAATGCCATCTCAGGTCTCATGGTACCCACCACGAAGAATCTTGACCCACCACACCCCCCCTGCCAGCCCAAATCATCCCCCCACCCCTCTCTCTTGGCCCATTGTGGAGACTGTTAATTGGGTAGTTGGGCGGAATGCCATGGATGTCTCTATTACACCATGGACACAAGGAGCCTTTTCAGCGTCCACGTCCACAGAGGAGCTGTCTGTCTGAGTCTGCCTGATGAGTCAGAGAGAGATTCTTTGAAGCCTCAGTGTTTAGACTCACTGTCCTGGACTTGATGCGGTGGCATTTGTTGATTGTTTTTGTTATTCTTTTTTTGTCTTTTTTTCCCCCCCCATCTTGTTTTTGTGTTTATTTTCCACCCCTTCCTCTATTGGAAAGTGCAGCAGACTGTCTCAGCATCATTAGCGTTTGTGTTGTCTCTGTGTATCGTTTTTCTTCAATCAGTTTGCGTTTGCTGTGGACGCGATGCTGGAAGGAATCTGTGCTTGCCCTCGTTTTTTTTTTTTTTTTTTTTTTTTTTTTTTCCCTCTCTCTCTCTCTCTCGCACCAGGCAAACATAAATACACCTCACATGGAGGACTGTGTATTTTAACCCAGCTGGCCCAGCCTGTAATATGCCACATGGTCAGCTCTTTTAAAACTCTGCACAGTCATATAAACTGTCCCCGATACGCAGTCATGACTGACGAGAGGCGAGCGCTCCGAGAGAGAGGCGAGTGGAGAGTCCAACTTGCGCTGGCGAGAGGCTGGGGAGCCTTGTGCAATTATGAGCAAAAGCTGTAATTCCGAGCTGGCAATGCTCCCCCCCCTTCCTCCCTTCAGACACGCTCAAACACCCGTTGTCAGTAGAAGTGCACAGACTGTGAGCAGCCTTGCTAAACAAGAAACGAAAGGCGTTTACTAACGTGTTTGTTGACTTCTAAAATAGCTTCCGGTGGACAAACAACAGTAAAGCTGGCCCGGACTGTGTCTGATCCTCTGATCGTCTTATAAAGCCTTTTAAAAGCTCCTGTTTAAGGTTTCTCGGTACACTGAGCTACTTCCATTTCTGGAATGCCTTTCTTAGTGAAAGACTGGTTTTGGTATAGCTGGCAATTTGATTGTCAGTTGAAAATTCACTATCCACTGTGGTTAGTCTTTATGACAATCCGAAGGCAGTGCTTCCATTCTGAAAGGAAAGTGCTGTATTGTGGATGTGGTAGCTGATTGCTGGTCTCCTAATAGTCCCAGTTATATCTTTAGGAGGATCTCCTGTCCTCTCCTATTTGACAGACATTTAACTCAGATACCAAACATGAGCCATTGTGTTGGAGAACAGCATTGCATAGTAACGTAGTAATGTCTCTCTGTTTCTCTCTTACCCATCTTCTTTCTTTTTGTTACATTGAGAGACTGAGGGTGAGTATCACACAAGCACAGACCCAAAATCTCTCTCTCTCTCTCACACACACACACACACACACACACACACACACACACACACACACACACACACACACACACACACACACACACACACACACACACACACACACACACACAATTTTACATTCCGAAGGAGTTAAGTTTGTATTGCCTTACAACCCAATGAAGTGATGACACATGAGCAAAATAACCTGGAGATACAAATGGAGGCCAGGCCAAACAGAAGAGCCCAAAGCCTGAACACACACACACACACACACACACACACACACACACAAAGAGATCCAGTCTCTCTGACAGAAAGACTCATTCTACTAACTCATCTGGACAGCTATTCTTTGATAATAGTGTGTGATGCTTTGATAATAGAGGACAGAAATAGCCTGGCCCCTCAGTGGTCAGTTGCTGCACTGCTGTAGAGATCTGTGGCCTCTGGAGGCAGTTGGCGTGGTGGTGAATGCGTCCTCATGTGTGTTTGACTACAATAGACCGTGGTGAAGTGGTGGTCAGAGCAGCACTGGTGAGGGCAGCACAGTGGTTGATCAGTGGTCGAGCTTTGGAGAAAAGCTGGCTCAGGCACTACCAGGTGTGGACCAGATCTGACCCAGATTTGCGCCAGAAACAGATGTGGTTGTCAAGGTTACATAAAGTGATGTTTTTTTCTCTCTCTCTTTCTTAATTTCTTTTTTTTTTTTTATACTCCCAAAGTCCTTCCAGAATTACACAGCATCTAGAATACGCATCATCTGCCAGTCAAAACAATCTCTAGAGTTCAAACTGCACCATCAAATGAAAATGTTTGAAATGCATTTATCAATGCTTGTTCTGCAGCCGTATGACACAAGTTTAATTCACTACAATCGTTTTGTTAATGGAACTGTTTTGGAACTGTTTAGTTAATGGAACTGTTTTGAGAAGCCTTCCTCAGTCAAAACTTATTTGACTTGATTTAATTTGCTTGAAAATCTTTCCTGCTTGAGATTATTACAGTATTACCCTGTACCTCAGTAGAGTGGTGGTAAGGCAAGAGCTCAGTGAAGCAACACAATCAGCCATGGCAACACTAGTAAACATAACAGAAAAACAAGATGGAGCAAGGAGGACATGTACTATCATTCATTGTGGGCAAAGATGTTGATCCTCTGCCAGTGGGGTTTGGGAAAAGCCTAATATGTTAGCTTGCATCGTTAGTGGTAACTAGAAAGCATAGCAATCCCATAGCGGTCGATGCGTATTGGTTAAAGGCTGTTACAGTGGTTTGAAAATTAACCTGAGGTCTGTGCCCATAAGGACGCAATGACTGGAAACAGTCCCTAATGGATAAATGCCAGACCCTGTTCATGAAGTCAGTGTGGGTCTGGTTATACCATAAAAAATGTCAGATGGATCTGTGTGTGTGTGTGTTTGCGTGTGTGTGTGTGTTCAACACATACCTCCTTCCAAATTAAAAGAGATGCAGCCTTCAGAGAATGGTCAGGCCGGGTGTGCATCTCTGTCACTCATCAATGGTCTTTAAAGTTAAGGGTAAAACTCATTATGCATTTGTGACTTTATTAGTCATAATACAGCGTACTAGTGTGGACACATTTCCCAATACTGCTCAGAATTGACCTGTCAAAATGTGCGTAGACTTTTGCGTACATTTGTGTGACATTTGTAATAATAGTGATACAATTCTGAAGTCAGCTAATGGAAAAAGAAATGTTGCAAAGTTATGTCCTACGCACTGATTGTTTTAGCAGAAGCTTTCCATAGCAACTCCTAGTATCCCTCGATAAATGCCAGTCTATATATTTGACAATGTAATGCACTACTCAGCTTTTTGATAGTCCCACCACTACTCAAGTAGACCCAGCAAAACCCCAGCATGTTATTAACGGACTATGTGCTGCAGTCTCAGAACTACACTGCCAGGGTCAGAGAATTTGTCTGTGGTCGTCGATTGTGGTTTCTGCAGTGCGTCAGGGACATGTTTTATTGAGCTATACAGCGTAGCGCGCCATGCTGCGCCACATACGACCAGGCCCTCAGGCCCTCAGGCCCTTGTACCACCAGGGCTGGTGGTTTTACGGGAGAAACCCTTAACATGGGCGCATGTAAAAGACGTTCGCAGACCGCCCCGCTTAGAAGTAAAGCTGCCTATATGACCACTGGGGCCTGTGTGGAGGCTGAATTGGTGGTTGTGTGTGTGTGTGTGTGTGTGTGTGTGTGTGTGTGTGTGTGTGTGTGTTTGTGTGTGTGTGCACGTGCGTACGTAAGTACACATGGGTGTGTGTATGTGTGTTTTTGCGTATGTGTACACACATATGCCTGTGTGTCTGTGTTTTTTCATATGTGTAGATGTGTGCGTGTGTGTGTGTGCGTGTGTGTGTGTTTACGGCGTGCCACAGAGAGCCAGCGGAGGTTGCCAGAGGCGTGGTAATGATGGAGGGAGCCTGTCATTACGGCCAGAGCCACAGCCTCTCTCGCTGTTCCACGGGCTGCCGCGCCCTCAGTTGTGGTGGCCATTGATCTCAGTGTGTGGAGCACGTGGGCGCTTCATATAGGACAGCAGTAGACTGGCATCCAGGGCCACTCTTAAAGAGGCCAGAAAACATACAGAAAGCAACAGGAGGTGCAGTCTAGCCTGGAGTGTGTGTGTGTGTGTGTGTGTGTGTGTGTGTGTGTGTGTGTTTGCGTGTGTGTGTGTGCGTGTGTGTGCGTTTGTGGCACACTGTATACGGCACACTTCATAGGACAATGGCAGGTTTACATGAAGGGCCACCCTGCACAGTGTACATTATGACTTTGAGCAAGTTTACATTCAAAGTTGGAGCTGCTGGGGCCTGTATGTGCGTAGCACGTGGCCAAAGTTAATAGAATCCATACTGAGGCATGTTTACCACACAGGAGCAGTGATTAACCTACTGATGACCTTCAGTGACCTTTACTGACCTCTGACTTTACTGCCCATATCACCATGACCAGTGTTCTACCCGACCAGTGCTGGCACACCTGGTAACGGGGACTTGGTTTGGAGGCTTAGCACTAGTAATCTGTTCCGTAGCTTCCCACAGCAGTACATGACCAAATCCAAATGTCTCCCCTAAGCCCTACCCCTGAGGGCTGAAAGACTTAAGTGGCATGAATCTGCTTTGTGTACATGTAAACATGTTGTGTGCATGTATTTTAAAGTTTCTTTCATGAAATAGCCATTGAAATAAGAGAAAAGTTTGATGTTTTTGCTAAAGAACAGTGCCTTTTTTTTTTTTTTTTTTTTTTTTTGGCTTATTGCTGGTTAAATATGTGTTGGTTCAGGGCTTAGGTTTAGAGAACCATGGTGTTTCTGACCAGACTTTATGTCAAGAGTCACACTAGGATGAGTAAGTGGGGTTGTGCATACTTGTTGAAACAATCAAAGGGAACAGATTTTGCAGATCATATATTTTTTTTAGTGTTGTAGCTCATGTGCTTTTGTTGTTCCCCTGTCATGCCAAGAGAACTGTCTCTGAAATAAACACATTATCGCTGGACTGTAAATCAGTAGCCTCTAAAATTATATCCTGCAACCCAGCACATTTAAGATAATTGGGAACTTGGATGAACCCTTGACTGTGAGGAGAAAACAAGTCTAATTCATCACTAGCACTAGAGCAACTTATAATTTATATGAAATATGCACAGAAGATAAGCATTGGAGTAGCCCTGGTAAATACTAAAAGTCTAGCAATACTAGACAAAGACCAGAGCAAGTACAAGTTTATGTACTAATAATATGTCTACCTTAGCTTACTCAGCTTTGCGTGGATTGGTGTAGCACGTTGTCTAGCATTAGAGCAGTGATCTTGCATACTTAAAGACATTGTGGTCATGACAAGTAGCAAATGTTAAGGAAGAGTTAAGCAAAGGGACTAAAAACGGTTGTTTTTTTTTTTTGTTGTTGTTTTCCCTCTGGAGAGGGTTTGCACAGAGAGGAGCTGCAAACCTTCAAATTAACTCTCCTTCCCACAGTCTGAAAGGGAATATTCAGATGAGGAAATGAGCTGAGTGTGCTGGTGTCCAGCTTTTTTAGTTGATGTTTGCTTTGGAGGACAGTTTGCATCATGACGAGAGGCCACGCTTACAGTGCCCTTTGCCTGGTGAGGAGGAGGGAAGCGTCTCTATGAATAAACATAGAGCGGAAACAAGAGATGGTAAAAAAAATGATGACAGAATGAGGGAGGGAGTGAGAGAGGGAGAGAGAGAGAGAGACTATGTTTGTTTATGTTTGCCTGTGTGATGGTTGGGTTATTGAAAAAGAAAATAAAACAGAGAAATCCTCTGGATGGCCTATTTGGAGAAAAAAAGGTGCTGCTTCATCTTAGTCCTGAGAACACACACCAGCTGTGAGCTGAAACTCAGTTCAAACAGATCTTCTCTCTGGCTCAAGGCTTTCAATGTTTTTATCTGTTTTTCTTTTATTATGTTGTCTGCATTTTGTTATGGTCTTGTGCGGAGCGATTCCTCCTAGGTCTTTGGGTTAGAAAGTTTAGTGTATAGATATCACAATGGCGCTGTCAAATGGACCCTTACTGTTACCCCCATGACCCATCTCACTCCTTTGAGTTTGTCACTATGCCTGGCCGCTGCTACATTGTCCAGCCATAATTCCTGATAACCACCTATAGACTGACTACCATGTAATGTAAAAGTGGGATAATACTCTATTATGAACTATTATGAACCTTAGCTAAACCATAGGCAATTTATAGTCTGTCATGGTTACTACTGATTGTAATTTTTCTCCATGACCCCTGGCAGTTGGGTTAGCCCCTTGAGTCGTGGATCTGCCCAAGGTTTCTTCCTAGATTAACTGAACATAAGGGAGTTTTTCCTTGCCCCTGTTGCTCTTGGGTGCTCCTTCTGTGAAGCGCCACGAGACAATACTATTGTAAAAGGCGCTGTATAAATAAAACTGAATTGAATTGAATTGAATATTCATTTAGCAGGCCTTAACCACTGGTGATATGAGTTATGGTGTGTTATAACAGGTTATAAACTAAAAATGAGTGTTTTATAACAATGTTGTAATATGGTGGTTGTGTCTGTTCTCCAGGGCATGGCCTTCTCTCTGGAGGAGCGGCTGCAGCTGGGCATCCATGGGCTGCTGCCCCCTGTTTCCTGAGCCAGGATGTGCAGCTGCTCAGGGTGCTTCGTAACTACGAGATGAAGAAGGACGACCTGGACAGGTGAGTTGAGAACCAGGGCAGTGCGACACAGCACTCGCTGAGAGGTGCATTCTCTTCGGGCTCTGGTTTCACATCAGCCACACACTACAGTGGAATGAACTGCAGTGATCTGCAGTGATTAGGGATGTTATTTATCAGTAGTAGAAACAGCTAGTTTGGACGCATCACACACACACACTCATGTATACTCACAATCACGCACACCCACACATTCATGGATCAACACACACAAACACACATGCATACCCATATACCACATAGCACACACACACACACACACACACACACACAGACACACACACACACACAGAGACAGCCAGACTCTTGATTAACAGTTATTAATGCAGCCAAAAATAACTCGTTCCAGCCCCTGCTGTGTGCAAGCATCCTCAGGCTGTTTCCCAAGGCCAGCTTTCATCTCCCAATTTGTCATGTATGACTAAGCGCAGGGTAACTGACACAGGATCACTCGTTGCTCTGATGCAATGGGCTCTGGGCATGGTGCCACCTGTCACAGGCTCCCAGCGGGCTAAGATGGCACCAGTGGGCAGGGATATGCAGTTGTGGTCAGCAGCTTGCCACTTCCCAGCCTCTCCACTTTTCCATCAGCCGCAGAATTGGTTGCCATATCAGCCCTCCAAAACAGCCGTCATGAAGATTCGTAAAGGCAGTCCTAAAGACGCTAGGATGCCAAGACTTTTTCCCATGGCCCTCTGATGTCAATGACATTCCATCTCTTAGTGCTGCAGTGCTTTAAGCTCAAGGGGCCACGGTCCGGTTTATTAAAATGTGACCAGTCTTGTCCAGGCTGTCATTCTTCTGGGTCTTATTTTGTTTACGTTACAGTCTGTGCTTTTAATCTCTGAGCTGTTTTTGATATTTTTTTTTGCAGGACACAGTCTCTTGGTGAGAAGTGACCCATGCTGAAAATATGTGCTATTCATAATGTTCTGTTTTTTTTTTTTTTTTTTTCATTCAAATGTTTTGTTTGTGATGTTTTGCTCCGGTGCTGAGTCTTAAAAAGAAAAGGCAGCCTGCCAGCACTTTCACAGAGCAAATATTTGTTTTGGGAATAGTGCAGAGAGTTCTTAGCATTCAAAGAGTTTCTCTTTTGTTACTGAGGCGCTGATAGGAACCCACCTGTGTGTGAGGTAGAGAGGCAAACCTGTGTGCAAGCAAAGGGATTTTCTCTTTTCTTTACTTTTTCTTTCTAGTGTCAGACACTGAGGGACAGAAAATAAACACCGGCCCCTTTGAAAAATCACGGCCAGTGTTACAGGCATACAAAAGACTTGACAAAGTGCAGACAAAACCGTGAGCGTCTGGAGATGTTGGCTCTCAGATGTCATTCTTTCGTCTCGAGAGCCCTGTAGACTGCATGGCGGGCGGAGAGAGAGCATCAAACTTTCCTCCACCAAGCCAACGCCAGGGATGGATGGATGGATGGATGGATGGATGGATGGATGAATGGATAAATGGATGAATGCGACTCATCTTTGGAAGACAGGGAGAGAGAAGTGTTGTTGACATATTTCTGTGTGTGGTTTGTTGACTCATCTAACTTAGTATTTATCTAAGTTTGGTATGTTGAGGCTGACTCACAGGGAGCGCCTGCCAGGAGGAAACATCAGAAGCACACAGGCAGTGAAGAGTGAGTGAGTGAGGGGCTGAAGAGACTGATGGAAGAAGGGAAACATGATGAGAATGGGGAAAAAGAGAGAGAGAGAAAAGATGAGAGAAAAAGGCACGAAGAGAAAGAGAGACAAAGGGAGAAATTGAAAGGGCAGAAAATTAGATTTAGAGAGGAAAAACAAAGACAAAGAGAGAAAGGGCTGGAAAGCGGTGTGTGTGTGTGTGTGTGTGTGTGTGTGTGTGTGTGTGTGTGTGTCATGTGAGAGAGAGAGAGAGAGAGAGAGAGACATGGAGAGTAGGGTCTTTCCCCAGCAGAGTTTCACACGCTTGTTAACACAGCCCAAACACTTCATGTTAAATGAGCGCCTGTGTGTTTGTGTGTGTGTGTGTGTGCACTCTTTCCCCTCCACGGCATGACAGCCACTCAGAGCCAAGAATGGCAGCCTCTATTGCTTCTCCCACAGAGCTCTCTATGGGCAGAGTGCCACTGAATGCCAAGAGTCAGTGCCACTATAGTCGCTTTAACAGGTCCCTCAATGGGCTCACTGCCATTCAATAGCAGGAATCATGAGCACTCAAGCCGCTGTAACAAAGCTGTCTAGAGGCTAATGTTCTACCTCATTATCAAAAACCGGATACAGGGACTTTAACATCGGGATCTGTGAGGCCACTTAGTGACACATTTTGGGGCCTTTAGAGGACCGTTGTTTGCAGCTCATATGTTCTAACAGTGTTCCACAGTCCTACTGTGGGGAAACCACTTTATTGAGTGTGTGTGTGTGTGTATGTGTGTTGTTCCATCTCTCCCTGCTCCAGAACACCTGGAAGGGGGCCTTATACTGGGCTTATAATAATGTGCTTTTATAATGTCCCTCATTTGTCCAGTCTCATGGCTCATGGGGGTTTAGCCAATCAAAAGCAACTTTAAACAGTTCGCTTAAATGCACAGGAAAGGACCAGGATAGGCCGAGTCCTCCCCTAAGCAGTGTGACTGAGAAAAGTTCTCTTTGTCTAAAATGGTGCAGTATAGTCTAAAACTCATCCAGAAACAACACAAAGTAAATCTTCTAAACCAGTATTTGATCATCCCTCATTGGCAGTGACTTTATTGGACTATGATGATCACTTGTTTACGAAGACAGTGTTTTTACACGCGCTGCTTTTGGATCTGCCAAATACCGTTGGATTGCCTTGCCATTGTTTTTAAATCCAGGAATATGATGCAATGGTAAGGTCTGTAATGCCGAACTTTATTTTTATAAGTTTAAATAAACTATGAAGACATTGTCTGTGAGCACGGCCTTTACGGCAGAAATAAAACAGCATCTGTGGATGATCCAGAGTTCAACTGTGTAGCAGTCCATGCACCACAAAATTACTGTCATGTCTGAGGGCCCTGAACTAGCGCACACTAACACACTAGTACACGCTAACACATGCTAACACATTAGCACACGCTAGCACATGCTAGTACATGCTAACACACGGTAACACACACTAGTACACGCTAACACATGCTAACACACTAGCACATGCTAGTACATGCTAACACACGGTAACACACACTAGTACATGCTAACACACACTAGCACATGCTAAGACGCCCTAGCACACACTAACGCACAATAACACACAATAGCAAACGCTAGCACATGCTAGCACACACTAAGACATCCTTGCCAAGCCTGTGCATTAGTGACATGGCCCTGAGATAGGAACATAGCTCTCAGGTTTGCTGCTTTTTTGGGGCTTTTTTGAGTGACTGCTTGGTTGGTGGCTTTTTTTATTTGGAAAGATATTGTAAACACCTTCTATCAAATCATCTCAATGGCAGGCATAGGGTGTGTGTGTGTGTGTGTGTGTGTGTGTGTGTGTGTGTGTGTGTGTGTGTGATGGGTGGGGTGGGGGATATGTTTTTCATTATCTAAACAAGCGGGACATTATGCTCGAACTCGTATGGAAAGCTTTCACTGTCATGAATGGAAAGGTGACGTGGCCCTTGTTAATTCAGCTCGTATGTAAACTCTCATGCCCTTGACTGTTTGGCTGCAACAAGGTACTTGTGTCTAAGATCTCTGAGGGCTTTTCTTTGTGTGTGTGTGTGTGTGTGTGTGTGTGTGTGTGTGTGTGTGTGTGTGTGTGTGTGTGTGTGTGTGTGTGTGTGTGTGTGTGTGTGTGTGTGTGTGTGTGTGTTTGTGTGTGTGTATACAGGCATGTACATATCTGTGTGTGTGTGTGTGTGTGTGTGTGTGTGTGTGTGTGTGTGCGCGTGCATGCTGTATATTTTTCCAAGGGTTCGAAACGTAAGCAACCAGAAACCCTACCCAGCAATTAACATACAACACGCAGACATCAGCACGTGGTTAGAGGACAACTGAGCCCTTGGGATCCTCTTGACTTCTCGCTCTCTCCTCGCTCTCTCCCTCTCTCTCTCTCTCTCGGTCTCCTCTGTCTTCTGTCATTGACCTGACCTGCATCTGTCTCTACGTCTCTGTCCTGCCCTGTCCTCTCCGTCGGAGGCCTCTGGAGCCTGTGGGTCCGGCAGTCTGTGTTTACATGCCTGGTACAGATGGACGGCTAAGTTGGACGGGCGACAGTGGGAGGCGGAACACGCTGGAATGTATCCCATCTGGCTCAGATGGTCTCTCACGGCGGAAGACTCACAGAGCAGCACCCATCGCTCTTCTCTTTCTCTCTCTCTCTTTTTCTGTGCTTGTCTTTCCGCTTGTCAACTCTCTCGCTCTCTAACTGACACAGCGCTCTCTCTCTCTCGCTCTCTCTCTCGCTCTCTCTGTCGCTCTCTCTCTCTCGCTCTCTCTATCTCTCTTTCTGTGCTTGTCTTTCCGCTCGTCAACGCTCTCTCTCTCTCTCTCTCTCTCTCTCTCTCTCTCTCTCTCTCTCTCTCTCTCTCTCTCTCTCTCTCTCTCTCTCTCTCTCTCTCTCTCTAACTGATGCATTGCTCGCTCGTTCGCTCTCCATCTCGGCAGTCAAATGGTTGGAGTGGAATAACAGGCTGTCCAAACATGCACTATCAGAGCGGTGTCTCCTCTGTAGAGCCCATCGCCTCAAGCACATGGGCCGATCGTAGGGATGACAGGCTTGTCCTGTCCTTACACATGTTGTAGATGTGTTTATAATGTCATTATTTATAATGTCTTTATTACCCATAAAACTGCCGTTCAGCATATGATGAATGCTTGCTTGTGTGAGTGGTGTGACACAAGATGTCTTAAATTCACATATGGTTCCTCTCTCTCTCTCTCTTCTCCTCTCTCTCTTCTCCTCTC
>PYXC01000315.1:7682500-7765164 GCA_015244755.2 Tenualosa ilisha | reverse complement strand
ATCATTAACACACAATAGTGATGCCCAGTTGATAACAGTGAAAGCGTGACTACTTCACATTAAACTTGAAAAGCATTTTGAGAGCAGACCTCCTCCAAGCCAATATAGGGACACTGACCCTATACAAATTCCAGACGGTGTTCCAGATCACCGCCAAATTATCCACGTTGTCTGAAAAGTTTATTCAAATCCATGCAGTACTTTTTGAGTTATCATGCTGACAGACAGACAGACGAAAACATGACCTCCTTGGTGGAGGTAACCAGTGAGGCATGATGTGCGTGTAATTATCTCTCCATCTCCATACAGGGATGTGTATATGTATGCAGTAGTAAACTACAGGTACATTCAAAAGTACAAGAATAGTGTTTTCGCAGATGTAGCATCACTATGATTCAGCTTGCTCAAGACAAAGTGATACAATTTGATGTCCAAATTTTAGCCTACATAGCGGTCCCTCTCTCAATATTTTTATAACCTCAGAAGAGTTGCCAGTGTATTGGAAGATTAGTGTCCTTCTATGCTTTGTAACCTCAGACAGCAGTGTTTATACCAGTATACAGGAGTTATGTGGATACAAGCATGAGTGCTGGGCATTTCTCTTTTGGTATGTATTTAAATCATTTTGTCCTCCTCAGAGTTGTTCTGCTGCCTGAATTCAAATCTCTGTCTCTTGTGCTAATGTAGCACAGCTGTCAGCTTCAGCAAACCTCTGGATGGGTTTGTCCTGTTGGGAGTTGTCTTTAAAGAATGCAGTTGCCCTTTCCATACAGACCCAGCATTAGTATTTGTTACAGGCCTTTGCTCGGCTGCTTGGAGGAGAAGAAAAATGGGGAGGGCGGGGGGTGGAGGAAATAGCTGAAGTCTCTGGTGAGGAGGGGAGGCTGGGGCTCAGGCCTGAAGAGAAGAGGGCTGCTCCTCCCACCTCCTCTAGCCCCAGCTGAACATCTGGCCAGTGAAACCCCATTAATCCAGGATGTATATGTGACCACGGGGGAGGGCAACCTTCCTATTCCCTCCCCACAACTGTGTTTTTCCCTGTACTTTAGTCTGACTGAAAGTTGGTCAACAAAGTAAAACCAAGACAAACTCGCTTTCAGTGTTCTCATTGTTACTATGTATACAGTGTTTCATTTGTGAAGTTTACTATACAGGTGTTAACAAATGCAAGCAGTGTCTGCTTGTTTGTGTTTGTACGCCAGATAGACCCTGGCTAGGGACAAGTAGTCAGTCAGCAAAGTCAAGTGGAGCCAAGCAAGTCAATAGGAATCAAAGAAGTTTGGGTTGTGGGGAAAAGAGAAGCAGTTGATCAGCCTGTGTCTCTTGTATGCCAAAACATGTGGGTGTTGTCAGGATCCCTGCTCCTCGACTGGCTGGCGTGAGGCCTTTGAGATGAGTTGCATAAACAGAGGTCTGAAGCCCATACTGAAGTTATTTTGGGGCGTCTTTCCCTGAGGTGGTTTAGCTCCTTGGAGCTGGATGTGAAAAAAGCAAGACGGCACTGGACAGGATGATGGGGTCAAGGAAGAATGCTTGGATGCAGAGGAGCGATAGTCATTCCCATTTGGTTTGGAGGCCGGTGTGTTTTCATGGCTTCACCCTGTTAAACCGTAAACACCCATTTTTTTTCTCAGGAAGATGGCAATCAGAGATATTATCTAAGTAATTAGTTGCATTCCTGGATATTTGTGTGTCATTGGTGGATTGCAGTGGACATAGTACCTCTGCTGGCTAGTTTGTCTCATTGAAGTCAGGGTGCAGGTCTGCTTCGTTTCATCCAGCAGTCTGCCTTTGACAAGCAGCAGCCAGGGTCATAACATGTCTCTGTTTCTTCACACTGTCACTTCTGCCAGAAATGGTCAAATTCGCTCAGACCAGTGCATTGTGATTTATCATAACAGAGTCCAGCTTCAGTGAGCGAATGTGTTTTTGCACTTTCACGCTCTCCATTCCCAAACAGTTGGCCACAACCATATAAGGGAAGCTTTTTATTTAAAGACAAATAATGAAGGTTTACAACATAAGCCTATTTCGCTCAAATGCAGTGTAAGCTGTGCACTTCAAAATAACCTGATTTTTTTGGCTCTGTCTGTTGAGCTGAGATGATGTTTGTTGTGCGGAGAGCAGAACGACTCAGAAACTCGCTAATAGTTTTGGATTAGCGTAGCAATCCTTTCCCACTCACAAACTCACACAAACCATTCCATGCAATCCATTGCACCCCATCAGCCAATTAGAGACACCATGAATGTCCTTAAGCAGTGCAGAGCCCCTGGGCTGTGGTACAGTATAATCCCCTCAGCCAAGCCATGTAGCATCCCTCCTGTATTGTTACTGCAGAATTATGAATCCCAGCATTAGACCTGCATCAAAGCAGTTAATTAAATGTTGCTTTGTAGCTATTTTTATCCAAGTGGATGCAAAATGTACATCCTTGCTTATGTAACCTCACTGGTGCAAAACTATTACATAACTATAGATCAGATAAAGTTGTTCTAGCAACACTACTTGTTTATTTTTTGGCTGGGTATTATTAAGATGGCTTCTGATGACAAGAACTTAATTTAAATATACACACTGCTGCCACTATGCTGCACCGTTTGTTTAATCATGATTTGTTTTGAGGAAGTGAAGTGATGAGTTCCACAAGGGCTTGAATCGCTGTTGATCCATCTGTCTGTCGGCGTATTTAATCTCAGTTTTGGCTTTCATTCATAAACAGTGTCTGAAAAAGACAAAAAAAGTCCACTGGAGGAATTTGACTTCTAGCACACCATTTGCACGTCTCCGGTCCGACATTACTTCAGTATCCAGCAGACTGTGGCCTCAATCTAGAGCTCCGTTCAGTCCAGCTGAGGCTTTATAACTCTGAATGGCCAGCTTGTCGTCTTTATTGTTTATCATCACAGGCGGACAAATCACAGACCCATGTGCACACATTTGCTGATTCTCGCAGGGCCGGCCTCGGTCTCCAGTGAGTTGGAGGCAAAGACGAAAGCCAGCTTTATGGTCTGTGATTGCAGCCAAGCAGGGATTGTCCCCCATAGCCTAAGGAAAAGGGATGTGTAATATCATTATGTTTCACAGCGGGAGATTTACCAACAACTGCAAAAAGATCCCTCTCTCCTCCCTCCAACCGCCCACCAGCCCCACGACCAGCCCCCCTCTCCCAGCTGTGTAGGACAGGCAGTGTCAGCCTGGAGACGGCAGGCTAAAGCCAGATTAGAGGAAATGTCTCTGTCGTGCAGCCCTTCACACGTGTGGGGGTTAAGACTGTGGACTTGAAAGGGCGTTTGTTTGATGTTGGAGTGGCAGGAGGTAAGGTGAGGGAGGGGGATGATGCAGTAATTGATGTTTTCTTGGTCCAGGTTTACATACTGTATTGCCTCAGACACAGTGGGGTAGATTGGCGTGGTGAACAAGGCATTTAGAGATTTAGGTGGGTGTTGGTAAGCAGTTTCATGTTTTTGCTTGCTTTCAATGAAAAGGAGAAATCTCTCACAAAGTTGCATTCTGTCAAAATGGGATGCACGCTCCACCTAAAAAGTCTTGCTGAAAGTCATTGATTACATGGGCACAGGTGTACACACAAACACACACACACAACTTTTTCAGACATAGCTGGTCAAATGTTGCGACCAGTCACTACGTTTGCTTTATATCCAGCACTAATGTGTGAGAATGGCCTCTGTGACTATCATTCTGTGTTCTCCCTCCTCCTTCTCCCGTCTGTGAACTCTTCACCCGGGGCCTGGGGAAGGCCACAGGCCTGGGGCTGATGGTGCTCTGATGTTGGAATGGTGCTTGCTGTGCGAGTGTGTGTGTGCGCGCGCGCCTGTGCGCCTGTGAGCGTGCATGCATGGGTGTGTGTGTGTGCGCGCTTGTGTGTGTGTGTACATGCACGCTGCAGAGTGTTGGTCTGCGCTTGTCTGTAGAGGGTCAAGAGCCGTTCAGCTCACCTTGGCTGCCCCCTGCTTTTGGAGTTAACCCTTCTCATACAGGCCCTCTCACACGCAAAGGTTCTGGCTACCCAGGAGGATGCATGCATTGACTGTATATCTGATTGTGCAACCGAACTTAGGACAGTTAGCTATTAATGTTAATGCTAATGAAACAAACAGAATGGTGAATTTTAAGGATATTTCTGTGCAGAGACTTGAGACAGTTGAAGAAACACAAAGAATATGTCTTTTATTCATTTTTTTTGGTTTGTTTAGTTTATTTAAAAGGGACAATGTATATTAATCAACATTTCCAGTTGAATTAAAAATGTTGAAATGTGCCGGAGAAGGCAAATTAGTTCATTTTCATTCCTATTTTCTTGACCGGTCAGTACAGCAACAAAAACAACAATAAAGGCACATAGTACAAAAAATGAGTACATTCATACAAGAGTGATGTCTGATGTCTGATCAAGGAGTTATTCATGGTTACAAGATTGATTAGCTTAGATTTGATCCATCTCCTAAGTCTTTGGTCTCTGGTCTCTGGTTTTGAAAGCTGGATAAGTAGAACTTTCCCTTACCTCACAAGAAAGGCTATTCTAGTAGTTTGAGGCAGTTACTGAGATGACTGTTTGCCAAAGTTTACTATGTCTGCATTGTACAATACAGTCTCCTCGCCCTGTCAATACCATCCTGCCAATACCATCCTTCTGCTTCTCAGATTCACTCAGTAGGGGAGGTGCAAGCCCATGTAATATCTTGAAAATAAGACAAGCATCTAAAAAAATGACAGTGGTGATAGGCTGGTGTTTTTTTGTCAAGAACAATTTGTACATAGAGGATCTCTTTTTATTTCAGAATGGTCTTATTAGCTTAAGACCAACTTGTAAAACAGTATGATATGTGAGAAAAGATCATTTGCCAGGTTGGCTTTAATGTTTTTTGAATGTTAAGTTAGAATATAAAATGATTCCAAGCTATTTAAGATCAGATACAACCATAAGCTTTTCTCCTCCAATTAAGACTTGAGATTGGTGTGTCTTTGCATGTTTCTGTGAAAAGAACACATAAACTGTGTTATTTATGTTCAGGACTAAGCATTCATTCTTAGAATCTATAGTTGAAAGAGGTAGATGAAAGACAAATTACTGGAAACCTCTTAATGATGACCTCTTCTTGAACTTGCTCTTCTCTATTGCTGTTAGATCATGTCAACAACTGTTTTTCCTTGGGACAGCCCAAACTGAAAGACCTTTTCAGAGTCATTCAAATCATGTCATAATGTTAATTTAATTAGTGGAATCAGGTGTGGCTTTCTGCATTTGAGGTTAACTTGCGTCATATCTTTGGTATGCATGCACCCAGAAATACTGTTAACCCCCATCAGTGTTGCAGATGATTTATTGCCCTCATAATTGCAGCAGTAAAAGTACTTTCTGGAAACCATTTCTGTCACATGATCTATGAGTCTGGTGGAAGGGCCAAGTTGGTGAGAAAAATGAAAGTAAGGATGAAGTGTTTTATGAGCCTTCCATCAGTCTTGTCATTGACAGACTTTCATCTCTAACGAAATTTTAATAATTGGAAATACACCATTCAATTTTTTGTAGCTGATGACTGAAGTATGCTTTTGACAAGCCATCTAAGTTATAGACTGGCCCTTATTAGCCAGTTGCCATTGACCTTTATCAGCCAATCACTGAGGTATTACTCATAGCTTTTCCTAGTCAAACATTTTATGACATTCTGATAACATGAGGAACAGTCAAACATGAATCTGTCAAATTTGTATCTTAACAGCTGTTGCTCCTCAAGCAAGGCAAATGTGGTCTTCAGGTCCATAACTTGTCTGTTGCCTGGCAGAGACTTATCCACAGCTCTCTCTTCATTGCTACTTGCAGTGATTATTTATCATTATTATTTTGTTCTTGATTTGAGGTTATGAAAGTGCCACACACTGAGTGTTAGCTCATTTGATCTTTCTCTAATGAGCGCTCTGATTGCAGGGATTTGGAAAGAGATGCAAACCCTCATTAAGGCCTTTGATGTACCTGGTGTTTAGAAAGACTCATTCCGTGACATTTTGAGAGACATTCAAATGCTGAGGGATATTTTTTTCCCCCATGTTGCTTTTGTCAAATTGGTCTTGGTGTCTGACAGTCCTCTAATGGCCTGAGGTGAATTTTGTAACATTTATCATTTTTAGCTGTGAATGTCTCATCCAACCTGTTTCTCCTCTTGCCAGTTGGATTTCATTTCTCCAGACTGTTACAATGCAAATCAGCAATATCGTCTGGTTCCAAGTCTCATTGTAGAAAGCAAACTAGCTGTGGTGGTGTTCCCACTCAGTTGTTGTCTTTAGCTGCAAGTCTTGCCTTGTCCTTGGTAAAGCTCCTACACACCATGACCTTATCAGGTGACCCCTCTGGGTTGGTCTGATGACAAGCTCCTCTGTTCCACAGCGACACCAGAGAGACCCTCACAAAGAGGGGAAAGAGGCGAACCATGCTAAAGTCCCTCCCAAAGTTCAGCCACCATGTTTGTCTGCCTGTTCAGCCACTTTGAAAACAACCACTGTGGATCAGGCCATGAAGAGGGAGTGGTGGTGGTGGTGGTGGGGGTTTGGAAGTGGAGGGGTTGGTTTTGTGAGTGGGTGAGTGTGTGGGGGTGCGGGGTGGCAAACATTGTGTGTGCGCAGTAAGCCGGCAAATGGTGCATGGTGATACTGGACACGGAGCGATGAGGCTGCTCCTGCTAGACAAGCAGGGCACAGTGCTCCCATTGAGTGATTGATTCAGCAGGCCAGTCAAAATGAGGGAGGCTTACATAGCGCTGCTCCTCACTACTCCCTCTCACCTCCTTTTTGTGGGTGTGGGTTTGTCTATTTATCAACATTTCCTGCAGTTCCCTGCCTGTTTCTTACCAGATTATTTTTCACATATGGCAGTCTTTCTCGTTCCCATAGCGTTGTTCGGTTCACATATTCAGCCTCACGTTTAAGGACATTGTTCTGAATAATTGATGCAGTACCAAAACAGAAGAGGAATAATAAGTGCTCTTCTCTGGTCCATGGTACCTTCTAATTGTTGCTTTTGTTAGCACTGCCATCTTTGTGTGCTTTGAAATTGAACTAAACTGGGATTTGGTGTTTTTTTCCTTCAGACTAGCCCCAGGGTCTAATTGCATACCCAACACAGGTTCAGACTGAGCGTTGTGCTCCACACACACACACACACACACACACACACAGCTAGAGCAGGAAAAAGGCAAGGAGATGGAGTCTCCAGACAGTTGTGGGTCAGGTAGATACATGGTGATCTTTGACCCTTTGCCACACGGTGCAGCCCTTCAACCTCTGAAAAGTAACACAGCTGAGCTGGAGACCTTAATGAGTTGAGACGTGTTTAAGTGCGATTAGGCCCTTTGTTTTCTTATCTTCAAACCTAATCTGGGTGATTGCTGGCACTGGTCCAACTGAAGGAATTATTTAATAGTACTTATGCAAATCGCATGAAAATACAGACACTTGTCCAAGTGATTTTTTTTTTTTATTAAAGAATATTGATTTATATGACATTGGTTTTGTTACACCAATATGGAACACATAAACATATTCAGTGAGAGTGTTTTTTTCCCTTTAGCTGATGTTTATTGATTTGCTACTGAAGTGGTGCCCCACAGGGTACATGAAATGTAAACTGCCATCTTTGACGGCACTCAGCCTCTGCTCTATTTGAGTTGTTCTTGTAAAACATTTGGATTTTATCAGAATCTCGACTCCTACAGAATCCATAACCTGAATCTGAGAGACAAACAGTGTACACTTCAGTGTGAAACGCAGGTAATGTTGGCTCCAAAACAGAAGTCCAGCTTTTACTTTCTTTCTCTCTCTCTCACTCCCTCTCTCTCCCTCTCTCCCTCCCTCCATCTCCCAAATTCCAGAGCCACTTATAAACCCCCCCTCAAATCCCAGAGCTCTTCTCTTTTGAAAAAGCAGGCCTGCATCCTTGTAGAGGACTGCCTCTCCACATGAAATCAATTAAAAGGTGCTGGAATGTTCTGCAGAGATCTGGAGTTGATTTGGGGAGTGGGAGCAGAGGCTGCAGGGACGTGAGGAGAGAGAGAGGGAGAGGGAGACCTAGCCTAGCGAGTGAGCGAGGGGGAACGAATGAGAGCGAGAAAATGGGTCAGGGCTGCTTAAGCTGTGATGCAGAGGGTGGATGTTGCTTTGGGGCCACCAGCTGAGCTCTGTCTGGCCTGCTATCTCCATCTTTCTCTCTCACCCATCTTGCTCCGCAGCTATCTATCCTAAGCTATTATTTTTTCACATTGCTTCCTCCTCATGAACTTTTGAGTCTCTCCCTCACAACATTCCACGAGTTCTGTTCCTCTCCCTTTGTGTTTCATTTCATTGCCCCAGTCCGTCCCCCAATCTTCCCGCTCTGCTCACCATCCTTTTTAGAAACTATACTAGACGGTCATGCTCAATGTCATTTTGATCCCTTTCCAAGCTAAAGACGAATAGGTCATTTAAAAAAAAGCACGTTTGTCAGACCAATTACAGTGCATCACAATGAAAATGAGCAAAGCAGGGGATCATTATCACTTCGTTAAAGTCAATTAACACAGCAGCTAATAATTAAAATGTTTTAGTAGCCATGAAAGATCGCTTTTAATGGCTTAATCACTTTAATTGAAATTGTGGCTGATATGCAGTGTGCCTGGGATTATCAGCAGTTGCGGATTGCCCTCAAGGTATCTCACATGCAGCTGGAACTTGAGAAGTTAGCGTTAGCGGTTAAAGAGCGTAATGGGAAAACAAGATGCTCCATGCTGGCTTGCGCTGTGGTAGCCCTTCCCATTTGTGTTCAAAGCAAGTCAGGACACTGAGAGTTCTTTGCCCCCAGAGAATGCAGAGTTCTCTCAGAGGATCCTGTGAATATGTGAGAACTTGTGTTTGGGTAAAACCTCAGTGGTGCACTGGTGCATTCTCAAGCTCTGGAAGCTTGCACTTGGTGTCCTAGGCACTTTCCTTGAAGGCAGTTAGCTATGGCATGCTTAGGCCCTCCTTCTTTCTCCTTGTGACGGTCTGCTCCAACAGCCTCTGCCGACCCTCCAAAGATGTGTGAAGCCTGGCTTGTGTTCCAGGTATTTCTTTGGTAAATATTATGACAAATTCTTCAAAGTGGGCCAGACTGCAAAACGTTTTTTCCCTGGGTGCTGCTCTACACTGATGCAGTGTGGCATTCATATTTCAGGACTCCTATATGTCTCCACTCTGGTACTGAGAGAAAAGAGGACAGCAGGGAACTTCTGTAAAATGTCATCCCTCTGTCCCAAGAGATACAGATGTATATTTTATTTAACACCTTTCTTCGAACTCCAGCCATCCATCATCACATATTACATCACATGAGATCTTTTTTCTTCTCAGCTTCTGTCAAGCCTCCCCCCTACATTAGCACAAACCAAGTGTCACAGCACTCTAGGTCTTGGCTTTCCCCTTGATAATGTGAAGGTGGTAGTTTTGACAAGTGTGGTAAGTACACTGATATTCTCCAATGATCCTGCATCACAGCTTATTAAGACCCCCCTACTGTTCCCACAGCATGCTGTTAATGAATAAACCACCACCGCAGCCTGCAGCCATCTTCCCACAGGTTAGCGGCTGGGCTCTATCTCTTGAACTGGAGTGGATGAGCTAAGATGTGTGAAGATGACATGACGTCACAATAGAAATTAGGAAAACTTTCCTTTGAAAGTAAGAGGAAAAGAAAAGAACTCCCCTTGGAGGGAATAGTGCCAAGATGATGTACCTCCATTGAAATTTTGGGGCAGAAGGGAAGTCCTCAACATTTTAGGTCAACCCCAATCTCATTTGTGGAGGTTTTTCCCTCATTCTGTCTGCTGGCTTACTGTAGGTTACCTCTCAGTGGCATACATTTGTTTGGCAAACTTCCCTCAGCTAATCTTAGCCTCCAAAGGAATATCCAGCAAAAGTTAGTTCATTGGGAGCAGTAGGCTCTATTTTCTTACCCTGTATTTAGGCACATTTTTCTTGCATCGCCTCTGTTGTATTTATATGTGCTTGTTTCTGCGTGGCCCAGTTTATTGTTTTGATGTTTTACTAGTGGGTGTTGTCCCCCGAGGCACAAAAAGGCCTTGTTCAACTGTGAGCCAGCTATGATTTGCACCTTTGGAAAAACTGTCATTTGGCTGCTCTGCGCTGGGAGAAGGAGCGTTGGGGCCATTGAAAGTGTGGGGAAAGTGAATTAACAATCCTCATCTCTGTCAGAAATATGTCATTGGTCTCTGGAATGGAGGACTGCCTGTGGGAACCAGCCTTCCTGAACCCCCTCCTCTTTCTCCCTTAACCCCCAACTCCCGGCTCAGTGTCATTCACCCTCCCTCCTCGAAGCCACAACCTCCAATTAGGCCTCGAAGGTTTCTCCATGTTGTGGGCACACTGTGCTGTGCTGTGCTGTGGTGTGGCGCTTTCACTGGTAAATTTAGAAGCTGCCATGTTTTATTTTCAGTTTGGCTTTTTATGCACGGTCATCAAGAAAAGCTTGACCACTGGCGGAAGCTGGACGGACCTGGGTTTAGGTGGCTGGAGTGTCCCGCCCGCCCGATACGCACAGAAAATGTTCTGTTGAGGTCCCATCATGCACTCAGATGTTACTCGCGCATGGCTTGGCATCATCCTCATCTTTTCCAGTGGGTGGTCAGTGAGACAGTAATGTAAGCAAGTACCTCTTGAAATTCACAAACAATCATTTGTGTCATTAGCTTGTTTTCTCCACCTGGTTGCTTTTAGTGAGTACTTCTAGTGAATTTTGGAAGGGAATAGTAGCTTGTATCTGTATGGTTTATTGAATTGTCTTCATCCCCCTTCCTAAGATTTAGTTTGTTTATTGACAGTGTGGGCTTTGCTGACCAAGATCATGTGGGCTTTCTGTCTTCATACGCTTTCCTTCCTTTTATCTTTCTCTGCCTCCCCTCCCATACTGTTATTAGGTGCTTGTAAACTTTTATGTGCACTTTCCACTTGGGTCATCCCCTGGGCCTTTATATATAAGGCAGGGCAAAGACCTTAGACACTAACTGGGCTGTTTACAGTAACCTGTCCTGCCATTTAGTCAAGTCTGTTTTTTATAGAGCAGCAAGAGCCTTTTAGTCTTCTGAGGGCTACCCGTAATGCCTTTGTTAACCTTACCTTTTTGGTATGAACTCACACGCGTGCACACACACACACACACACACACACACACACACACACACCACAAACATGTTTCATGTGTTTGAAAGTAATATGATTAGATGTTTCTTCTTATCTTGCATTGGAATTCAGCTTGTGTCTCATGCAGATGACAACCATACATCCATATGCACATGTGCACACACGCATACTCACAGACACAGGCACAACCTCTTAGCTAAATAGACGACGAGCAGCTTCCCTGGGCTGGCAGAGTTTACGAGGACGTGACCGCAATAATAGGCTGCCCTGAGCCTCTCTTGTGAGTGCGGTCACATCCTCCCTTCCCCTTGAGCAGCGCACACACACACACACACACACACACACACACACACACACACACACACACACCTCCCTCCCTTCAGTCTCCTCTCCCCTTCCCTTCCACAAGGGACCCACCTCTCGTGCTGCCAAGTGTGCTGGGAGGTAAGTCACCCACGGCTGAAGAGCAGCGGCTCCCTGCTGAGAATCACAATTAGATATTTAGTGCTGTCCTTTTTCTGGAACCTTCTCGCACTAAGGAATGTAGTGGGTCTAGTGTGTCCTGTTTGGACTCGTTCGATTGAAAGTGCCATCCAAAATTAAGTGGTAAACAACTCGCCTAGTTAGCAAACATAGAAGTTGTTGATTTAGGTCAAACTGTTGCGAGGGGAAAAAAAAGGTTTTATGGGAAGACTGGTTTTAGAGTCGAGAATTGCTCCATGGGCCTCTTTATAAAAAGAGGCTGTGTACGCACATAGCAGTTGTGTAACAGCTCCAAAAACATTTTGTGGTCGGTGAACTGGAGTGAGTGGATCACTCCCACAAAATGCAGAGATTTTGACAGAGGACCAAAAAATGAGAACGTGTTTGTGAGAGTCAAAGATACACATGCAGAGAGAGGGCGTATGTGTGTATGTGTTTTGTGAGTGCTGTGACAAGCCCAGCTGACCGTTACTGGGCAAAAATACCCACACACTTTGACTGCAGAGCACAATAAAGTTATTGCTGGATTTTTCGTTTGATTTTGAAGATTGGAGGGAAGCTGAGGTGATGGCTAGTTGTTGGCCATAAAAAGACCTCTATGACTAAAGGAAAGAAATTGAAAGAGAACTTTTTGGTAGAGTCTGAGAGAACTTATTCATGTACAGTACTCCCTTATTCACATACAAATAAACCCTAGTGGAAATGGGGCCTTTGCATCAAAGAGGTGGTTTCTGTGTTGTGGAATGGTGTTAGGAAATGCCCCCTCCCACTACCTTACCTTAGGGGCAGGGCCTCCTTGAACTGCAGCTAACCTGTCTCTTTTTCTGTGAGACCTTGGCTGAAATATGCTGAGTCTTAAGAAGGGACAGTTTCCCTCCCTCCTGGAGGTCCTTTTGAGAAATCTGCTCTTCCAAAGGGAATCTGTCTGTCTTACACTCCAGGTTGCATTGATTAAACGTATCAGTGAAACTGATGTATGTAAAAGGACCAGGTCATCTTCCTATCCAGCTAAATAAAGTCGCCACATGTATTCCATGTTTTAAACTTAAGAAATATGATGCTAATCTTTTTTGTGTTATCTCTCATGCCTCAGCCCCAAAGACCTGCAGCTCCAAGCAGTTTGTGTGCAAGGACCAGGTGACCTGCATCTCCAAAGGCTGGCGTTGTGACGGGGAGAAGGACTGTCCAGATGGCTCGGACGAAGCGCCAGATATCTGTGAGTAACTGTGTGTTTTGTGTAACAGCTCTCCTGGGCCCATTGGCTTAAACCGAGCCGCTAACCTTTGTTACGGGTTCCGGTAAATTGTGTTGTAATCCCACCACGAGGAAAGGGGGTTGAATCATTTAGAAGAATGTGCAGTTGAGTTCTCGGTCACGCTCCTCTTCACATACACACACACACACACACACCCTTTTCTACCAATCCCCTCAGCGGTCTTACACTACCACAGTTTTGGCAGTGTTGTTTTTTTCTTAGGGTAAACGTTAGCAGCTAAGTGCTAACAGATGGGCTAGTGCATGCAACATTAGGATAATGCCTGTGGATAAGGAGTCGCTTGGTGGTGCGAAGGGGTTACATGTTTCAGCACAGTTAGGTTTGCGCACCCCTCCCCCCACCACACACACACACACACACACACACACACACACACACACACACACACACACACACAGTGGAAAAGAGGGCGAGAGTACAAACTTGGTCCCTCAATTTCTCTTGCTCCGGGCCCTCAGACACCCCTGGCGTTTCACCTTAGAGGTGATGCAGCTCCAGGCAGGTTTTTCCTGTCCAATTTAACTTGCCCTCAGAGCACAAAGTCCTTGTGTGTTCCCGCAAAAGTAAACAACCAAACACACTGACAAGGAAAGTGAACAAAGCTAGCCACTTCTGCTCCACCCCTCTCTCTCTCTCTCCCCCCCCCTCCCTCCCTCTCCCCCCTCTGTCTCCAGGTGTTTGTTTCAGATGTAGCTGATGAGACCTAATTCACAGGATTAGCCTCAGGACATTGATAACACTGTTAAGACAGGAGACATTCCACTGTGTGACCAAGAGACCGATTTGATAATTGAAATTAAAAGTCTCCCTCCTCTGCTTCTGGGTAGGGTGAGATAACATCACCCAACTCTCGTCCCATGCCTTTATCTGAGCGGCCATTGACCTCTCACCAGACACCAGACCCTAATATAATTTCCATGCCACTTACAGAGTTTGGCCAAGCAGACAAAGTGCCTTTTCATTTCTACCACAGGCAACACTGAACCACAGCTCAACGTTTATAAACCCAATTAAGTAGAGGCTGCTATATTCTTGTTACTGTGCTCTCATCAGCAAATGCAGGCTTGACTGATGGTTCTGCGATTATTCCAGGTTAAAGACTCAATGTACCGTATAACGTTCAAGCCATATTTCATTGTTATCGGTGGGAAAGGTGTTCACAAGGTGGAATGTGCTAGAAATGTACAGTGTAGGTTGTAAGCTTTTTATAATGTATGAAGATCTTAGTTTTGTCTTATTGTAAGCCACCTAAATGTGACAGAATGTCACTGTAGTGTAGCTGTTGATAAATTGTCATCCCCGTAAGTGATGATCTTCACAGCGGTGCCGCCACCATGCCACAGTTCCATCACTGATTTGTAGCCTAGAGAGTACAACTGTTCTTTTTTCCATGAGCATCCATCAGACATTGTTGGATCTGCACCAGACACCAGACCCTAATATAATTTCTGCACCGGTTCCCAGTTGTGATCAGGAAGCTTGATCATTTAACCAGATACTTGCCAAGCTGTCTGGATTTGTTGTTTCTAGGTCTTGACTCTTTCTATTATACGTTTGTCTTGATATAAGTCTCTCACTGAACAGGCTTTGGCTAAATTATCTCTCTACACTTAGGTGGTTTTCTAGTCTATTTTGTATTGACAATAACACTTGAACTGGTAATGTACTTGAAGCACACACAGACACACCTAAATGTGTCAGACATGCAGGTTGTGTACACAAACACAGCTTTGCTACTCCATTCCATAGGGTTAAGTTTAGACTTGTCTCTGGACCACAGAGCTGCCGTGTTTGTTTGTGCTCCATACATTTTGTGCTGTTTAACTGCCTAGCGTTTTTCAACTGCGCCAGTTAATTACTAACCAGCAGATTGGGATCCTAGCCTCTGCCAGGAGCTTTCAGGCTGACACACTTTCTTCTCTTTGTGCTCTTTCGTTTTCTTGTCCTCCCTCCCTCCCTCTCTCTCTTGTTGTATCACTGTGCCTAGACAATCTCTGATCTCTCTGCTGGGCTGCCAGCTCAATAGGCCGTACATGAAGCCTGTTTATATCCTTAAGTAGGTCAATATATCATTAAAAGAAGGGCACACAGTGACAGAGGAGAAAGGGGGGAGGGAAGAAAAAGCAGCAACCACTCCCTGTATTTCTCCTGTTCTGTCTCTTACCCACTTCTCTCTCTCTCGCTCTCCCCCCCCCATTCCCCCTTCCCCTCCCTCTCTTTCTTTCCCCCTCTCCCTTGTCCCCCATATTCTCCATTGCTGTGTCAGTGCTGTTTTCTTCACACTAGAGAGCAACACTGGAATTTTGACAGGAAGAGAAGCAGTTAACTCAGCCCAGATGTACAGGCAGAGGCAGCTGTTCTGATAAGCTGCTGTTGGTTGGTGGTGAAGCCGTGTGGCCTCACAGACCTCTAGCCAGGCAGCTAGCTATATGTATGTGTGTCTATGTGTGTGTGTGTGTGGGGGGGGGGGTTAAATGACATGCCTGCCCTTTAACCATGCCCGGAAGCTGTTCAATTTGTGGTGCTTTCTGTGCAGAAAACTCTCTTGTTCGGTCTTGCACCTCTTTCTGTCCTTCTCATGTCGATGCCAGTGCTCATCTAAGCAGGAGGCCTCATTGGAGTAATGATAACTCACAGTGCAGGCGGGGGGAAACATGTCAGTCCAAGTGAATGTTAGGAGGCCAGGAAAAATATAAACACAGTACAATCTAGTGCAATGTGCTGTGTGAGCAACACATTTGTTTAACATCATTCGAAAAAGAAAACCTAAAAGAAAGTTTAAAAAAAGTGTAAACTGTTTTGCCAATTTTACTAAACAGCTTTGTGTATCACACACTATCTGTCACACACTATTGTTCCAACATGAGAATGATTTAAGCCAGGATTGGCAGTTGGTTAATGGATCTTTGTAATTATGCTTGTTTGTAGACCAATCTCAGCTTCAGATTTAACTGACTGGCTGTAGAAGACTTCTAAAGTCATGGTTTCCATTTTATATACTAAGCTCATGAAGGCTAAATATAAGTTAGTAAGTTCTACTTGAAATTGCACTACACTGCACTGATTCACATAATCATGCAAAACGAGTCTAGTCTTTACAGTACTTGGGTAAATCACGCAGTGCATGTCTGGGATCTTGCTAAGGTAGTTATTACACAGTCACTGATTCCAGTCATAATCCCAACACTGGCATTATTTGAATGCTCACTTGTTGACTTGAAATAAAGTTCCAGCCCAGAGAAGCACTGGATTTTGTTGCGTGCAATTCCAGAAAGCTCTGAGGCATCTGGAAAATCGAGTTTATTGCTTTTCTATGTTTGTTAGACAGGGTCCCAACGTCATAATTGTGTCATATTCCTACCTTTTATGTTTAGACCAGTGCTTCCCATACTTTTAATTGTCGCGAACTCCCTGGGACACTCCCAGTCCTACTGAGTACCCCCTGCATCACAGACTGCTTGCTACAGCAATTCATCTTTTTGCATAGCTAAAACAAAATGCTACACAAGATGTGAACACATATTACATGGCACACATAATAGTGCTGAGGCAGTTGGGTTGTTTTGGAGATAGTCTGAGTCTAAGATCATTTTCCTTGTTATCTTATGAGAGCTGAGAACCCATTTACACACTTTTATTTTATGCACCCCCTGGAATTGCTCCAAGTACCCCCAGGGGTAGTTGTGCTCCAGTTTGACAACCACTGGTTTAGACCATGTACTTGGCTTGGAATGCTTATGACTCCAGCTGTTACAAAAGTTGTTACAAAAGCTGTTACAAAAGCTGTTACAAAAAGCTGTTACAAAAGCTGACATCAGCATACATCATCTGACATCAACCTACTTGTTCTCTGGTCACCAATGGACAGAAACTCCAAATCAAGACATCTGCATTTTGATATCTTAGGCCAGAGCTTTGATCATGAAGTGTTTGTGATCCTTGCATTATAAATCCCTGCCAAATCATCCCAGACGCAACTTTGGAGGGGTTCAGTCAGTGCAGCTTGCTGTATTTATGGCTTTTGTCAGCAGAAAGACGTGACTGAGCGCCTTTGGAAGGGATCTTCACAGCCCCTTTAATTGCTAGTGGAGCCGTATAGTTTGCATACTCCCATAGGCTATAGTCTCATTCAGCCCTTGCCTGGAGAAACTATCTGGAATCCCAGTTCAAAAGTGTCAAAATAAAGTGCTTTGTTACATTTTGTTGTTGACTAATGGTATTTCTCTGTCAAACAAGTGCAAAAGAAATGAGTTCACATCAACATGGATTGTTTGTCTTGACATGCTCTGGCACCTTGTTGTCAAACGCATCGAGCGAAAAGCCTGTAATCTCCTGTCCACATGGCACAAGTGCAGACAGAATAAAGTTGGACAGGCAAGAGGCGAGCAGTCAACCACAGCTTGGCCTCCCAGCGGAAGGTTCTGGTTATGTCAGTGTATCAGAGGAGGCCATCTTCAGAGCAGCAGACCAGGGGAAGATTGTACACCAAAACAGAGAGAGGAGTGAGCGATTCAAGGCTGAGGTGGAGCGTATAAATGCCTGGTCCTGTGCCAGACACACGTCTGGTCTTTTCCCCCCAGTGGTTTTGACAGTGCTTTGTCTCAATTTCTGTCTATCTCTGTCATTTTCTGTCTCTCCATGTCTCTTTCTCTCTCAGTCTCTCTCTCCCTCAAGCATTGTTTGTGGGTACACACACATAATTCATGCCAGGCCCCTGAGGGTTGGTGTTCCCAAGATTTTAATGAACGTGTGTGTGTGTGTGTGTGTGGGTGGCGTGTGTGTGCGTGCGTGCGTGTGTGTGTGTGCGTGCGCGCGCGCCTCCTTGTTTGGGTTGCATGTACATATCAGTCTGTGTATCTGTTTGCTGTTTTTTGTCTGAGGGAAGTTAACTTGACATGTAGTTATCCTGTAAAGATTCAAAAAAAGTTGACTAACCCCATCAAGGCAAAGTTTCCATTGAAAGCAGTTGCCTAAACTCCACAGATGAGACTACCAATTCAGCTTTTTTTTTTTAAGCCTGAGGTGGTTGATGCCAGGAACACAACAATATAACAAGACCTTGAACAGGCAGGTCATGCAGGGACAGTAGGGCTAATCTGTCCTTGTTAGCATAATGGGGGCATCCTACCCAGATAGGCCTGGATTCTGCTTCTGCATCATCATGTCAATTGAATATCAACAGGCCTTCTAAAAGCCTTTGCATGACACTGGCAGGAATCCCAGCCCCCCCGAAGGGGGATTTGTGAACGACCATCTGAAGCTCAAATACAGTGGGCAGAGATCTTTGTGTTTGTTTGTTTGTCAGCTCCATCTATATTGTATGTGGTGATAACAAGCCAACCTCATGAGATGCTGTTTAGGAACATCTCGGTGAAACCACAAGATCTTTGTTGTTTATGTCTGCATAGATATTGGCGTTGGCTTTCATCAGGCTCCTTATTGCGCTGTGTGTGGGTTTTGTTTTATCCATTTGAAATCTCAGATAAAGCTAGATGTGTCCACACAGGCCCCTGTGCTTCCCGCTCATCGCCGGTTGCATTTAGGAATGAACTTCACCTCTCTCCGCTCCATCTGACTCGATCTCCAGCATTTCCTCTTGCCATCTGCACTGCATGCAGATGTGGGATGTAACGAAGTACAAAGATGAAATAATGTGTTTTATGTTATTGTTTGCATTTACTGGTGTAAAATTTGAAAAGAAATCCTTTCCAATTCTCTACTATGCCTACTCTGCCAGTGAGCTAACCACAAACAGAATGTTTGCCTCTCAGTTCACCCATGCTGTTCTCTCTTCACCCACATCTCAAAGCCTGCTCTTCATTACTTCTGTTACCAAGTCGGGGCAGTACTTCTGCTCAAGTATGTGTACTACTTTTTGAGTATGGAAAGTGTGTACTCCCTGACTGCCTTAGAGGGTCAGAGACAGAGCAGAGGTTGGTGAGTGAAAAAGAGGCCTATGGGCCAGGGCCATGTCTGATCTTGAGCTGAATTGCTGATGCAAATGGCCGTGTCTTTCTCATTCACCTGGCCTGTTCAAGGCATGCATTCAGGCTCAGAGAGCAAGTCCATCACCCTTAGGGACATTTGCACTTGTTAGCCTCAAGTGACCACACAAACACACACTCGTGCACGCTTGCCTGACCGCACACAAGCGCAGGCCGCTTTGCCCACACATGTGGTAATAGGCTTTCACACAAACAGACATACAAAGCAAATGCACTCACACATATACACACACAAACACTGACACACACCCTCATACACACTCACATAAGGCCTCACCACCTGCTTCCTGCTTTTGCCCACACAAGTGGGGCCATCTTGCCAGCATGTTGATGGCACACTATGAGTCATGTCCATTTTTTTCACAAGGAAGAAATGTAGCAGTCCAACTTGTTCTTATTTTAGGGCGGTAATTTCATAGCTTGTTGAAAATGTGCTGGTGAGTTGATTTGGCATCATTTTGCAACATGGAGGTCTTGTTGTTGTGGCAAGGCCTGTTGGGCATCTGTGTGAAGTGGGATGGAGAGTGATCTGGAGGAGGGGAGCAGAGAGAAGGAGAAATTACAGTACAGCATTCACAAAGCTCCAGTACACACACCCTCACACACACTCACACACACACAGACACACACTCACACTCTCTCACACATGAGAGAGAGAATGAAGAATAGACAATCTCTCTCTCTCTCTCTCTCTCTCTCGCTCTCGCTCTATCTATCTATCTGTCTATCTTTCAATCTCTTTATCTCTCTATTTTGCTATCTATCAAGTTCAGTTCAAATATGCTTTAATGGCATGACAATTCACATTTTGTATTGTTAAAGCTTTCACAGACATAATAGAAAAGGCGTGTGTGTGTGTGTAGAAGTCTGTACTCTGTTAATGTTTTCCTCAATTCAGTATTTTTTATCACTTAAATATTTTAGCGATCGATATTCTCTGTTGAGAGTTAGATAGCTCTAAATTAAAATGATAGCTGAAAGGTTGCTTGTTTCCAAATGTTTCCAAAATTTGGCTGCTATTGGCTTAGTTCTGTCCTCCATGCGTGAAGTTGTATTTATTTCCCTGACAATTTCCCTTATTCTGCCTCTCTTTCTTTCTTTCATTCTTTCTTTCTTTCTCTCTCTTTTTTTCTTTCTTTCTTTTTTCCTCTGTCTCATATTCAAAGAGTGCCTTATTGTGAATGGTATAGGACACACTCCAGAGGGATGCATAGAGCACAGTCATGGCTGGATCATTGTCTTCTCATATCTTTAGCCTCCAGAGGAATGCTGAGGGACAAAGATAGCAGGAAAGGGGAAGTTTAGAGAGACATTATAGAGTCCTGGATGGCATATGGGGGAGGTCACATGAAATGTTAGGAGGTGGGCTGGAATTGCTTCTCTGTTCCATTGGATGGGGTGGGGGGGGGATACAGCCGTACATGGGGGGTGGCAGTGTTGCACAGTATCAAGAGCTTGCGTTGAAGTGGAGGCTGATGATAATTTGATGAGCCTATGGTCCAGCTTTAGTAGAAAATAGGCCTTTATGCTGTTTTTAGCCCTAAATCTTAACTCATCTTCCAAGGTTGACTTGCCGTAGTGTGTCCTTTTGAGGTTAACATGTGGAGGCGTAGACATATCTTATAATTCATACTGAGTTACTGCAATTTGCTCTGCTCACAGGTACAGGAAGATGTAGGTGTTTTTTGTTGTTTTTACACGATTGGAGAATGTAGACCCCGCAAATAATTCTGTGTGTGTGCGTACGCAGTGTACTGCTGTGGAGTGTCTGTAGTGCTCACTGGCTCAGTCAGTGTGTCAGCCAGAGGAACATGTTCATTGGAGCTGACAGGAGTTTCAATGGGAGTCAGAGGGGATCACAGACCCCTGAAGCGCGGGAATAAACGCTGGTCTTTATGCAGTGCACAAAAGCTCAACAGGGAAGGAAAATGTAAGGTCATTATGTAACCAGAGTGGTTGAAGGGCAAACTGGGAAAAAAGCCATCACACACACACACACACACACGCACACGCATGTAGATGCACACACTCTTGCATGTAGATTGTTAGAGCTTATTTGTTGTACATGCTCATGTATCGTATCAACACGAAGCGTGCTACCATGTTTTCCCTGAATGGCGATAATAAATAGCTTTGTCCCACTCTCAGCTGAGGCTTCCTGCCTTAGTTCTCCATTCTCAAACAGAGAGGCATTTCTGTGGGTGCAGGGAGGGTAGAATGAACAATGTGCAAAGTAGAAACCAAACCACGGAAAGGTTAGCCTGTTTTGTCGCCGCAATTGTGAAGTTTATGGAGTTCACAAGAATCAGTGCACCAGTGATTGCCTGGAAAAATGAAATATGCCTTGGAATACTCTGGTCTGTTTTATGAGAGTGGTCAGCTGATAACATTTTAAATTGATCGGAACTCGTGTCCACATCACAATCTCTGGTATCTCCTCTATTCAACTCCCTCATGGGAAAAAAGGCCTTTGGCTCCAACTGCATGAAGCTCATTTGAAATGTCTTTCAGCACTCCTCACTAAAGAAGCTTTACAGCCTGAAGTCGGATGTTTGCCGTCAGCCATGCTCTCCTCCACCTTGGCCTGGGTCTTATCTGAGCCCAAGAGGAGCTGGGCTGGAATGTGAGGCAGTGATGGGGATGCTTGGAGAGAGAACTCCTCAGGCCTGCTGTAGGTCTGTCTGACAGCAGTACAGACGCTAAAGACTCCCATCCTCAGTACCTAGTCATTACTAGGTGAGGCCCACTTCATGCCAATAAAGCAATTACCCCCACCATTGTTAACGTAGGTAGATGACATGTCTTCTTTTGTTCTGGCCTGTAGCGCAGTGCCCCCCCCCCCCCCCCCCCACACACACACACACACACACACACACACACGTATGCATGTGCTTATTACCACATTCTGCACAGCGCTTATGACAATCTGCCATTGTTCACAGGCCAACAGTACCACTCAGACTGTGTGTGTGTGTGTGTGTGTGTGTGTGTGTGTGTGTGTGTGTGCGCACATTGGCTTCTACCTCAGGCAAACCTAATAGTTTAAAAATGTTAAGGAGGCTGTAAGCCTAACAGACAGCTACGCAGACTTGCTTGGAAATGGCAAAAATGGGCTTAATCCAAATTCCCTTTTAATGTTTGCCTAAATGAGGGATTGCTCTGCTTAGGGCCCGTGCTGGGGATTGACTGCCTGCTATCTGGATTTATGGCAGCGCGGTGCTGCCTGCCGTTGTATCCTGTTTGTTTGAACACAACACACATCCTGTCTTCTAAGTTTAACACGGTGTGCTGCTATGATTGGGGCTGCTGCCGTCGCTGCTGCTGCTGCTGCTGAATGGGGTTGCCTGAAAGGAAATTGCCTGTAGGTCTCCATGATTACGGTGGTGGTGGTGGTGGGGGGGGGGGTGGGGGTTATAGTGTTGTGTCAAATGACTGAGCTGTGATAAAAGGGGCTTCCTCAATTATCCTGAACAGTAGTTAGAGGAACTGCTAGACCTCACCACCACCACCACCACCACCATTTCTCTTGCTCACTCTGCTTTCTTTTTTGCGTCCTGCGGTCTGGTGTGTGTGTGTTTTCCTCTAGCAGTTGTCTGGTATGAGGGTGTGTGTGACGGCACAGGAAGGAACAGCTCATTGTCTGTGTTAGTGAGCCGGGTGTGAACTTGCCGCCAACAACTGAACACCCCCCCCCCCCCATCCTACTTGAGTTCAGAAGCTTAGCTTCTGACCTCCATCTCTCCCCCTTCTTCCTTCCCTCTCTCAATTTCTCCCTCTCTCTGTATTGTTCACTCTCTTTCTGTCTCTCTCTATTTGTATCTATCCTGTGCAGCCTCGCTGTGACCCTCAGAAAGCTCCCTTCTGCTGGGTGTCCTGTTCATGTCTCTCGTTGCCTTCTCTTGTGCCCGGAGAGCTCAGAGAAGCCATTACACCCACAGAGAGGCCCGCGCTCACTCTCCAGGCCGTAGCCCATTGTGCACTCATGCCTTAGTTTGTTTACAACACGTGTTGTTAGACTCTGGGCTTGTTCAGACATGCTGACAGATTGTCCTCATCTTCTCTGCTCCACTCTGTTGGGCTGTCCTCTTCACTCGCTCAGTTCTGGAGCACGTCCCTCCTCCAGCTGTTCCAGAAAGTTCTCTGGTCTCCAGTGAATGCCCAGGGTTTGTTGTGCTTTAAGAGACATGGTTTAGGTTGTGCTTTGCTTGTCCTCCTGCCAGTAGCCTGGAGCTCTCTGTGGGTAGAAGCAAAAAGCCTCATCACAGTGCACCAACACAAACACTCAAGCCCCCCCCCCTTCCTCTCCCCTGCTCTCTCTCTTTTACTTTTGCTGTCTCTTTCACTCTCTTAATCTCTTTCTCCCTCTATCTCTTTCTTTATATCTCCAACTCACTCTCTCTCTCTCTCTCTCTCTCTCTCTCTCTCTCTCTCTCTCTCTCTCTCTCTCTCTCACACACAGACAGACAGACAGACAGACAGACAGATCTTACACAAGCACCTTGACTGCATAGATTTTGGTTAAGGCCTCCACTCCTCCCCAAACGACATAAGCCATGTGCTCATATTTTAATAAAAGGAAGAGCCAACAGGCTCGCAGAGCGCAAGACACCAGATAGGACGAAGAGGCCCAGACGTTCAGTAGCCTCTTTCTGACCTGAGCACATTGGACTAATAAAGTCCTCGTCATTCTCAATGAGGTACAGGGGCTATTACAGCCAAGCTACTAAGCTCTGCAGGAATGTGTTGACTTTGTGTGTGTGCGTGTGTATGTGTGTGTTTTAAGCAAGCACTCCACACAAGGTCTGCGGGAAGAAGGAAGCAATGAGGAAGTGACCCTGGTTCCTGTCTAGTATTAGGGGGGCTCTCTATCTGTCTGGAGGTGATGAAGTCTCACACATGAGCACTAAATGGTATGGGAGGCCTCATTGATGCATGAAGGCCCTGATAGTAGTTCTGTTTTTCACACTAATTTGGTTGGATAGGTAGGTAGGTAAATATCTCACTGGCTCCATGTTGAAGCTGCAGGTGGTGGAGTGGTGGAGAAGCTTGGGACTCTGGGTCCTGTGGGGTGGTTTGTGTCTGTGTGTTTGGGACTCTGGGTCCTGTGGGGTGGATTGTGTCTGTGTGTTTGGGGCCCTGGGTCCTGTGGGGTGGATTGTGTCTGTGTGTTTGGGGCCCTGGGTCCTGTGGGGTGGATTGTGTCTGTGTGTTTGGGGCCCTGGGTCCTGTGGGGTGGATTGTGTCTGTGTGTTTGGGGCTCTCTCTTTGTCTCACTCACTCACTCACACACACACACTCACATACACACACACACACACACACACACACACACACACACACACACACACACACACACACACACACACACACACACACACACACACACACACACTCACATACACACACACATTTACTCACATACACACGCACACTCACTCACTCTCTCACATTCTAAATACTGCAGAGTAAACCACCTCTACTGTTTTTGGGCAAACACAGGCTCACAGGCATCAGCTACATAGAAGGACCCCAAGAGGTTCCCAGTGGCCGCTCCCATACACACACACACATACACACTCACATACACATACACCATGCTTCTCTCTTCCTGTGTAGAAGGTGAGCCCTCAACTTCCAAAAATGGGTCAGCAGATGTTAGAGAGAGAGAATGATGGAGAAAGAGAGAGAGAGAGAGGGAGAGAGAGAGAGAGAGAACGAAGCAAAAGAAGAGGAAGGAAAGAGCCAAGACAAACAGTATGCTTCTCTGCATGGCCTTAGACAGAAAAAAAGGAAATTGAAAAGGAATGGAATTAGAGACACAAATGTGGGGAAATCAGACTGAAGAAATGCTTTGATTGCTCATCATGCTGTCTTAATTACCCTAATTTGCTACAGCCCACTCTTTCTTTTTTTACATGTTAGAGTTTTTATGTACTTAAGCAGAAAGACTTTTTTGTTGTAAAAAAAATACCTTGGAAATGTGCTGTGGAGACGGAGACTCTTCCCGTGGGTTCACCCTTCCTCTTGTCTGTAGTCAGCTATGTGCTGCTAACGCAGTAAGGCTGACGTGACCACAGGCACATAGGACTAGTTCTAGTTATTATCTGGGTCTTGGCTGGGATGGATGTGTGGAGGGGCGTGCAGATGAGCCTCTTCCTGAATGTCTGGCTCACACGTTGGAGAGGTTGAGTGACCAGACTGACATGACGTCACAATCAGACAGACACACACACACACACACACACACACACACACACACACACACACACACACAATAAAAGTTGGGTTATAGTGCAATTTTTCACTTAAGTTTGTTTATCCAGTCTGCCGATTTGTCTGTTTCATTTGCTGTTAACCCAGAGACAGATGTTTTGGTCAGAAGTTGAGGGTCCAGTGCGGTGTGCTCAGGCCATTGTGTGATTGTGTGCAAAAGGCGGCATTAGAACGGAAGTTTCTAGAGTCCCTTGTAATGCTGTTCAGCTGCGTCATTAGGGACTGGACACTTCCTGAACTCTAGTCATTGTCCTGAACTCCGAAGCATCTTGGGCTGTCCTGAGCCTCTGCCCGTAGTGACAGGAGCAAATGCAATTTGACATTTGGGTTAGCTGCATGCTGGGATGACATTTTAGCTGATTATTTAATGAAAAATAAATGTTGAGCTAAGGAGCGTCTAATTTAAAGTGACATGCACGGGTCCACACCCAATGAGCCGATAGAGTCCAGCAGTGAATCAGAGTGATCATGAGTAACCACTGATGAACACACACAGACACACACACACCCACACCATTAAAAGTTATAAGGGAACCTGTGGTAAATCAAACACATGTAACATCTCTTACTGAAAGGTTATCTTGTTCTGAAGCCAATAAATGATCTGTGCTGTTATTGTGTTTTTATGTGTTAAATAGTTATGTAAAACTAATATATTTTGGAAACTATTTGGGAAAAGTGAGTTATGGCTTAAAGCACATTCTGATTGGTTTGTATTTCTTACTGTCCAGTGAAGTGAAAACGAACTTTTTAAAACATGTTTGTTTGTTAATTTGTATGTTTCAGGCCATCACAGTCATGTGTCACAGTGTCCTCCCAACGAGTTTGACTGTCGGGGCACAGACGTGTGTATCGAACTCAGCAAGCTGTGTGATGGGGTTCCAGACTGTTCTGACGGCCGAGACGAGGGGCCACACTGCCGAGGTATGCAGAAGGGCTGACACATACACACACACACACACACACACACACACACACACACACACACACACACACACACACACACACACACACACTCTCAAGACTCAACTGTGAGTTTCTGTTAATAATCACTTCTGGAAATCATGCATCATTAATAAGACTTTTGGTTTGTGGCCTCAGTGGCTTTAACCTGTTCCTCTCTGCACCCTCAGTCCATTTTTGCCATCAGTTGAAGTTTTTTGGATGTTAATCCATATGAGAATGTCAAACTCTAAACTAGAAATAGCCTTAGCCTTTCTAGTGCAGGAGCTAAACACCGCTAATTAGTTGTAACATCTGCGGTGGTCGCTCAGCTGAACAGCAACATGTCCTTATCTCAACCTTCATCTCTGCTTGCATGTAATAAGCCTGGTTGTGATTTTCAGCAAAATTTCTGATCGTCCACCTTCATATTTCCTGTCACAGTAGTGTGTGTTTTTTAAAAATGGCTTCCCAGTGTTTTGTCTGAGAGCCACTGTACTAAGTGTGTAGCTCTTAACATCGGGCTTTGGTAGATGCCTCTACACCCAAACACCCCACCAGCTTTGAACAACGGCTGCAAGTGTTGTGTGATGCAACTGCCCCTCACCCTGTTTTTGGAGTGTTGTGCTGCAGTCGAGTCCTAGGGGAGGCGAGCGAAGCCCTCTTAATGAGCAGGCATGCTTGGAATGTGAATGACCCCCCACCATTCTCTGCTCGGAATCGCTGCAAACAAATAAAGTAGCACCGTAATTACAGTGTGCTTGCTCTTGTTCTCTTTCTCTCGTTTTCTCACTCGCCCTCTCGCTTTCTCTCACTCTGTCTCTCTCTCTCTCTCTCTCTCTCTCTCTCTCTCTCTCTCTCTCTCTCTCTCTCTCTCTCTCTCTCTCACTCTCTCTGTGTGTGTGTGAAGGTGCCGTGGAAACACCTTGACAAATGATAATTTGGCTTGACATTGGCCATTGGCAGGATGTTTAGCCTCTGGTTGGTTGTGTGACTTAAACTTCCCACAGTGCTGTGGGTGGCAAACGCCCCCTGACTTCAAGTGTGACGCACAGGGGGATCAGTCAGTCCTAGTTTGTGTGTGTGTGTGTGTGTGTGTGTGTGTGTGTGTGTGTGTGTGTGGTGTGGTGTGGTGTGTGTGTGTGTGTGTGTGTGTGTGTGTTTGTCTGTCCGATGCCTGAATGTGAAGGTTTCAACAGTGACACACATGGTAAGGTCAGTGTGTGTATGTGTGTGCGTGCTTGGCTGGTAAATTGTTTTGGCCTTGTTGAACTGGTCCTTGACCAATGCCATGAGTCACAGACAGACACATCACTGACCCCCCATACCCCTCCAGCCCATTTCCCACCACACACATAAACACACACATACAAACACACACTCTCTTCCCTGCCAGGGTGCCGCTGGGACTTTCACCTCGGGGCAAGGCCATGCAGACGCCTGCAGGCCTCTGGTCTCTGCCATTCTGTCCACCCTGGCCTGAGCGGCGATGAGCAGAGAGCCCTTATCAGGCAGGAGTATAGCTCCTTACAGGAGGGGAGTGGGGGAGAGCCAGCCAGCCAGCCAGCCAGCCGCTGTGAATCCACCCAGTAATAAATTACAACAGGCACTGTAATCATGTCATGATGGAGCACCAGTCTGGCTTCGCCTTAAGTGAATGAGAGTAGTTAAGAAGAGAGTGTGTGTGTGTGTGTGTGTGTGTGTGTGTGTGTGTGTGTGCATGCGTGCGTGCGTGTGTATATGTATAGACAAGTGTGTGCTGGAAGGAAGATAAATTTGAGCATGGAAGATGGTTTACAGGAAGAAACCTGGACAGTAACACTATCCGACAATGCCAATGGTCGCCTTGGGCCTTTCTGTTTCCACCTGAATCTTGTCACTAGTGTATAGCCAACTAGCAGGCTGGCCGCCCTTCACTATGCAAACCACTGCTCAGTTGACACTACCCCACCCCACACACTCTGCCTGCCTCTCTAACTGAGGGATTTATGTGCGTTGTTGTCAGAGGTTCCCTTTCATCAGTGGAAAACAGCTGTGGTTCCTGTTAAGTGGCGTTGTATGTCCACTTTCCAGGTGTTGCTCCCGGCCTGCGCAGTAACGGTGTGCGAGACCAAACACACCACTTGCTCTGGCTCCTCCACCTGAGATACTGGAGCAGTAAGCCACATGCTGGCCATTGTGGGCATGGGACCAGTGGCCCTCATATCTCTGTCCTCAACAACCTGGTGCGGGGCCAGCTTTATGGCTTTACGGCCCCTGATAAGAGCGCCGTTTATTATGATACCTGGAGCCGCTCTTGACTTAAAGGCGGTTTCGCCACCCAGAGCAGATGTGCTGTGCTGTGCTGTGCATGAGTGGCAGGGTGGAAAAGGTCCAGACATTTGTTTATTGTGTTTATTTGTGTACTCTCGCATTTGGGGAAGTGAAGGCATTTGTTCCGCTTATATGAACCCTGGATGGGTGATAGCAGGGTCATGTGCATTTGTGTGTCTGTGTATGTGTCTGCCTGTGCCTGTGCGTGTGCATGAGCGTGCATGAGCGTGCATGCGTGCGTAGCTAAGGCTTTGTGCACACTTGCAGACATTACACAATTCCATGGCCTAGTTTTTTGCAGGTAGGTGTGTCTGAAGTCACAGACTTCAAAGAGAAACTGCAGGTCCACTGTAAATGCATGCAAACAGTATGTCTTCAATCACAACCCTGGGAATGGACTCTGTGCTCTATATATGGGTCATTCTCATCTGCTAGTGTTTCCGGCTATGATTAAGCACCCTAAATGTGGTTTGCTGTTGGGCTAAGCCTCTGTCACTCAGGTGTGTGTGTGTGTGTGTGTGTGTGTGTGTGTGTGTGTGTGTGTGTGTGTGTGTGTGTGTTTGTGCGCTTGTGTGCGCATTGGGTCAGGCCTGTGATGTTTGGGCTATGTGCATGTGTGAGTGCAAGCATGCTGGCTCAGGCCAATGGTGCGTGTGCGTGTGTGTACTCTCCTCTGGACTCTGGTCTGTTTGCTGTCCCAGCTGAGAGGCGGGCCAGCTAACCATAAGCAAATAGTGACTGGCAAACACACGCCACCCTCTGCCCCACCACTCACACGTGGGCCTGGACTCCCCAAAAAGGAGCCTCACAACACAGACACAGCTTCAGTGTGCCTGTCTCCACAGTCTACTGACAAGTCAACCAAGTGCTCACTATTCTTTAGAAAACACATGTTTTTTCCCAATCAGACTTCAGTCATTGAACACACTGTGTGTTAATCACTGAATAAATTCCAAAGTTGATGGGTGCTATTGGAGATTCATTAGTGGATGGGTGTGGAGCTCAGCATGTAGCTGAGACCAGTAGAGTAATTGTGGGAATTGCAGCTCACTGCAAAATATGGTGAATGCCTCCCATTGAGGCTTCCAAGCAGCATGCTGGTGAGTTTAGTGGTAATGTGTAACTGCCATAGTTGGCTCTTCTGACTGAATATGAGTGCAGTTGATGTCCAAGGTACAGGGCTTTGGTGCTAGCTGGATTGCCTGGCTTAAGTTTAGCAAGTTTAGAAGTGTTCAGGCCAACTGTGGGTGCTGGACATGGTGATGTTTGTACCAGGTCAAGGCTGAATTTTCTCCAGTGTTTACCAAGATCAGCCTAACAGGAGTAGACACACACCAGCACTTATGTTGAACTTAGGTTTGCAAAATTCTGTGAAGTTGTACATTTTCCATGGGAATTTATGGGATTTTATGGGAGTGTATGGGAATTAACAGGACTAAACTGGTAATCTTTGAAACTGAGGGTTGGGGACTTTGGTTTGACGTTGGTTGGGGGCTATAGATGGTATGAACATATTATAGTTTAATCCTAGCTAAAAAGATTTTATGCAATAAAGTGTAAAGAGTGTCTATTCCTTAATCACAGGTACATAGCACATTACTCACAGCAAAGCTATTGAAACTACACTCCCTACATGTGTTGCATATACATAGACCTCCAAATTGACCTCAAAACATCCTCAAAACCCTGCCATGTGTCCATGACAAATTCCTCTATGAGAGTTAACATGAGATTGAACGCTTTTCAAGAAATCAGCGCCTTCAAAACTCTGTAGGTGCTGTTCTGCCTGCTCATTTTTGTCATCTTTTCATGCTTGGTGTTTGTGATCCTTGTAGCCTGTCAAGTCATGGTCAAGGTTGTATGGCTACACTAAAGTTTTATAGTTGGTCATACCTTAAATCCCCACTTTTGATAGGTAATTAATGGAAAAAATTGGAGCCAGGCAGCCTATTCTTGTTCTTTGAGGTTGCTGAGTGCTGTCAGAAAAATGAAACTGAAACAATCAGTTAGCTTTGGCTGCCATTTTGCTATTTGGTCTACATTGTACCAAACATTCTCATTCTTATTCCACCTACATTACTCGGCGGCCATGAACAACAGGGCTATGGGTTGATTGACTCAGCAATATTGCTCATGTCATTCATTGTCATCATTGTCATCTGTGCATGTTTTGCTATTTGCTGAAAGCATGACATGCTAAGTCTGTGCAGAGCTCTTAGGCTACCCTGGGTTAGTTCCTGGTTAGCAAAATTCATAGGTTACATTTTAGCAACAGCGTTTTTGTATTCAATGAATTTTTGTGTTCAATTAAATAATTGTTTGAGAATTTATGTTTGTAGGCTTATATTATACACTTTCTTTATCTAAAATGTCTGGTAAATTCTCATTAATTCTCATAGATTCCTGTTCATACCAGAAATTTCCATAACTCCCAAGGAAAATGTCAAATTTGGAATATTTCCAAAATTCCTTGAACTAAAGTTTCCATGTAAAGTTTCTGGAAATTGACAGGGAATTTTCCGGCCCTTTGCAACCCTAGTGGAACTGCATCCCCAGCAGTAACATGGCCCCTGGTGGTAGAGGTCATAAGAATGAAGCTGGGGATTGTTGTGTTGTCATATTGTGTTGTACATTGTTCTGCAGTGGTAACTCACTTGTATCTCTCTACCTTCCCTACTTCTCTCTCTCTCTCTCTCTCTCTCTCTCTCTCTCTCTCTCTCTCTCTCTCTCTCTCTCTCTCTCTCTCTCTCGTCCTTTGCTGGCCCTTGTGCTTGTCAGCTGTGAAATATTGATTGGACAGTGAGCAGCAGTTAGGAGGAAACATGAAAGTTTTATCAGTGCATTGAAGCAGCTGGATGCCAGGCGCTCCATGTAGAGAGACAAGCCTCTTAAGACCATGTACCGATGCCTGCCGTCCTGCCACCCCATCTCCATCCTCTCACAGGCACATCAATAGGAGGGCTAGGTAGCCCATTAGCCTCTCACACCAATAGGAGGGCTAGCTAGCCCATTAGCCTCTCACACCAATAGGAGGGCTATCTAGCCCATTAGCCTCTCACACCAATAGGAGGGTTAGCTAACTCATAAGCCTCTCACACCAATAGGAGGGCTAGCTAGCCCATTAGCTTTACTTTACTCTTGTCTGTGGCGGCAGTGTGTGTTTATTTGTTTGGAGGATTCACAGCACCCGGCATAATCTGAAGCTTTTGAGGACTGATTTGTGGGCTTCACAAGACTGAACAACAAAACAGATTAATGTAGTTTCATAGTCAGTCCATTGCATATTAATACTTGAACACATCATAGTAACTCAAATTTGCTGTGGCCTGAAGACTGTAACATGTCCCAGTTTTGATGAGAAAGTACAGAATTACCACTTTTGAAATGTCAGCTATTTAAAGTATATGATAAATATAGGTGACCTGGTGGAAACGGTTTAACACAGGAAATGTCAGGTGTGTGTTAAGATTGTGACATTATTCATCCCTGGCGTAAAAAAAAAAAAAGGTGTGAAGGCATTAAGTGAATTGGGGGCAGGTTTGGTCTCCTCCCAGCCTGCTCTGTGGTCTGTCTGTCTGTGTGTGTGTGTGTGTGTGTGTGTGTGCGCCTCGCTGGTGAGGCGATGTGTTTGCGGATGACTGCAGCCTGCTGTGGCGTGTTGGGCCCCTTGCGCTGCGGCGGTGCAGCATGGAGCAGAGCGCGAGGCTCGAGCGTGCCCACCCGGTCCCTGGCCGCTCATCCGCCCAGCGGGCGCTCGTTTCCTCTGCGCCTCTTCAAACGTAAAACGCGGTTTAGCAGATTAGATCACTGGCCCGTTTTTCTCTGAAAATTACCCTCTCTAATGGACAGATACTTCTTATTTTGCAAGACCCACATATACAGCACCTCCACTTACTTTGCTGGAGGTGACTGCACGAATAGATGTTCCATGGTGAGCTCACTGATCTCTGCTGTTCTGTATTGGAGGGAGGCTTTATGATTCTCACCCTATAGGTACAGGCTGGTCTGTTTGCACTGTGGCCAAATCAATCAAATCAGGCTTCCTCAAGGATCTCATCCCCTTTGGAATGCAGTTGGCGTAGGCTCTGCTGCATACCCTCAGAGCAATTACTTTCAATTCTTTTTAATCCAAGAGCTAATTGAGGGCATTGATTAGATCTAAACGGTTGTTTGCCGATTGCCTGCTGTGCTTGAGAAGTGTGTTTGAACACCCTGGAGTCTCTTTTTTTTTTTTTTAAGTTGGGGAAGTTTGAGGGAAAAGTGAGGGACTTGCCACTTATCTCCTCTCTTGCTCTCAGTGTTAAACATGTCAAACCTGTACCACTGAATTCAGTGAACCATGCTGTCAGGTGCGTGTGTGTGCGTGCGTGCGTGAGTCTCTATCTGTCAGACTCCGGCTGCTTGTGATTGTAGGGATGTATAGTCAGTGGTGTCTGGTGCTGTGTGATGGCACTGGACCAGGGGTTGTGTTGTGCTCAGCCATGCTGGGTGCTTTGTGGTGCAGCGGGGAATAGTAGTGATGTGGAGCCATGGCACCAACTAGCACAGCCCGATGCCTGCCTCCTTGGCCCACAAAAGCACCACTGTCTAACCCACTACCTCTCATCTGATTGCCATAGCTGTCTATAAGGCTGACTCTTTTTGCGCACAAGTGTGTGTGTTTGTGTGTGTTTGTGTGTGTTTGTGTGTGTGTGTGTGGGGGGGGGGGTTATGGCTGTTTCTGTCCTTGTGTTAGTGAGATGTATATGTGTCACCAGTAACTTTTTAAAAGGGTGCTTAGTTGTGTTTGATATCTGGACAGTGCCCTCACTTGGAGGCTTTCCTTTTTTGCTCGTCTTGGGGGCCGCTCCCCTCCCTCTCCCCTCCCTCCACACTCTCCTTGGCTCTTGTAATTTTGTCCTGTCACACTGCAAATTTGTGTTACCTGTGGAAGGGTCACAGTTGTCTCCCACTCACTAAGCCAATGGCCTGGCCCTTGGCCCCTCCTCTAGCTGGAGCCTGGAGCCTCTCTGTGCGCCTGTGTGGCTCTTTGTGTTTAGCAAGCAACTACAGATTAATGGCAGTGTGCTAGAGCCACCAGCCCAGCGCAGCCCAGAACATTCTTGTATTGCCTCCTCTGTTACATCATGTGAATCACATGGCCACTGGTCATCCATATGGGAGCCTCAGTATCCCTGTATGACCACGCTCACTCCAGATAGCTGCCTGACCATGGAGGGCTTGTCATCAGACTGCTTTGTTGTCTGCTCAGTGTTCAATCTTGGCCCAGGTTTCACCCATGTCTGCGCGACTAGCAACCTGGGCTGAGATTTCAATGCTCCGACATCTCAAAGGGATGTGGCTTTCCTGTCCTTGTCCCTGTCCAACCCTTCTCTCTGCCAGCATCCCCTCTTCAGTGGACTCGTGCTCCGTTAAATCCTCCTGCCCTGCACTTAGATCCGCTCATCAGACACCAGCGCACAGCCGCCTGTGGAAATCTGACACGAAGAGAGAGAGAGAGAGAGAGAGAGAGAGAGAGAGAGAGAGGGAGAGAGAGAGAGAGGGAGGGAGAGAGAGAGAGAGAGGGAGAGAGAGGGAGAGAGAGGGAGAGAGAGGGAGAGAGAGGAGAGAGAGGGAGAGAGAGGGAGAGAGAGAGAGGGAGAGAGAGGTGAGTTAGTGGTGAGATAGTGGCTGGATTATGATAAGCATCTTAAGACTGATCTGCAAACAGCTGGCTTTGTTGGGAAAGCATCAACCCCCCACGATTCCTTTTATCTCCTCTTATCTCTTTGTTTCTTTGTTTTGTCACCGTTACATCTTATCTCCTCCTAAGCACGGACTTGGTTTGCTGGAGTAATCTTTCGCTCACGTTTGCAGTAATAATCCTGCTCTTCCGGTTGGGTTTGTACACTCGCTGCTGCTGCTGTTGGTGTGGCTGTTGTTTTTTTTTTTTTTTTTATAACATTTAATTTACTGAATATGCGTATTTTGCCTTGCAGAGCTGAGGTCCAACTGCACAACATATGGCTGCCAGTACGAATGTGCCGTCACCATGGAGGGGCCCCAGTGCTACTGCAAGAAAGGCTACGAGGTGGCAGAGGATGGCAAGACGTGCAAAGGTGATGTCCTGTCGTCTTTTACTTCTCCTGTTTGTCCTCTCATATGAATTCTGGACTGGCCCCGGTGTGTGTGCACTACAAGTTTTCAATTAATCAACGTTTAACAATCCAATGTATTCTCAGGAATTTTAACCTGTGACTAGTACTGATCTTAGTGGTTTTGTGTGTTTTTTTTTATGTGTGTGCGTGTGTGTTTTAACAGACTTTAATGAGTGTGCAGTATATGGAACCTGTAGTCAGAACTGCACCAACCTTGATGGCTCCTACGCCTGCAGCTGTGTGGAGGGCTACCTAATGCAGCCGGACAATCGCTCCTGCAAGGCCAAAAATGGTAAAGTGGACTTCTCTCTTCCACTCTCTCTTTCATATGTATGTGTATATAAATGTCTTTTATTCATATTTATTTAGAATCTGATGAAAGTGTGCAGGGTCAGTTGAAAATAAATAAGTGTTTCTAGAGACACAGAAAATGCATGAGGATGAACTGTTGGTGGGCTGTATGGGGTTTATGACTTGTGCTGCTCTCCAAATGTATTATTTGCACTGGTCCATGTCCAGAGCCAGTGGATCGTGCTCCTCTGCTCCTCATCGCCAACTCCCAGAGCATCCAGGCCACGCACCTGAGCGGCCAGCAGCCCTTCTCCATGCCCACCAAGCAGACCACGGCCATGGACTTCATTTACAGCAAGGACACCGTCTGTTGGATCCACATGGGCGACGGTCCCTCCACCACCCAGCTCAAGTGCGCCAAGATCTCCACCAAGAGCTTCACGGATGTCCGGGTGGTCAACATCTCTCTCAGCCTGCACCGTGAGTCCCCAGCTCCTCTTTTCACTCTCTCTGGCTGTCCACTATGGATTTAAATCAACAGAGAAATTGCTAGTAGTTAGGGTGACCATCGCTGTTTTTGGTGGTCTGTCCCCAGTAACACACCTGCAAAACCATTCTGTCCCCACTTTTTCCGTCTAAAAACACGTTATATATTTCAATAATATTGACTGTAGAACTGGGAACAGCACACCTTATAGTAGTTGACATCCTGCAAGTTTTATGCAACTTGTTTCAGCAACAGTCGCTTTACTCAAAATGTCCATATGTGCTCTCCTGGGGTGCAGTGGCTCACATGACTACTGCCGGCTGCTGTAGATGTCTGGGTAAGTGCTGGGATTGGCAACTGAATGCACGTTGGCCAGGCTTTGTCCAGACTCATCCTGTTGTCCATTCAGCCTAATGAAGTGTGTCTGATGGCGTGCCTCATTCTTTAGGGTCCTCAGGCTCACATGTCACTCCTAGTTTTATAGTTCTGCTTGCCGCTACGCTCTCGGATGACATACATTTGTAAAGCTTTCCCACATTGAACAAAAGATGGAAATTGCATGGTGGCGAAATCCGCCAAATTCGAACCGCCTTTTCCAGTGTGCAACACGACAGCAAAAACAGAACCAGCAACTCTTGCCAAACTGCCTAGCTAAGCAAGTATCATTGTCAAGTTCCTTCCTTACATGTGATTAATGAGAGCTGTGTGTGTGTGTGTGTGTGTGTGTGTGTGTGTGTGTGTGTGTGTGTGTGTTTGCCTGCTGTGTCTGACATGGCACTAAATGAGACCAGGCCTCTCGTAGCCCAGACCCACTGCAGAGAATGAACCCAGTGGGGAAAGGATGGGAAAAGCCCTGCTTGTGAAGCTCTCTGATCTCAGATCAGATCTCTGCTAGGGTGTGGGGTGGTGGGGAGGGTTGTTATCTAGCTCCGTCAGCATCACATCAGCTCACCCACTCTGTCCAACAGATCTCTCCCCGCTGGAGTTACAGCGCAGGAGTGAGGCTGGTGCATTTCGCCAGCAGGCTGCACTTTGGGCTGGGTTTTAGCCTCATGGATCCGCTGCGTAGGCCGGCATCCAGAGGGGAAGAGGGGAGGAGAGGAGGCCGCAGGCTCCGGTGGAAGCTGATGAGTCTTCAGAAAGGGAAATGTCAGGGCTGTGCCCAACCACACCACACCGCAGCGCTCAAAGCCAAGGCACCTCCAACTCGCCACATCTCAGCACGGACGTTCGGACAGCTCTGTGTGTGTGTGTGTGTGTGTGTGTGTGTGTGTGTGTGTGTGTGTGTGTGTGTGTGTGTGTGTGTACATGCGCACATGTGCCTGTTTGCATGCATTCATCTCTCAGCAGGGGTACACAGGGGGGACATTTAAGTTCGGTCCAGATTTGTTTTGCCTGTGCTGCCACACATAATTTTTAGCACCAAAATAGCATCCACAGCAGACAGGAGTTTGTCTCACTATATCCGTTGCCACGCCCGTCACTCGTGATCTACTGTATGTCAGCGTGCGAGTTTGGGAGCGCAGAAGAGAAGGCAGGCATGAAAGAAATGCAGAAGTGTGCATGGATGTGTGATGCCCACAAACAAGTGCTGACTGGAACAGTTTGCTGTGGCCAGGGAAACAGCCTAAAGCACGCAGGTTTGATGCGAGGCTGAGAAGCACGACTGGAGACCTTGAAAAAGCGGCGACCTAGACACACTTTAAGGAAGTAGAGGGTTATTTTTAATGAACCGCTGGTCGGAATCATGCGATGGCTCGAGCTTCCTGCGCGTATTTCGCAAAGGTCTCAGAGGGACGGTATCTCACCAGGCTGACGCTGGATTGCCTTAAACATCAGGCATCAGGTCTATTCATTCATTCGCACTTTGAGCATTGAGTGTCAGTTGTGCAACAGACAACAGTATTGCGAAGAGGCTTCTGCACAACCTATCTGTGCTAGTTCGGATGGCATATTTTCAGAGTGACACCACTTCTTTGTGGAAGCGATCATTAGTTCAGAGGCTACAGTCGTGAGCAGGGGGTTGATATTAAGTGTGAGACAGATGACTGTGTGTGTGGGTGTGTGGGGGGGGGTGTGTGTGTGTGTGTGTGTGTGTGTGTGCGTTCGCGTAGCGTGTTATCTCCAGTCATAACCCACCTCTGCACATGTTGCATAAAGGATGCGTGCTGCTGTACCTTCAAAATTCCCACCTACACAGTGCAGCTGAGGGATTGGAGATGATGCATGCATGCATGCGCGCATGCACAGGGTGCAGAGAGAGAGCCAGAGAGACACAGTTTGTTTTGTGGGAAAGATTGAATTTAGACTGCTTGTGTGTGTGTTGAAGAGACTGTTGCGCTGCTCAGAAGCAGAGCCCCTAGAGATGATTCTCAGCAGCTCAGACTCCCAACATCAGACCCCCTCCAGAGTGATGGAGCTCCTCTTAAGTCACTGCACTCAGCCCTCCTCTCCTAATCACAACAGAATAGAAGACTAAAGCTGACCAAGGACCAGTTTTCCTGCTCTTATCTGGTGTAGTTCAATTTATGAAGGGATATTTTGGCTGATTTGAGAACAGTGATGGGGCTTTTAGTGATTTAGTGATGCTTTAGTCCATATGGGTTGTGCTGGATTTTCACGGCTGGTAGTGGTCAGTCTGGCAAGCGAGAGTCGGAGCGATGGAGGAGAGAGTGAAGGATGGCTGCCTCAGTGTCGGGGAGCGTGTGCTGGCCATGCTGCATTGTTTAACCCTGCCACATACCAGACAGACCAAAGGAAACGATGACTGAGCGAGTGAGCCTCCCCCACTTTCCGGCCTCTTCTCTCCCTACTCTTCCTCACATTCCAACTCTCCCCTTCCCCGCTCGTACTCCCCCTCCACCCTTCGCTCTGATTTCCCAATCTCTGCTCGTGACCGGCAGCAGCCGTTCCAGGGTGGGGTGGGGGTGTGCAAACTGCCTTGCCTGAGGTGAAATCTGCAAGGACGGCTGTCCTCTAGACTGTGCAGTGACACTTGTGTCCTGGTTAAGCTGCCGCTCTGACTTTGTGTTCTGCATTAGGTCAGACCACTCAGGTCTGTTGACACTGTGTGTGTCTCTCTGTTTGTGCCTCTGTGTCTGTCTGTCTGTCTGTTTGTTTGTGTGTGTGTTTGCTTGCTCTCCTCTGCGAGTGAGAGAAGGACTAAATTGAGCTTTAATTGGTCTGGGTGAGTGTCTTTACTTTAGGCCACACTATGACAGGACTGTGGTTGAAAAGATGAGAGTGTGTGTGTGTGTGTTTGTGTGTGTGTGTATGTCTCAATCTGGCATTGCAGTCTCTAGAAGATTCCTCCTTGTGTGATCACCGAGCCCCACAAACGCCCAGAATGCACTGGGTGCCCTGGCCTCTGTCTGTCTGTCTCTCTGTCTGTCTCTCTGTCTGTCTCTCTGTCTGTCTCTCTGTTTGTCTGTCTGTCTGTCTGTCTGTCAGTGACGCCTCACTTTTCTCCCCCATGATGCCCATTAGACACAGGGGCAGTGGCCGTGGGGAGTAGGGAGAGGCTTCATCTAAGAGCACAGAGTTGGGATGGGTTATTTCTTTCTCTCTGTTTTTGGCACCAACTCCAGCTGAGGTATGTGAAGCACGGCGGGATGCTCCATGGCTGGTGAAGGGCCTGGTGTCCCAGCGGGGCGCTGGGGGAAGATGGGAGGTGGAGGTGGTGTAGCAGTGTGGTGTGGTGTGGTGCTGAGAGAGGAGGCAGGCTGATGAGGCGCGCTCTCTCTCTCTCTCTCTCTCTCACACAGAGGGGGCTGATTTATGACTGCTGCATGCTGGGAGGATGAGCGCTCCAGATGTGCCCCCGTGACCACTCTTCTCCTGTGAAAATAAGCACCACATGAAAGAGCGGGGCATGGGCTATCTCTCTTTCTCTCTCTCTCTCTCTCTCTCTCTCTCTCTCTCTCTCGCTTTCTCTATCTCCATCTCAACCTCTCTCTCTCACCCTTTCACTTTTTTTCTGTCTTACGGATCCTGTTTCTCTTATTCTACCTCTCTCCCTCACCATATCCCAACCTCTCTCCCTCTTGTTCTCTTTCTCTCTCTTCCTCTCTCTCTCTCTCTCTCTCTCTCTCTCCATCTCTATCTCTCCCTGTCTCACTCTCTCTGTCTCTCACTTTCTCTTCCTCTTTGCGTGCGTGTGTGCGTGTACATGTGTACACATACATCCAGACATGCTCTTGCATTCATAGGCACTTCCAGTAAGTGCTCAGGAGTCCTGCAGCACGGGAAGGGTTGGGGGGGGGGGGAGGGGGGATGTTGGCGTCCGGATTCTTTTTCCACATTTTGATGGATGTGTCACACCAGTCCTTCCTCATTCTATCATGTCACATGGCCTCTACGACCCAGCGCCTCCCACTGAACCTTCTCACAGTATATTTTTCTCGCAACCCCCACCAAACTCTGTTGGAGTACAGAGGATGATGATGATGATGATGATGTTAAGTACCCTCTCCTCATCAAGGCATCCTTGTGCCAGAGGCTGCCAAAGTGCCGGCAACCCATGGGGTTGGATCCCCAGATGATTGCCTGGTTCACAGCTCTGCCTGAGCCGGAGGAGGTGGAGGAGGAGGAGGAGGAGGAGGAGGAGGAGGAAGGCTGGAATGGTGTTTGGAATTCTCGGGGCCAGTCACTGGGGCTAATTTGGCAGCCAGTGTCCATCTGCATGTGCTGAAGTCATCACTAGTCAGCCCCCATGTCTGCATCCCTCGCAGATGATAAAACACACAAAACAGTCAGTGGGAGGTGGAGGTGGAGGTGGTGGTGGTGGTGGTGGTGGTGGTGGTGGTGGTGTTGGGGAGGTGCGGGAGTGTCTGTACAGAGAGCATAGCGGAATGTTAAACCTGCACAAAGCATTGGATGCCAGGGCTTAAATACGAGGCTGCCTGCCTGGCCTCCTCCTTTGGCAGTTGTGTCCTCCTTAAAAGGGAGCACAGAGCATGGAGCAGGCTTTCAGCAGCCATCAGAATGTGTCCTGCATTGTCTGATGGGAAGCCTCTTGCACCCAAAACATCTCCTTTAGTTCTCTCCACAAAGGTGTGGGGCCCTTCTTCATTCATTGGCCTTGCTCAAGTTTTAGCAACTTCAACAGGCATCTGTGTGTGTGTGTGTGTGTGTGTGTGTGTGTGTGTGTGTGTGTGTGTGTGTGTGTGTGTGTGTGGTGTGTGTGTGTGTGTGTGTGTGTGTGTGTGTGTGTGTGTGTGTGTGTGTGTGTGTGTGTGTGTTTGGGGGTGATTCATTCAGCATTTAGCTCATTAAGCCAGCCTGTGTTTGGCTCCACGCTTCACTGAGGCTCCGCTGAAGTGATCCGGCTTTGAAAAGAGACGTCCATTCAGCGAGCCCTCTCTGTGTGTGAGTGAGTGTGAGTGTGATTGTGTGTGTGTGTGTGTGTGTGTGCGCGCAGCCTCGCTGGCTCCAAACACACTTGCTGCTTTGTTTGCCCTCCATCCGTTTGAGCTGGAGGTTTTGGGGCTGACGTTCTCCGCTCCTTGCCGTCCGTCCCGGCCCTCGCGTCCATCCCTGTTCTCTGCTCAGTGACTCAGACAGGATGACCAGATTACAGGGAGGCTGAAGAGATAGAGGATTTTTAACCAGCCGCTGATCTTGAGACAGATGGATTAGAGCCAGAACCATACCACATTAGCACCGGGCTCGCGCCAAATCCGGGCAGTCTTCAGCTGCTAGTCCAAGTGGGGTGTGTCTGTGTCTGTGTCTGTGTCTGTGTCTGTGTCTGTGTCTGTGTCTGTGTCTGTGTCTGTGTCTGTGTCGTCTGTGTCTGTGTCTGTGTCTGTGTCTGTGTACTGATGCCTTCATACCTGCTTTCTGAGCTGCATCCTATTGACAAGGCAAGGGCAGGGGATTGGCCTCAGGCATTCATGGAAATGAATGAAGCTGCTTTTGCAGAAACTTCAAGAACTATGATTGGTCACTAGAGAGATGAGTCATCATGATTCTCTATCCCCTACAACTAGAAATGAGGGTTAGAGGGTGAGCGAGGGAAAGAGAAAGTAGGGAGAAAAAGAGAGCGGGGATGACTTTCCCGCTCTGAGGGTAGAGGCCTTCTGTACTGTAATGCATAAATTTACGGTAATCTCTGCAGTAACTGAACACAGGCCTCTTCTGCGCGCAGTGGGTGTGTAGAGGTGGAGGAGGGTGTGGAGAGGGGGGAAGACAGAGAGAAACGAGGGGAAGGAGGATGTGGAAAAGGGGGAACACAGAGAACTGAGGGGAAGAGGGAGTATCCGTGTGTGGAGGGGCCTGGGGAGAACTTCTGATATGTTTCCCGGCAAGACCTTGTTTTCAGCTTTGGCAGGGAGCACAGGAGGATCTGGACATTGGATATTGTTTTGGATAAATAAGAATGGCTGCCTCTTTCTTTCTTTCTTTCTTTCTTTCTTTCTTTCTTTCTTTCTTTCTTTCTTTCTTTCTTTCTTTCTTTCTTTCTTTCTTTCTTTCTTTCTTTCTTTCTTTCTATCATTCTTTCTCTCTCTCTCTCTTTTAATCTCTCTCTCTTTCTCTCTTTATGTCTATGCATGTGGCTCATAGTTGTTCCTTCTGCTTTGTATCTAAACCCTAATCAATGGCGTGTGGAGCTAGCACAGCTGGGTCTGTTTAAGCTGTGTGTGTGTGTGTGTTTGTTTGTGTGTGTGTGTGTGTGTGTGTGTGTGTGTGTGTGTGTGTGTGTGTGTGTGTGTGTGTGTGTGTGTGTGTGTGCGCGCGTGCGCATGTGTGTGTGTTAGTGAGTGAGTGATCCCCCAGGAGTCAGCTCAGCTTCAAGCGTCGTAAGACACAGTGTTGCACAATGGCCAGAAATCAGAGCTTTCTTTCTCCACTGTATTTATTCTCCACCCCAACCCCTCCCTCCCTCCTTCTTTTCTCCCTCCATCCTTTCTCTCCCTTCAGCAACCCTAGGTTTGATCGTTCTATCCATTCAATCTGCAGCAGGAATTCCTATGCTCCGTCCCCTTCTTTTTTAATTAGAAATTACACACACACACACACACACACACCACTCCAACCTCTCCACCCAACATTAGATGGAGGGCTGTTATGCCAAAAACAGAGTCAACAATGGAGTTCCGTTCTGGATAGAAGCCACCTGTGAAATACAGCATGCTCTGGCTTGGCAGCGCCACAAAGAGGGCTTTGCTGGAGGGGTTCAGTGTGGGTGTGAAACACTGCATTAGAGACATATCACCCTCCCCTACACACACACACCACACACACACACACCACTCAACCCTTTTGGCCAGGACACGGCTGTTTTTGTAAGCTTGAGTGGTAAGAGAATGGCGAGCAGGCTGGAGCACTCACCAATGTGCGGAGGGATGGGGAAGCCTGGAAGTCACTTGTACAGTGAAAGTCCACACAGTTAGTGTTGCCATAAAAGCAGGGTTTTTTTTTTCTGGGATGGGGCGGGGGGTGTTGTTGTGCCCTCAGGAATGGATGGACAAGGAGCATAGTGGCATGGAAAGAAACCTTGATTGTGTGTGTGTGTGTGTGTGTGTGTGTGTGTGTGGTGTGTGTGTGTGTGTGTGTGTGTGTGTGTGTTTCAGTGAAAGAGGGAGAGATTGTGTGTGTGTGTGTGTTTGAGTGAAAGAGGGAGAGGTTGTGTGTGTGTGTGTGTTTGAGTGAAAGAGGGAGAGATTGTGTGTGTGTGTGTGTTTGAGTGAAAGAGGGAGTAAGCCTTAAGTGCATGTGGGGTTGCAATGCATCAGCTCAAACACTGAAAGGAAATAAAGGTGGCAGCTGTTTAAGCACAAAGCATCATGGGAGGCAGATGGGACTTTGCCTGCCCAGTCTCGACCCACTCTCAGAAAGAGTCTTATTGTTTGTGTTTGCGTGTATGTGAGAGAGAGGGAGAGAGCAAGGGCATGCATCTGAGAGAGGGAGGTAGAGATACAGAAAGGAAAAGAGAGTGACGAGGGGAGAAGAAGAGCGTGGGGGCAGCCTGCGGAGGCTTCCATATTCTGCCAGCATTACTTCAGTCTTCAGTGCCAGATTGAGAGGGTGCTTTATCTCCTCTCTCTCTCTCTCTATTTCTTTTTCTCCCTCCTTTTTGTTTCCTTCTTTCTTTCTTTCTCTTCCCCCTTCTCTCTTTCTTTCTTTCTCTCTCTTTCCTACCCTTTCTTTCTCTTTCTCTCTCTCTCTCTCTCTGAGGCTGAGTGTAGACAGAAGCTAGCACTGGTGAAGTGGGAGAGGTAAAGCTGTGCAGTGGCACTGAGAGAGGAGTCTAGCTCTATATTGTCCATTTCTAGAAGGTTCTCTTGTCCTGAGTAACGCAGCCATGCTGTGAGCATCAGCATGTCTGTGAGGAGTTCTCCATGGTCAGCAACTCTGCTGACAGGTGCCTTCACAAGACCGACCCCCATCAAAAAAAATGTGGGTTTGAGTGGTGGGAACAGCTTGCGCTTAGAGGGACCTGTTATGGGAATCTGTGACATAATTTAGTTCTGCTCAGGCACAGATTGTTTTGATCATGGATTTGAGTTACGTGTTCATTTGTTATTTGGTCAAGTCTGGGCATGTTTAACATTTGAGAGACGGAAGGCTTTTTTCAAGGCTTTTTCCACACATTGAATGAACAATGTGAAGTCTTGTGACTTTAGTGAGTCAGCCTTTGGCCAGGGCTAATATATGGACACACACACACACACACACACACACACACACACACACACACACAGATGCACATTTTTCCAACCAGTGTTTATTGCTTTTATGCCAAAAGGCTTAAGAGATGTTTGTTTAGTGAAGGAGCAATGTTGTGTTGTAGCATCCGCATCTATGCATCATGTGTAAATCCGCTCTCTCTGTGATTGTTTGTGCTCTGGGCCACCGCACATGGAATGAAGTCTGCATTCAGACTGCTCTCTTTAGAATGAAGAGAACCCCAGTGAAATGTCAACAAACATTTCATCCCACCACACATCCTCACTCAGAGAAACATCCCCAGTACTCTTCTAAGGTTGACAAATCAGATTGGCCACAATGCCATGCCATGGATCATCGCATCTCCTCTTTCACTTCTGAAAAGAGACATTTCTTTTTGATTACTGCTGTCTGTAGTATTTTTGCTGTCAGGCTAACATATCGTGTCTTCCTTTCTGAGAATACAAAATGGAGTCTGAAGCATTGTGCTGTATTGGCCATTGTGGTTTTATTAACACTGTGGATGCTGTTGTGTCCCTCCTACAAAGACTGCAGTCATGCAGATTGAAATAGTTAGAGATGGTGATGGATGGAAAGAGGTGACAGAGGGAGAGCCAGAAAGTAAAAAGATGGATGTTTGTCTCTGTCCCTCCCTGTGCTTTGTTGGATGGGTGGGCTTTGGTCTGAGTCCAGCGCACTTGATTGGGGTACAGCTCAGTGCACACCATCCTTCACCCCCCCCCCCCCCCCCCCCCCCCACACACACACACACACACTCACACACTCACCCTCTTTTATCCATTAATCCACTCGCCACGCCTCAGCAAACAGCTGACCTCAAGCAATCCATCTCCAGCACGGCCCCAATACACATATCAATCCTGCCGCACGCTCATCAGAGGAGTATGGCAAAAAACTCATCCATCCCTGGCACTCACTGTCTCTCCCTCTCTGTCTCTCTCTCTCTCTCTCTCTGTCTCTTTCTCTCTCTGTCTCCTTCCATCTCTCTTTCAGATGTGGAGCAAATGGCAATTGACTGGCTAACAGGGAACTTTTACTTTGTGGACGACATGGACGACCGCATCTTCGTCTGCAGCAAAGACGGCGCCACCTGTGTCACCCTGCTGGACCAGGAGCTTTACAACCCCAAGGGCATCGCACTGGACCCAAGCATGGGGTGAGCCCCCCTACACACACACACACACACACACACTCACATACACACACTTCTGTCTCTTCTGCCATCTGTAGGTATTTAATCCCACATATGCAAACCCAAGCTCTCCTTTGTTCCTCTTTTTTCCTTCAACCACCAAGTTGTGTAAGAGTTTTGCCCAACTCTCTCTTTTTCCCGGGGTCAGCACCATGACTGATGCACAGATGTCACGGCGCGTCCGTGCGCATGGCGAGTAGGGGTTAGAGTTCACTACTCCAGTGGCATCTCTACTCTCCCTGGCATCTTTACCCTTTACTCTGCACCCTCCCTGGTTTATCTGAGGTTTAGTGAGTAGATGGGAGCTGGTGAAATACTGGTTTAACTCGCCTGATTTCAAAGAACTGATCTAAGATCTGTAGAGTATGTGTGGAGGTCCAGTTGAATGGGTTTGATTTAAGTGAGGGTGAGTAACATAAAGTTGAGTGAGGGTGATGGGAAATAAGAGTAGGAGGTAGTTATTTAGGACTGTGTCACCAGTTGTTAGTAGTCTTAAGTTCCCTGATCAGTCTCTTCCTTCTCTAAAAACTTGCACAGAAAATGCAAGGATCATCATAAAAGCATCAGCAGTGGCATGAGTAACCTGTGAAATGGCTTGTGGTTCTTTTGGGCTCAGCATGTCTTGATGACTGAAGCATGTGGGTTATAAGTCAGATCTTGCAATGTCAGGTGGAAGTTTTGCTTTAATTGCACTTAACATAAGCTGTAGAAAATGTTTGCTCAGTGGAAAGATCACCATTATCATACTGTACATGGCCATGGAGTAAAGAAACATTATCAGTGGTCTTCAGTGAGCCGATGGCTGTTTGTCTGTATTTAGTAAAGGTGCAGTCAGTGGTGTTGGATGAAACCATGTTTGTTTATGTTTGCCTGTGTTTTAGATCTCTAAGCAAATTAATTTGTCCAACACAACTTTTATTACATTGTATTTGAACCAAGGACCCAACATGACTGAGAAATAAAAAATGTGCATATTCACAGACTGCCTGATATTGCTGGCTGTACCTTTATTGTGTCCTGGATGGACCCTTATTGTTACCCCCATGTCCCATCTCTCTCCCTGAGTTTAACACTATGTCTGACTACTACTACACTGCTACACCGTCCAGCCACAATTCCTGAAAACCACCAATAGACCGACTACCATGTAATGTAAATTGGGATAAATTGGAACTATTTTGATCCTTAGCTAAAACCATGGTCTATCATGGTTACTACTGATTGTAATTTTCCTGCATGACCCCTGACAGTTGGGTTAGCCCCTTGACTCGTGGATCTGCCCAAGGTTTATTGCTAGACTAAATAAACATAAGGGAGTTTTTCCTTGCCCCTGTTGCTCTTGGGTGCTCCTTCTGTACCGCGCCATGAGACAATACTATTGTAAGAGGCACTGTACAAATAAAATGAAATTGAATTGAATTGAATTGAACTGTATCCTGGTGATGTTAAAGAAGCAACTCTGTCTCTGTGTGACTGCCATACAGGAAGGTGTTCTTCACAGACTATGGGCAGATCCCCAAGGTGGAGCGCTGTGACATGGACGGCCAGAACCGCACCAAGCTGGTGGACAGCAAGATCGTTTTCCCCCACGGCATCACACTGGACCTGGTCAGCAGACTGGTGTACTGGGCCGACGCCTACCTGGACTACATCGAGGTGGTGGACTACGAGGGCAGGAACAGACACACTGTCATTCAGGGCTTACTGGTGAGTCTCACACACACACACACACACACACACGCACACACACAAACAAACAAACAATGTGAAAGTTTTGCATTTTTCTCCCATCTGGACTGGCACCATCTTTGCTGTGGTGCTCCATCTCTGCCCTTCTCAGGGGTCCCCTGCTCTCCTTGCCCCATCCTCACTCCACCGGTCCACCAGCTTAGGTGATTGTGCGGGCAGGTCTGTGCAGTCCTTCGCTCCCCCTTCTGCCCCAGTCACCACAGCTGCCACTCAGTCTCTCCCCTCTCCTGTGCCACTGGCATGGCTGTGGAGTGTGCAGCCCGTGAGGAGGTGGCAGAGAGAGGGCGGCTGTGCTGGGTGAGCTGAGCTCCTGCCATCCTGCTGCCGGGTGTGGAGCCTGCAGGGATTCTGCTTAGCCTCCCAGGCTGGGCTTGGGTGGTGTAGAGTATGTAAAGACAAGCCTAGAGGTGTTGTGTGTGTGTGTGTGTGTGAGTGTGTGTGTGTGAGAGTGAATGTTGGTTTGAAAAGACTGAGGGTGGTGGCTGGTGTGCTGTGCTGAAGTGGTGTCAGTCAGGGCCCTGGGCCCACACTTCTGTCCCATTAATGAGCTTCATGAATGTAGTGAGCCTAATGCAGCAGCCATGGTTAAATGGCCCCATTACTTAGAGTCTCTCTCTCTGTCCCACCCCCCTTCTCTCTCTCTCTCTCTCTCTCTCTCTCTCTCTCTCTCTCTTTCTCTCTCCCCCCCCCATCCAGTATACGCCCTCTTTGACTTTCTCACAGACACGTTGAAATGCAGACTGTTACGAAACAAAACTGTTTTCTGTTTGGCTACTTTGGCTGTGCTGTTTGGCAGTGGGTCAGCCTTTAGCCAGCCGCAGGCCATGCTTTTCATCTGCCTCTATAAAACCAATTACTGGGGGCCTGTTGATTGCCCCCCCCCCCCCCCCAAAAGCTAGGCACAGTACAGAGGCCTTCCTCTTGTACCTCATGAGATTTATCAAATCACTTCTCTGTATACAGTGCCTGTTGTTTAAGTCCGGGTCAGGAAGAGACAGTGGAAATCAATGTCCAGGGAAGAAAGTGATTCCTGGACGTTTTCAAACATCAGACGGTCCACAACATTGACAGCCAATGGTCAAAATTGCTGTCTAGCATAATACAGCTAATACAACATCCTGTAGAATAACAGATTTTCTGGAGTTTTTTTGTGGTTTTTTTCCATTTTTCTGTTTTTTTGTTTTTTTGGGCCGTGATTGCGGTGATTGCACACAGTAAAGTTTTGGAATGAATCCATGGCAAGCTTAGTTGCACTTGGATGGAGTCCACATTTGAAAATCAGTTTTCAATTAGTTTAATGGCGTGACTAGGGACCAAAGAATGTAACTGCTGTGTGTAATTTTGACCTTGCAAAAAATGTTCTACTAAAGTGTACATTGTAAGCACATTCTCTTCTCCTCTGTCTGCCCTTTGGTCAGATCGAGCACCTGTATGGCCTTACTGTCTTTGAGAACTACCTGTATGCCACCAACTCGGACAACGCCAACGTGCAGCCCAAGACCAGCGTCATCCGTGTCAACCGCTTCAACCGCTCCGATTTCCATGTGGTGACCCGAGTGGACAAGGGAGGTGCCCTCCATGTGTACCACCAGAGACGCCAGCCGCCCCCAGGTGCCAACATCCCCCACCTCACAGCACACAAGCGAATGAGAGAACTGGGCGTTGTCACATATTCTTACAGTGTCCTAACTGCAAGCGAGCATCAGGTTGTTGTTTGGAATTGACTGTTCCCTGTTTTTAACTGGGTCTGTTAAAATTGCTACTCTATTCAGACAGATTCCCCGTTCAAACTAGCTGAGCAACACAACGTTAGCGACAGAAATAGAAACAGAGTGACAAAGGTTCTGCTAAAAAGTCGCACAGTATCGCATCATTCAGCAGTGTAATATCGCATCCAGTTAGGATGTTCCAATTGAAAATAAAGTCATCAAAGCGATTTTGCTGCTTACGTTCAATCGCAACGCCTGTATTTAGGACGTGGTGTTATTCTGGACGCTGTGTGTGACCTGTACTTTTCCTTAATGCAAATCAAAAGTGATTTCTCTTCCTCTTCTTTTCCCTTTCCTTGTCTCCTTCTCTCTCTGTCTTTGGGGTGCTCTGTGTTGGCAGTGCGGAGTCACGCGTGTGCCCCTGATCAGCACGGGAAGCCCGGAGGCTGCTCGGACATGTGCCTGTTGGGGAACAGCCACAAGACGCGGACCTGCCGCTGCCGCTCTGGTTTCAGCCTGGGCAGTGACGGCAAATCCTGCAAGAGTGAGTCTGTCTCCGCACCGCACCTGTGCCACACCTGCATCGCACCTGCACAACTCTTCTCCTAAGCTTAACAGTCAGGCCAGCTAAGAGTAACCCAGTGACCTAACACTGCTAGCAGCACAGGGACATTCCCTGTACACTCTCTCCACAGCCAGATAAATCAGACCTGGATGATAGGCTTTAGCTTTGATTTAGTCCAAGCACTGTAACAGCCAGACCTATTTTTTAAGGACCGAGGAAGAGTATGTCCTGCACACAGAGTAGAAGAGAAAACACCTGTTCTAACTGCCTTTGTTTTTCTTGTAAAGGCCAAAGCTGGTCAGATGTTCATGTGTCCGTGTGGTGGAAGAGACACTGATTTTGAATGGCTGGAGTCTTAAGAGGATGTTTGAGCAGTCAGATAGATGTGTATAAACAGAAAGTAGAGATTTTCCCAGACTGTGATATCTGATATTATTTTGCCTTTCACAGAACCCGACCATGAGCTGTTTCTAGTGTATGGGAAGGGCAGACCGGGCATCATCCGTGGCATGGACCTGAATGCCAAGGTGCCCGACGAGTACATGATCCCCATTGAGAACCTCATGAACCCGCGAGCTCTGGACTTCCACGCCGAGACCGAGTTTATCTACTTTGCTGACGCCACCAACTACATGATCGGCCGGCAGAAGATCGACGGCACAGAGAGAGAGGTCATAATTAATCAAGGTAAGATAGGATGGGGCAGAGGGCTGAACGCCTTACTGAAGGACATCCAGCCCTTACCTGGACTCACCGCTTTGATTAAAGAAGGAAGCCTCTATCTCTCCCCACGCTGAAGGCAAGCAAGATCCGACGGGGAGATAGTTTAGCGAGACGTGACCACTAAGAGCTCTGGCGCTGAGGGAATATCAGATAGGATGCAGCCTAGGCATTGATTTCAAGTGAGCGTAATAAAAACGGGAAAAAGGAAAGGTCTGCCTGGAAAGTAAACACTTCCTCCTGGAGTGCAGGTTATATCTGATGGTGGGGAAATGCTAGTCGCCCGCTTTCAAAGGGCATCTATGGAAAATCAGCGGCACCCTTGGGAGAACAGAGCAGAAATAAAAACACCTTTGCTACTGGGATGACTCAGAAGGTTCTGGATCTCTGCACTGCTGATATTTTTATTTATTTATTTATTTATTTATTTTCAGTCTTAAATTGAAGTGAAGAGCTGGTAAAGTTTGTCTGTTCATTTTTTTTTACTTCTTAGTGTATTTCTCTGTCATCTTTTTTCTTTGTCTAGGGATCTACACAGTGGAGGGAATAGCGGTGGACTGGATGGGGAAGAATCTCTACTGGACGGACGACGGGCCCAAGAAGACCATCAGCGTGGCACGGCTGGAGAAGGCTTCCAAGACACGCAAGACCCTGATTGAGGGTGGGATGACTCACCCGAGAGCAATCGTTGTTGACCCTCAGAACGGGTGAGTGTCCGGACCACAGCCGGACAGCCTCAACCCCTGTTGAGGCTCTTGTCATGATATTACATGAAATCCATTCAGCTCCATCTCCTCTGTACATTGACCCATGCTCTGAGCAGTTGACCAGATAGTTTCAATTACTTCATATTAAAGACAGTGCAGCTCAGTATCTTCTGATCTTGTAGTTCCCCACTAAAGTGTGAATCACAGGCATATGAGCAATATGTTCATTTTGTAAATACAAAATTGGTGCACATAGCATCTGCAGTGTACAAAGTGTCTGTTGGTGAGCCTGAGCTGAGTGAGACCTCATGGCCAATGAGGTGCCTTCTGATGTGAACTGAGCTGCTGGATGTCTTGCAGGTGGATGTACTGGACCGACTGGGAGGAGGAGCCCAAGGGAACCAACCGCGGCAGCATCAAGAGGGCCTGGATGGATGGCACCAACACCGGCATCTTCCTCACTGGCAAGACAGTGCTGTGGCCCAATGGCCTCACGCTGGACATCCCCCAGGGCATCCTCTACTGGGTGGACGCCTTCTACGACCGCATCGAGATGGTCTTCATCAACAGCACAGAGCGCAAGGTCAGCTGATACCATACCTAAACACACCTAACTAAATATTAGAGTTGTAGTTTACATGCTGACTGTTTTTTAGTCATTCATGATCAACCACAGGAATGTTACATTTTGAAAAGGAGGCAGCTAAAATGTAGGCATTGAACACCTAATTAAAGGAGAGCCTTTGTTTGGGGTTGTCTCTCTCATGGGTTAGATTGTGTATGATGGTCCGGAGCTCACACACGCCTTTGGCCTGAGCCACTACAAGAACCTCCTTTTCTGGAATGAGTACCGAGGCGGAGGCATCTACAAGGTCGATCGGGACACCAAGAATGTAACCCGCCTGCGCCTTGAACGACCACCCATCTACGAGATCCGCACATACGATGCCCAACAGCAACAAGGTGATTACATAAACAAACTATTAGTTTTTCCAATGTAGTGCCTTGCCTGTCTGGTTTAGAAAACAATGGCAATACTAAGTAATAGTGTTCGAGATGGAAATTGTTGGCCTACTCAGCCCTAAAAAATCCTATATATAAATTGTTACTTAAGTCTAATGCTCTGTGGACAAAAAAGGTCTTCAAATGAAGATTCTCCTTAAGTTAAAATATCTATATTTAACGGACATGTTCTACCTGGACAGGTAAAAGTTGCTCGTGCGTACTGGATAGTGCCCTCCTCAGGGTATGACGTACGCATCTGAAGCACAATGTGCCCTGTTTGTGTACAGAGCTTAATTGTCTGTCTGTGTCTGAGAGATGTGCCCTTGACTGAAATAGTGTGACTGTCCATCAGGTTCCAACATGTGTCGTGTGAACAATGGAGGCTGCAGCAGCCTGTGTCTGGCCATTCCCAATGGACGGACGTGTGGCTGTCCAGATGATCAGATCCTCGACTCCCACAACATCACCTGCCAAGGTGAGTCGACCGCTGTCACCAAACCAATTGCTCGAGAGAGTGAAATATCTTTATAATGGGGAATTAGACTCCCCTAACCCCTCCAGGCTACTGTCAATTTTATCCCTTCTCCTCTCCTCTCCCAGCCAATCCATCCTACCAGCCTCCCCCTCAGTGTCAGCCTGGAGAGTTTGCATGCAAGAACAACCGCTGCATCCAGGAGCGCTGGAAGTGCGATGGGGACGACGACTGTCTGGACAACAGTGACGAGTCCATCGACCTCTGCCGTGAGTGGAATGATTCATTTTTGCTGCTGCCAGTGGTTGTGCAGACCAAGGCAGCTCAGATTTAAAATTTCAATGCCTATGTTAGTATATTTCATCTCTGCCAACTGTTTCCCACAGCTCATTGTTCTCCCTCAGATTCTGTGACTTGAAACCATATGTTTGTTTCTCTCTCGCTCGCTTTGTCTGACTGTCTCTTTCACTGGTTCACACACACACACACACACACACACACACACACACACACACAAACACACACACACAAACACACACACACACACACACACACACACACACACACACACTTATTTTAATCCTTCACTGTGTGATGAGGCATTTGTGCTACGGCAAAACTATTTAAAAATGAGACGGCGACAAGACAACAGCCTGTGGGGAGGAAAAAAAGTAAACAATGACAAGGACAGTTTATTTCTAAACCAATCCCCTGAGAAGACAGGGGCATTTTTGAGGCAGACAAAAGCTCATACGTCTCTCTCTCTCTCTCTCTCTCTCTCTGTCTGTCTCTCTGTTTTTTTTTTGTCTTCCAGACCAGCACACCTGCCCTTCTGACCGCTTCAAGTGTAATAACAACCGGTGCATCCCAGTGCGCTGGTTGTGCGATGGAGAAAATGACTGTGGCAATGATGAAGACGAGTCAAACACCACATGCTCAGGTACACACCTTCACACACACACACATACACACACACACGCACTCTACACTTTACATTAAAAAGCTGAGCCATAATCCACTGCTTTGGTAAGAGGTATGGTGTTGGGTTAGGCTACAGTTGTGCAACTGTTCACATACTAAGTGTTTTTTTTGCAATGTGCCATGAGACAGTTGCTTTGATTATAGAACAAAGCTAAGTGTTGCAGCAGTATGTGCAGGCCACTGGAACACTGGAGTAGTACACCTGGGTAACACACCTCTCCAGCTTATGACTTTTAACCCTGCCCCTCCCTCTCCCTTCAGCTCGGACGTGCCCACCCAACCAGTTTGCCTGTGCTAGTGGCCGCTGTATCCCCCAGTCGTGGACCTGTGATTTGGACGATGACTGCGGCGATCGCTCAGATGAGCCGGCCTCATGTGGTCAGTGAACGAGCTCTCGTGCACCTTCAGTCGAGTCCTTAGAACATCAAGATGAATCTGGAGAAAATAGAGCTATATTCAAGGATCACGAGAGCAGCTGTAGATAAAATGTGATATGCTTTGTGTGTGTGTGTGTGTGTGTGTGTGTGTGTGTGTGAGACTGTGATATTTGTGCTATTTGACTAAATTGGGCTATTGCTATCTCCACAGCTTATCCAACCTGCTTCCCCCTCACCCAGTTCACCTGTAACAATGGGCGCTGCATCAACATCAACTGGCGCTGTGACAACGGTGAGTGAAGACAGATGGTCTATGGGCAATGCATCAGCTCACCTGGTTTTGCATGTTTCATGTGTATGCATCTTTAGTAGGTTACTTTGATTGATTTGAATGTGTTTTACTGTCATTGTGTGTGTGTGTGTGTGTGTGATGCCCAGATAACGACTGTGGGGACAACAGCGATGAGGCAGGCTGCACACACTCCTGCTCAGGGGTGCAGTTCAAGTGTAACAGTGGCCGCTGCATCCCAGAGTACTGGACTTGTGATGGCGACAATGACTGTGCAGACCACAGCGACGAAACTCACGCCAACTGCACCAACCAAGGTGAGACGCTGTTGAGACTGTGCCCAGATCAGGATGTCTGCAGTCTCACCTTCATTAAGCACAGAATTCACCTCCTTAGAGATTCACTGCCAGAATACAAATTCTTGGGGAACTGGTCTTCATGTTTTGTTTTTTTTTTTTTCAAATTCCCCACCCTCAGAAAGACTTCCAGTCTGAGTGTTAAACTTTGCTAGCTAACCAACACTGGCATTTTGCATTGTCAGAGCTTCTCACATGCAAATTTGCATTAAACAAAATTGATTTGTATCCTTCCTTACTCCTGTTTGGTCTTTTCGCTAACTCCAGAACTGTGAAACTTTTATGTTGTTATGTCATCTTTTGAAGTTACTAAGCTGTTGGCAGTATTGTAATGACTGGAATGGAATAGTAGATATGGAGTAGTTGTTAGTGAGGAAGAGGCTGCAGCTGTGTCCAAATTTCTCTTGTCTAATTAGAAATGAATGTATGCAGGTAGGGGTGTGAGTGGCCATCTCTGGGGTCGATTCCAACCTGTTCTTCTTTCCTGATCCCACTCCCATCTCCTGCACTCCACTCTCCTATGGGAGTGAAAAGAAAAAGACTCAAAGTGTTCCTCTAACTGATGGCTGATGGTTTCATAGTTATTGGAATCCTCAGCAGGAGCCTCAGAAGTTGAAACATCTCTGTTTTCTTTTAGTTCTGTTTGGTCCCTAAAGTGCCCTTAGATCAAAAAGTCTGTTCCCACTTATTGTTCCACTATAAAGAGACTATTAAGATGCCATCTATTAAAGTGTTGACAGACTGTAAAGACCAACCAGAGCAGAAAAGAAACCAAAAAAAGGCAAGCGTGAGTATTTGCCCACGCAGTTAGCAACATTAAGATAATGTTAGTGTCATTACAGCACCTGCTGGCTGAGAAAACTCCTAGTTTGTGGAAACACGGGCAGTTGTGCCCGCCCGCCTGCCTGCACCCGCCACGCAGTTAAAGCCCTGAATGTAAACCTGCCAGCGGAGCGCTGAGGGGCTTAAAATGCCACAGGTTTACCAGATGTGGTTTGCCAGGCGCTCTCCGCATTCCTCATTCCACCGCACTCAACAATGGGGTCTCTTTTCTCGCTTGCGAAAGCCTACGCTTTGCCAGGAAATGTTAGTGTTTACCACATGGAGTTCTACAGCGTTTTGAACGTCTTTTTTTTTTTATTGATTCCATGTTGAAATAGGGAAAACAGCCACAGGCCCCAGCGATGGCAGTGGAGTTAGTTAGGGGTTTTGGGTCTGGCGAAGGTGGGTAGTGAGCCAAGCCCAGGGTCTGTGCTCGTCAAACACACAGGCGCTGAAGAGAGAGAGAGAGAGTGAGAGAGTCTGGCTTTGACTTTGCCGGGGGTTTTTAGGCAGCCCATTCAGGCCTGTGGTGCCCCCTGAGAGTGTTCTCGCACGCAGCACATACCCACCCCCTGGACCAGCCTGGCACCACCTCAACATCCAATCATTCTCCACTGTGTCCCTAAATGGCAGACCGGGCCTGGGCACCCATCATGAGAACAAGGGCACTGAGGAAGGAGAGGAGGTCGGAAGAGGGCGAGGGAGACAGCGTCAAACACTCCCGTCTGGAAGCCATTTGGTGTTTGGAGAGCATGAAATGGGGGGACTTGGCTGATGGGGCAGTGTGGAGGCACATTGTGCCAACACCTCTTACCCTTTCGCCCCGTGCCAACATGTGACCTTTTCTGGGATGAGGGGGGAGAGCATCAGTGCTTCCCCTCCAATCCTCCATTCAGCCTAATGGTTGCCCTCCCAGTGTCGGCCTGCATGGGAAACCAAGTCTGCTAAGTGTTTGGCTTGGCCTCTACTCTCCTCTTCCTCCTCCTCCTCCTCCTCCTCCTCCTCCTGCTCTCCCTCTTGTTTCTGACACTTGTTCTCAGGGTTGACGTCAAAGATGGCTGCTGACTAGCTCATTAGTGTTAGTGCTCCTGGCCGGCACTTTAGCCATTCAGGCTGCTGGCCTTTGCTGTTCCACCTCTGTTCTACTGCCGTTCTCACGGTCCGACTTTGACTTTCCCTCCACCCTTCTCTCTCTCCCTCTCTCTCTCTCTCTCCCCCTCCATCCTCCTATCCCCTTACAGCTACCCGCCCACCTGGTGGCTGTCACACGGACGAATTCCAGTGCCGCATGGACGGCCTGTGTATTCCCATGCGTTGGCGCTGCGACGGTGACACCGACTGCATGGACCTGAGCGACGAGAAGAACTGCGAGGGCGTCACGCACATGTGCGACCCCACCGTCAAGTTTGGCTGCAAAGACTCGGGTTAGTTGTTTCCTCGCGTCTGTACGCTCAAAAGATTAATGCGAACACCCTTCACTTTCACTGGAAAGACAGACACAGAGCATACAACAAACTCAATGATACCAGTGTCCTGCTTGAGAGAAAGAAAAGAAAAGCTGATTTCCTTTGAATGTTACTGAGCTGTCATGTGCATAGGGTTTGTCAGAAATATATTAGAGACCTTTCCGCCCCCAGTTTGAGACAATCCAGGCACAGGGGAGATCACGCAAGATGACTGAAGAGCAAAGTAGTTCCTTATGTATTAAATTTTCTTTCTCTTTACATATATCTCTGTCTGCCTCCCCCCTGCCCAACCCCCCTCTCTCTCTCTTTCTCTTTCATATATCCCCACCCTCTGACATGCACCCAGCTCGCTGCATCAGTAAGGCTTGGGTGTGTGACGGGGACAGTGACTGTGAGGACAACTCTGACGAGGAGAACTGTGAGCCGCTGGGCTGCACGGCGTCGCATCACGTGGTGTGTGCCAACAACGACACCATCTGCCTGCCGCCCGAAAAACTTTGCGACGGCAACAACGACTGCCCCGATGGCTCTGACGAGGAGCTCTGTGGTATGCAGTACACACACACACACACACACACACACACACACACACACACACACACACACACACACACCATCAGGCCATAAATACTCGTAACACACACAAACCCTGGCAGACATGCAGCAGCACAATCTTAGTGAATCAGTCAAATGTCTTGGAAGTGAACCAGGGTGGACCCTGAAATCAAAGTAACACTAAGCATGGAGACCTGTGAAGATGTAGGGGAATCAATCCTCTCCCCGCTCCCTCATTAATGACAGTGCTCTCCCCTCACCCACTCAATCTCCCACTCTCGCTGACAGCATGTTCCCTGGAGAATAGACAGCACTGCACCCACATACCACACTACACACTTATCATTCTGTTCATTCATTCTGCCTTTTCCTCCCTGCCTACTCACCTCCTTTTTTGTATCCCTCCCTCTCTCCCTCTCACACCCCTCTTTCTCCCTCCCTTTCTCGCCCCCTCTTTCTCCCTCCCTCCCTCTCTCTCTCTCTCTCTGTCTGTTTCTCTCCGTCTCTCTCCCCCACTCCCTTCAGATTTATGTTTGTTGAGTGGGTGCAGTCACAACTGCAGCATAGCGCCCGGGGAGGGCATCATGTGCCTGTGCCCGGTGGGCATGGAGGTGGGCCCGGACAACAAGACGTGCCAGATCCAGAGCTTCTGCGCCAAGCACCTCAAGTGCAGCCAGCGTTGCATCCAGGACAAGTTCAGTGTCAAGTGTGCCTGCTACGAGGGCTGGGCCCTGGACACGGACAAGGAGAGCTGCTATAGCACTGGTAAGATATGTACACGTGTGTGTGTGGAGGATGAGAACAGAGAAAGGGAATCTTATCAAACCTGCCTTCTAGTTTTCCAGAAGTTCTGCTCTGTGTTCAATATATTTTATTTACACGGCTCTTTAATCCTGCCGATGTTGCGCTCCATACCACATTTAAACCACCAAATGCAATTCAGAAAGTGTCTTGAAAAGGTTTGAAAATGCTTTAAGAAAAGCAAAGTGATGCAACGCTCACTCCTTCTTGTCTTGGCATGAATCATTCATGTGCTCTCGTTTTCCCCAAGTTTAGACTCTTTTCTCGTTTTATTATTTTTTTTTGTATTTGAGCACCTCAGGTTTTCATTTGAACAGCCTGTGGTGCATCAGTCAGTCCTCTCTCTTACTCTTTTGTTATCTTTCATCTCTGATCTCCCTCTTTTCTTGTCTGTCTTCTCCTCGCTCCTGCAGACCCGTTTAAGCCCTTCATCATCTTCTCTAACCGCCATGAGATCCGGCGTATCGACTTGCACAAAGGCGAGTTCAGCGTGTTGGTCCCTGGCCTGAGGAACACCATCGCCCTGGACTTCCACTTCAACGAGAGCATGCTCTACTGGACCGACGTGGTGGAGGACAAGATCTATCGTGGAACGCTGTCCGACAACGGCGGTAAGTCTTTGTGTGTGTGTGTGTGTGTGTGTGTGTTTGTTGTTTTTTTTGTTTTTTTTTTTTTTTTTTGTTTTTTTTTGTGGCTGTAAACAGGATTGGGTGTTAAAACTCTAGCAGGATTATCTGAACTCGTCCAAAGATGCTGTTGAAAACCAGTAGGCCCAGTCTGTGGTTAACTGTTCATGGTGGCTTTGAGGTAAAGTTGCCATTCATTGTGAAGGCGCTGCTATTAACCATCTCTTTGTATTCTTGCAAATCTATGGAAAAGTCTCTTCAGTTCAGTGTTACATAAGGGCCTACCTATAAATTGCCCGGCTCAGTAATCCCCTCTCCTACCCCCCCACTCCTGCCTTTCCCTTCCCCCGGCCAGATTCTCAGTGATCAGGTGGGTGCTGGCCTGTGTTACTGTCTCCTCGGAGAGCAGAGCGCTGCTTTTCTCAGGGCAGCGCTGTACGACGGTGCCCTTTTGCCCACCACGGGGGGATGGCTGGCCTCTCTGGAAAGGAGAGGGGCGGACCTCGTCGCACCTCGTTGTCCTCTTTCATTTCCCTCTCCTCTCAGCCTTGCGTGACTCAGCCATTTCATTCCAGCAGAATGGGTCACATCTTCATATGAGCGTGGCCATACATCACACAGAAGAACACATGCATGGAAAACACAAGAACAATAAGCAGCACAGCATGCATGGAGTACCATCTGCGACGTGCCGCACGCTTACACACACACATAGTGGATGTGGGTTTTCTTTTGCAGTTTCTTTGTCTTTCTCTTCTTGTGCTTTTCTCTCCCTCTTCTCATGTAGACACACACACACACACACACACACACACACACACACACACACACACACACACACACACACACACACGCACATACATCAGCTTGTAGAGCAGTCCCTGCTGCTTTCCATTTAAGGCTTCTTGGAATCTGCTAGAAGAAAAAGAACTTTGGCCAGACATGGCTGCCAAACAGCCCCACAAAGCTGCCTCCTCATTCTCCTCCTCTTCCCTCTCCTCCTCCTCCTTTTTCTCTGGCCTCCCGTAAAGCACAGTCAGTGTCCTGTTCAGCTGAACAGCACTGGGAAACCCAGCAGGCCTCTTTCTCTGTCTCTCTCTCTTTTTCTCTCTCCCCCCCCTCCCCTCCTGCTGGATCAGCATGTGTTAGGTTTGGCCATGGACGCACCCTAGAGTGTTTTTTAGGAAAGCAGCAGAATAAAAAGTGTGTGTGTGTGTGTGTGTGTGTGTGTGTGTGTGTGTGTGTGTGTGTGTGTGTGTGTGTCTGTGTGTGTCTGTGTGTGTCTGTGTGTGTCTGTGTGTGTCTGTGTGTGTGTCTGTGTGTGTGTATACACGACCAGTGTTCCCTTGCATCAAGTCACCACATTTTGCAGGGAATTGCACACTCACACATGAGCATCTCATTATGACCGTGGCACAAGGCCTTTCTGCTGGTCTGTGGCTTGTTACCGACCTGAAGGGAAGCAAGCCTACAGTGTTGGAGCCTTCGTCAGTGGGACTCCCTCCCACCCGTGCCGCGGTTAGCCTGAGGGATCTCCCTTGGCTTTGGGGTGGCACTGGGGATGTGCACTGGGGTTGGCCAAAAACACCAGTCCTGAGGCCCATCAGTTCCAGACTGGGTGTCCTCTGGTGGTGGTATGTGGAGTAGTGTGGTCTGCAGTGACAGTGAATGTGTCATCAAAATCTCTCTGGCTTTTTTTCCAGCCCAACACATTTGATTCTCTTACTGGATAACACGGCCGTCACCCATTCCTGTAGTGTTCATTTATAGGCACATATTCTTATGACTAGCAGTGTGCTGTGACACAGAGGGCTCTCAGTTACAGATGGAGAAAAGAGGGGAAAAAATTGACTTTGTGACATTTTGTGAACTATCAGTTGTTCAGGGCCAGTCTCAAGTCAAGCAACTTGGGGTTAAGTGCCTTGCTCAAGGGCACAACGGTAGCAGCCGGGATGTAAACCCACAACTTTCCAGGGTACACTAGCCAGGGTCCTTAACTCTTATGCTACCACCATCCCTGAAGTACATGAAGTACATGTGGATCCATCTCTTTGTTAAAAGAAAGTCTTTTTATCAAAGATACCATAGATTATATTATATTGCTGTGACCTGATAATGATGGTGGTGGTAATAATGTCTTCTCCCTCCTCTTGAACTCCAGCCCTGACCAGTTTTGAGGTGGTGATTCAGTATGGCCTGGCTACTCCTGAGGGTCTGGCTGTGGATTGGATCGCAGGGAACATCTACTGGGTGGAGAGTAACCTGGACCAGATTGAGGTGGCCAAGCTGGACGGCACCATGAGGACCACCCTCCTTGCTGGTGAAGTGGAGCACCCACGGGCCATCGCTCTTGACCCCAGAGAAGGGTAAGGGGATCTTTATGTTTTGCTAAAGGTTTAAAGTATTTGCTGACATTTTAACAAGAATGAGACCAGACATAAAGGCAAGAAAGTCTCACAAAAATATTCTGTTTGTTTCAGGTCTGTTCATTTATAGTGTTGTCGACAATAATGACTGTACTATGGTCCCTTATAGAAATGAACAAAAGCTTCTTTCAACACAGCTCTCGTGCCTCCAACCCACTAATGTGTGTGGGAGTAGCTAGAAATCCCTTCTGACTGACCCATCGCAGAGCACGCCATAATCATCCTCTTACTTAAGCCCTCTGGGATGCTGTATCCTGCACTGCAGAGCCGTGCATATTAGCGTTTTTATGCTAACGATTCCAACTGTGATTAGGCACTGACATAGCTGCATTCCCCTCCTTTGATACTGTTGACATGACTGTAGGGAGCGGGCTAGTATGATTTAGCCATGTAGCTAGACTGAATACTGTAGACTGAATACTGGCACAGAAGTCGTGCTAGCCTGCTGCATGTGGGGGATGATGCTAATGTTCCTAGGGCCCCCATGTGAGTCACCTTCAGCTGTCCTTTCTCCTGCGTTCACTGGCTTGTTCCTTGTAATCCATTTATTAATTTATTGATTTATCTGTTTGTTTTCCTTTCCCAGGATTCTCTTCTGGACAGACTGGGATGCTAGCTCCCCCAGGATAGAGGCAGCCTCTATGAGCGGTGAAGGCCGCCAGACCATCCACAGGGAAACTGGAAATGGAGGATGGCCTAATGGGCTCACGGTGGATTACTTGGAGAGACGCATCTTATGGATTGATGCCAGGTTGGTTATGAAAAGTTCTGCAGGTTGCTTGCTTAGCAGTTATGGACACACACAAACCTTTCTGCTCAAAACAGGGACTCTTTCTCTGTGTTACCAGTTGTTTTCTTCCCCTCCCAGATCAGATGCTATCTACTCGGCTGCCTACGATGGTTCCGGGCTCATCGAGGTCCTGCGGGGACACGAGTACCTGTCGCACCCGTTTGCCGTCACCATGTATGGTGGCGAGGTTTATTGGACTGACTGGCGAACCAACACCCTGGCCAAGGCCAACAAGTGGACCGGCCATGACGTGACTGTGGTCCAGCGCACCAACACACAGCCCTTTGACCTGCAGGTGTACCACCCATCCAGACAGCCCCAGGGTGAGTGTCTGTGTGTGTGTGTGTCTGTGTGTGTGTGTCTGTGTGTGTGTGTCTGTGTGTGCGTCTGTGTGTGTGTGTCTGTGTGTGCGTCTGTGTGTGTGTGTGTGTGTGTGTGTGTGTGTGTGTGTGTGTGTGTGTGTGCGCGTTCGCGGTTCCCTCCGCTAGGCCTTCCCTGTCTAGCCTGTCACCCCTCCCCAGGCAGCCTCCAGACGCCATCTTCACAGACAGTGAGTAGGGCAGACAATGAGTGCAGCAGACAGAACTGGAGCTGTGGTATCCATCATAAACTGAAGTGCTCACCCTTGCCACCCTCCTCTTTCTCTCTCTCTCTCTTTCTTTCTTTCTTTCTTTGTTTCTTTCTTTGTTTCTTTCTTTCTCTCTCTCTCTCTCTCTCTCTTTCTTTCTTTCTTTCTTTCTTTCTTTCTTTCTTTCTTTCTTTCTTTCTTTCTTTCTTTCTTTCTTTCTTTCTTTCTTTCTCTCTTTCTTTCTTTGTTTCTTTCTTTCTTTCTCTCGCTCACTTTAACTCTCCCAGTCCCCTACCCCGAGTCCACCTCAGCTTCTTTTTCTGCTTTTTTCTCTGTCCACCTCTTTCTCCATCTCTCTCTTTCTCACTGTCTGTCTATCTCAGCTTCTGGTATCTTATGACCTTTCAGATGCTCTCTGAGGCTTTCCCCATCCTTGATATTTTTCTTTCATGTGATCACAAACCGGGGAGAGATCCAAGATGCTGTGTGTGTGTGTGTGTGTGTGTGAGTGTGTGAGTGTGTGAGTGTGTGAGTGTGTGAGTGTGTGAGTGTGTGTGTGTGTGTGTGTGTGTGTGTGTGTGGTGTGCGTGTGCGTGTGCGTGTGCGTGTGCGCGCGTGCGTGCACGCGATGAAGGCCGCAGTGTTTCTCGGTCATTGCCATCGTTTCGAGCTCTTCACCGGAGCTTGATAAAGACGCCGCTGAGCCGTGTCGGATACGGCGCAGGCCTGGGAGAAAGGGGCTGTCTGCTTTTCCAAGGAAGCTGTCAGTCATCCAGCAGTCTGTTGAGGGACTGTGAGCATCTCGCCAGAGCTGAAGAGGAAGAGGGAGGAGGGGGGTGGAGCTGCTGTGACTGACGGCTCGACCCAGGCGCATTGACACCGGCTGACAAGGCCTGTCAGAGCTGCGCCGTCTCTCTCGCTCCTTTGCCTCGCTTTCAATCTTGCCATCCCTCTTCCGACCGCTCAATTAAATTAAAGCCAGAGCAATGGAGTTCAGCTTTAATAGGGAAATGTACATTTTTTTTGCTGGCATGGATACAGCTCACACAAGTGCGGTGATGACGGGAAGAGAAAGAGTGATTCTCGTTTTCCACTCTGTCTTTCGTCTCTCTATCTGCTTCTCCGTCTCCCAGGCTTTTCTAAATTACATTTTCTTCATATTCATCCTTTCTTGGTATGTTGGATCAATATGCCCTTAGACTGTAGTCTTGGAGTCCATTTGTTTCTAAAGTCACTTTCATAGTCCTAACATTGTTTCCTTTGCTAACCTTGATTATCTCTCTCTCTGTGTCTCTCTTCCTCTCTCTCTCTCTCTCTTTCTCTCTCCCTCCCTCTCCTCCACAGCTCCCAACCCGTGTGCTGGAAATGGTGGCCGAGGGCCCTGCTCTCACCTGTGCCTCATCAACTACAACCAGACCTTCTCCTGTGCCTGCCCCCACCTTATGAAGCTCCAAGAGGACAAGCACACCTGCTACGGTACACAAGCCACTAGACGCCATTAGCTACCTCTAGTACCACTACCTACTATCCACACAACCACAAACCACAGCTACTACACATATATATATGTGTGTGTGTGTGTGTGTGTGTGTGTGTGTGTGTGTGTGTGTGTGTGTGTGTGTGTGTGTGTGTGTGTGTGTGTGTGTGTGGTCCCCATGATGCATCACCACTGAGACACTCTCTCTAGAGCAAACACAAGAGTGATGATCACGACGCATAACCTCCTCGGGGCAGTAGTGTCTGAGGAGTAACCTGTGGCTACAGTGTTAAATTTCAACTGTTGTTTTAGGTCAAAGCGGAGCGTGTCATTGTAGCTGTCAGAACCACAGACCTGAAACACTACACAGGTTTCCCGCAATCATGGAAAACTTGGAAAAGTCTTAGAGTTTTAAAAGCCCTTTTTCCAAGCCTTGAATCATATTCCCCATGGACAGGATTTCATTGTACTGATTTCTGTAGTGTGACATAGGCCAGCTAGTCTAGGAAACAGTTATTAGCTCCAGCCTGTGGAGTAATGGAGCAACACAATGTGTCGTTGTAAAAGGTCATGGGAACTCCATGTTGAACTACAGCTTCGAAAAAGTCATGGAAAAGTAAATGAAAGAAATGTAAATGAAAATGTGTAGGAATGGACTTTCTCCTCAATATAATTTAGATTTAGATTGAGTGTATTGAGCTGTTGCTGCTCCAGTATAAGATACATTCATGTTTTATAGTCTTGTCCAGTGTGTGTGCTTTTGGCCTATTGTGCTCGCCTTTGGCACACACTCCATGACATGTGTCCTGAATTTCCGGCCCTGCTGTGTTAATACTCCAAAGAGAGGGAAGAAATACGGAACGTTGAGGAGAGCTGGGGGGAGAAAGTGAGCTATAGAGAGCAAGAGGGTGTGTGTGTGTGTGTGTGTGTGTGTGTGTGTGGTGTGTGTGTGTGTGTGTGTGTGTGTGCGTGTCTGTTTCTGTGTCTGTGTGTATCTGTTTCTGTGTCTGTGTGTATGTGTGTGCGCGAGGGCTGGATGCGGGGAGTGTGTGGGGTGATGTTATTTTCTGGCTGGTTAAGAGCGGAGCGCTGGGAGCTGGTTGGCCGCTGGCGGGGGGCTGGTTAGTATGCAGCGGAGCCTCCTCCATTAGAGCAGCACAGGAGCCCAGGGCTGCTGGAGCTCAGGCTCCTCCAGGTGAAGCTGTGATGCTAACGCTACACCATGAGCACCAACTTAGCATCACCCAGGGGCACCGGCGGCTAGGCCAGGGATGCTGTGCCAGGGCCAACGTGGCACTCCCTTTTTTTCCCATTCCCTTTCTTCTTTCTTTGTTTCCTTTCTCTTTTGCTGTTGTCTCCTGTTTCTGTCTCTCCACCTTCCCTTATGCATCCAGAGCCCCCCCCTCTCTTTCTTTCTCCCTCCCTCTCGTTCACTCATGTTTTTCTCATTCTCCTACTGCTCCCCAGCCACCACTCTAGTGCAGCGCTAGCTAGCCTGTTTCTCTCAGCATGTGACCTTCCCCCCAGTGAACCACATTGGAAAGCCATTTAGACAAACAGCTCTGTTTTTTTGTCTTTCCTGAAAAACGCCAAAGGTTAGGGCAAGTCAGGACCCGACAAAAAAGAAACAAAACAAAAAACAAAGGGCTGGAGTCAGTGTTTCTGGGGCTCATTCAGATCAGCTGAGCTTTTGTGAATGCTCCCTGGACACTGCGGTTGCCGCAGATCCTCATTAAAGGGCATTTGTTTGAGCCTAATTGCTTTATCAGAGACCCGCGGGGCGGTGGCAGATAAATGATTGCCTTGAAACTAATGGGGTTGACACGGCCCATCTTTCTCATTACAGAAGTTAATTTCTCGTTTTTCTTGTGTGTTTTTTTTCCCCTCCTCTCACTCATGCAGAGTCCCGTCAGTTTCTGCTGTACGCCAGGCAGATCGAGATCAGAGGGGTGGACCTGGACAACCCCTACTACAACTACATCATCTCCTTCACTGTGCCCGATATTGACAACGTGTCGGTGGTGGACTATGACGCCATGGAGCAGAGGATCTACTGGTCAGACGTGCGAACGCAGACCATCAAGAGAGCCTTCATCAACGGCACCGGTGTCGAGACCGTCGTCTCAGCTGGTGAGCAGGAACACAAAACCAAAAAACCAAGTAGATCACTGTGGGTCCAAGAGGTGTTACTTAATGGGCTGACGCTGTCTTTATGTGTTTTTCAGACCTGCCCAATGCCCAGGGCCTGGCGGTGGATTGGTTGTCTAGGAACCTGTTTTGGACGAGCTACGATGCCAACAAAAAGCAGATCAACGTGGCGCGGCTGGATGGCTCCTTTAAAAATGCGGTCATCCAGGGCCTGGACAAGCCCCACTGTCTGGTGCTGCATCCACTTCTGGGGTAGGGGAGGACCAGCACCAGCATCCATTTACACCCACCTATCACCTCCACACTGGGAGCACTCCATCACACACAATACACCACTCAAGACACGCACACACACACACACACACATACACATACTCTCACTCTCACTCTCACTCACTCTCTCTGTCACTCACTCACTCACTCACACAGTTTAACTCTGAAGGGAATAGTTTCACTGTTCTGTCCCTCCTCACCAAGTCCATTAACACCGCTCTCTCTCTCTCTGTCTCTAAGCAGTAACTCTCCCTCTCCCTCTTTCTCGCTCTCTTGCTCTCTCATCAGTCTGGCGCTCAGGGAGAGCCCCGACTGCCTTTGTGAAGGGAGCAGACTGAGTGAGCACTGAGTCCATCTCTCCGCTCGCTGACGCACTCTCTCTCTCTTCTTTCTTTCCTTCTCTCTCTTTTTCTTTCATTTTTCCTTCTTTCTTTCCTTTCTTTCCTTGCTTTTTATTCTCTTTCTTTCTCTCCTTCTCCCTTTCTCTCTCTCTCTCTCTCTCTCTCTCTCTCTCTCTGTGATATGAAGTGACGTGACATGACAGCTGTCAGTTGCTCACAGCAGTTGAGTAGAAATGAGTGGATTCTTCAGCCTTAAGAACATCCACCTTTGAAGACAATTCTTTTTTTTTCACACGTCTTCATTTTCTTTTTTCTTGTGTTATTTCTCTCTCTTCCTCTCTCCTTTTCCCATCTATTTTTCAGTACCCTTTCCATAGATTTTCTTCAACATCTTTTTCCAACACCGGTTCTTTCTCTTTTGTCAGTTCCATTCTTTCACACATCTGTTTGTATCTGCCCATTCCTGTGATCAGGCCCTGAATTACAGCCATAACAACATCTTAGCAGGAGGGAGACAGAGAGAGAGTGAGAGGGAGGTGTTGTCATGACCGTGACTGCCAGGGAGAAAATGCATTCTTTCTCTATCACAAACACACACACACACATACACACACACACAAATGAGGCGTGCATCGTTGGCTGTCTTGGGGTCGGAATTCCAAAAGCTTTTTTATTTTTTCTAGGGGTCAGCAGACTATGACCTCTGACCTGCAACCTAACCTATATTTAACTGAAGGAGTTACTGTTGGATCCCCTGTAGACTCCAAAGAGCCAGGTTGCCCCATGACTAATTACAAGCTGTTGTGATTGTGCGTGCGTGCGTGCGTGTGTTTTGACGTTAGTGTGTCTGTACCATAAAGCTGTGCATAAGACTAGCTCAAGAGAATGAGTCTCTTTGTGGTTGCAGGCCCAAGGCTCTGTCACAGTGTTAGTCATATTCATCAGGTTGATACATGGAAGAATAGTTTGACTGCAGTGTTTTAGGTTGCTCATTGTGTACCTGATTTTTCACGTCTCTTGTCTGTATCTGTAGGAAACTCTACTGGACAGATGGGAACAGCATCAGCATGGCCAACATGGACGGCACCAACAAGACCCTTCTCTTCTCCAACCAGAAGGGGCCCGTTGGTGAGTGACCTTGTAAACTAATTCACAGCACACACCCACTCTCATTGGCACATTATGTTTGTAAATAATTGTGTGTGTGTGTGTGTGCGCACGCACGCTTGGCAGGTCTGTCCATTGACTATGATGAGGAGCGTCTGTACTGGATCAGCTCGGGCAACAGCACTATTAACCGCTGTAAGCTGGATGGGTCTGAGCTGGAGATCCTGGAGGCTGCCAAGGGCAAACTGACTAAAGCCACGGCTCTGGCCCTCATGGGTGAGATTCACTAACACTAACACACTCCTAAACTCAGAGACCACCCCTGCACAAATATATACAGAAGACAAAGGCAGCAGAAAAACATCCCTTAATGATTTTGGAAGAATAACAGAATGCAAAGAGGTAATGTCAAAGACACTGATGCTTTGTGTCTGAGGTAAGCATGCCAACTGACCAGCGCCATGACAGTCATTTTTAGTTTACATCAGTAGACCAGGAGACCAAGTCAGACAACAGTTCGAAAAATCAGGAACAGAATTTTATTTACAGTGATGCGCATTAGGGGAGAGACAGCATGCTTCACATGAAGATTCACCAGCTGCTCTAACTAGACGAGGAAATAGCCTGACTGATAGCACAGTTCCAGGTTGATGGAAGATGGTGTTGGTTATCTCAGTTGACATGGACCGCTCTGAATCAGACCGTGATTAGTGCTAGTGTGGTACACTAGAGCAGATAGCCACTGACACATTGGACAATTGCAGACAGTGCAAAGCACCAAAACAACCCAAGATGAACAGAACATAATATCCCACCTTCTCTCTAATGATGGGAACAGCAGGAACAGAATGAAATAAACGTGTCTTATGTGGAAAGACATTTAAGTCTGGCCTAACTCTGACATGAAGACATAAACTGCATATGGCTATGAAAATAATAAGACACACATTCTGTTTCCAATTCTGTCAGCCTTGTAACATTATACCACAGTTCAAATCCATTAACGCCTTAGTAGCTGTCTTTAAGATAGCTTGGAGCATGGAGAATTTCACAAATCTCTACGGAAACTTACAAAACTGTTATAAAAAAAGGTTTACTCTGAAGATTTTTACACAACTTGTTTGAGTGTGCCTTGCTTGTGACTTGCAGTTGGATGGTAACTGCATAAGTGATACCTTGACCCTGACCTGCTATGACAAGTTGTTTTTTGTTTTGGCCCGAGGGAGTTGCCAAGTAATGCAGTATGATACATGACAACATGTGTTTCTGTAGCAGAGGGTGATGGTCATTGCATCTGACAGCAAATGTTTGCATTCTGTCACAAAGAACGCCTTTCAAAAGGGCAGATGAGTGTGTGTGTGTGTGTGTGTGTGTGTGTGTGTGTGTGTGCGTGTGTGCGTGCTTGTGTGTGTGTGCGTGCATGTTGACTGGATGGTGCTGACTGTGTTTTCATTAGTCAGATGATGTGTGTGTGTGTGTGTGTGTGTGTGTGTGTGTGTGTGTGTGTGTGTGTGTGTGTGTGTTTATGAGTGCTTTAAGGTCATGTCATGCTGTGTTGTGCTTGTGCTTGGCAGGCGATAAGCTGTGGTGGGCAGATCATGGCTCAGATCAGGTGGGCACCTGTGACAAGAGCGACGGGGGCAACTGGAAGGTCCTGAGAAACAACACCTCACCCATGATGCACATGAAGATCTACAACGAGACCGTGCAGAAAGGTGTGTGTTTGTGTGTGTGTCCGTGTGTGTGTCCGTGTGTGTGTCCGTGTGTGTGTCCGTGTGTGTGTCCGTGTGTGTGTGCGTGTGTGCGTGTGTGTGTGTGTGTGTGTCTCTGTCTGTAAGTACACAGTAGACTTATGTTTGTGTCTCTTTGTGGAGTGTTAACTCAGTGGCTCCCTCTCCAGGCGGTGTGAACCTCTGCAGCCATAACAATGGGGGCTGCTCCCAGCTCTGCCTCCCCACCTCCAAGACCACGCGGGCTTGCATGTGCACTGCCGGATACAGCCTCAAGAGCGGCCAGCAGTCTTGTGAAGGTACCAGGCACAGCATCCGCAGGCAGTAACACTCACTCACTCAAACACACACACACGCACACTAACAGAAAACACACTTGCACATTGTCAGTGAAACACCTCCAGTTCCATCCATTCATTTCAGCATTCATCCAATTGTTATAGGGCTCTTTAGTAATTGTGTGTAATTTTGTGTGCGTGTGTGTGTTTGATGCTGATGATGCTCTGCAGGAATGGGCTCCTTCCTGCTGTACTCGGTGCATGAGGGCATCAGGGGCATTCCTCTGGACCCATTGGATAAGTCAGATGCGCTGGTGCCTGTGGCGGGCACATCTCTGGCGGTGGGCATCGACTTCCACGCTGGTGAGGACTTCATGATGGACCATCTGTTCTTAAATGATGTGTGGCTTTGTGGGTCCAGCTTACTTAGTCTTGCCTGTCTCCATCTCTGTGGGGGGAAGTCTATATAAGCTTGAATTCATCAAATGGCTTTCTCTCTCTCCATCTCTCCATCCCTCTATCCCTCTCTGTAGACAATGACACCATCTACTGGGTGGACATGGGGATGAGCACTATCAGCCGAGCCAAACGAGACCAGACGTGGAGAGAGGAGGTAGTGACCAATGGCATTGGCCGAGTGGAGGGCATCACAGTGGACTGGATTGCAGGTCTGAGCCCCCATTCATCCCCATGCATCTTGGCTCTCTTAGATACACTTTGATACTCACAGGTTCCAATGGGAGCCTCCCAGCCTTCAGATGGACTTTTCCCACATTTTGGGTGGAAAGTTGGTTTGAAAGTGAGGTCAAAAGAGTATACTTTATACTTTACACACACACACACACACACACAAGCATGCCAACACTACCATGGACTCAGCCAACATTGCCTTACACAACAATATTACTACCAGCTGAGCCCCTAAAAATAATTGAAGTTAGATTTTCCAGAAAGCCAGGTGTGATTGCCAGGTAAAGCTGGAGATGATGAAGGCTTACTGGCTGAAATAGGTAATATGACCGAGCACAAGTGCAGATTATCACAAATGCCGTCTTGAAATCCTCTTTCCCGCCAAGCTGTGGGAAATTACAAGATGCTGCGCACAGACGTCTCTCTCTGTGAAAGTTCCAGGAAGCAAAAGTATCATTTTCTGTGAAAACCTCAAAACAGCCTTGAAAACTAGTGGTCGGTGGACAGCTATTCTTTTGAGGGTAGTTGTGTTTTTTCTTTCTAAACACAGACATTTAGCTGAGGTTTCAGACCTGGCTGAATCTCTTCTTGCATGCTTGAAAGGTCTTTTGTGAGATTTGTCTTGTATTCTTGACCAGGTGCCTTTGTCAGTGATTGACTGACTGGCTTTTTTTATTATGCCAAAAGTATGTTCTGCTGACATACTTTTGGCAATTGATGCGAAAGCTTAGATTTTTGCTCTTGATTTACCATTAATTCATTCCTGTCAGGCAACATCTACTGGACAGACCAGGGCTTTGACGTGATTGAGGTGGCCCGGCTCAACGGCTCCTTCCGTTATGTGGTGATCTCCCAGGGCCTGGACAAGCCCCGCGCCATCGCTGTGCACCCAGCCAAAGGGTGGGTATCCTGGGCCAGGCCTGGCTGGGGCTCTGCCTCCTGCTGCCTTTGGCCTCCAGGCTGTGGGAGAGCAGGAGGGGGGTGGGTGGCTGGCTATGTGGAGAGGGCAGGTGCCGTCCCTGAATGGCCATTTGTGCTGCCAGTGGAGGATTATTAATAGGCCAATATTTGCTCTGAGGTTATGACTGCAGCACGGACTGGTACAGGATGCTGGTATGGGGATTGAAGGGAACAGTTATCTCACTGTTTGAGTCATTCTGGATTTTATGTGTGTGTGTGGTGATTGTGGTGACTGGAACTGTATGTATTATTCCTAACTAAACTGTATGTGTGTGTGTGGTGCATTTGCAGTTATCTGTTCTGGACCGAGTGGGGACAGTACCCCCGTATTGAGCGCTCCCGTCTGGACGGCTCCGAGCGGTCGGTGCTGGTCAACGTTAGCATCAGCTGGCCCAATGGCATCTCCATAGATTACCCGGTCTGTACTACCGACTATATGCCTCTCTTTACACACATACACCACACCACACTACACCATACCACACTGCACTCCACAATCCACAGAGGGACCTCAAAACCCATACAGATTTCTTCACCTGATCTTAGACCTGCACATTTATGCAAATTACACTTAGATATGATCCCATATGAACTGATATGACCCATGTCATGTCAGATAGATGTGGTCATAAGGGTACTTACACTTTGTGTATTGTGTGTGTGTGTGTGTGTGTGTATTTGTGATGTGTGTGTGTGTGTGTGTGTGTGTGTGTGTGTGTGTAGGATGGTAAGCTGTACTGGTGTGACGCCCGCACAGACAAGATCGAGCGCATTGACCTGGAGACCGGGGAGAACCGTGAGATGGTCCTGAGCACCAACAACATGGACATGTTTGCAGTGTCTGTGTTTGAGGACTACATCTATTGGAGCGACAGGTTAGGCTCCTCTAGAACCTTCCCTCCCTTTCTCTCTCTCTTCCTCTCCACCCCCCCTCCCTTTCTCTCTCATAGTGCAACTACCTCTAGAGAGGCTGTCACAGACAACTGGACACATTTGTATTATTTGCCTCTCCTCTTTGACTTTAATAAAGGATAACTAAAAGGCTTTCAAAAATCTCTCCTCCTTTCCCTCTCTCCCTCTGCCTTTGATGCCAGCGTCTCCGCAGCTCTCCTTGTCACTGTCATTATTAATGTGAGGTGTCGTTTCCATGCGTGGTTAACCAAACAAACCCAATGCTTGTTCACTCCATTTCCTTCAATAGTCGTCAGCCATTGCCCATTTTCTGCTCTGTTCTTGCCTGGCGGCTGAGAATGGAGAGTCATTGTCAGCGCGGTGAAGTGGTACTGATGGTGGTGGTGATGATGATGGTGGTGGTGATGATGGTCTGATGTCTTTGTGCCCTCCGTAGAACTCACGCTAACGGCTCCATTAAGAGAGGTCACAAAGACAACGCCACCGAGTCCTTGTACCTGAGGACTGGCATCGGGGTTCAGCTCAAAGACATCAAAGTGTTCAACCGTGCCAGGCAACAAGGTGGGTGAATGGGGCTCTTATTCCCCCTCTTCTACCTGAGCTGAAGAGCCATTATCAGTGTGGTCATTCTGACGTGTGAGCTTTAGGTTCTAGTGTGGTCTGCCACCGTGTACATTTCTGTAAAGCTGTAAATGTGTCTGTATGACTCTTCCTACTGATTAGGAGCCTTTCTCCATTTATATGGCTTTCAGCTGCACGCCATAAGGAAACGCTTTCTGAGACCTAAACAAATTTCAGAATCAAATGAGTTCCATGTAGCTGGATTTCTTTGAAAAACAAGATGCATGTAAGTCATGTAACTTTTCATGCTAAGTTGGTTTTCATTTGTTTGTGTGTGTGTTTGTGTGTGTGTGTGTTTGTGTGTGTGTGTGTGTGTGTGTGTGTGTGTGTGTGTGTGTGTGTGTGTGTTTGTGTGTGTGTCTGTCCATCCCCACAGGAACCAACTTATGCCGGTACAGCAATGGTGGTTGCCAGCAGCTGTGTCTTTACCGCGGCAACAACCAGCGCACGTGTGCCTGTGCCCATGGCATGCTGGCCGAGGACGGGCGCAGCTGCCGCGACTACGAGGGCTACCTGCTCTACTCGGAGCGCACCATCCTCAAGAGCATCCACCTCTCGGACGAAACCAACCTCAACGCGCCTATAAAACCCTTTGAGGACCCCGAGCACATGAAGAACGTAATCGCGCTCGCCTTCGACTACCGCGGGGCAGTCTCCGCCCCGGGAGGCCAGAAGCGCACCAACCGCATCTTCTTCAGCGATATCCACTTTGGCAACATCCAGCAGATTGATGACGATGGCTCCAATCGCAAGACCATTGTGGAAAGTGAGTGCCTGAATGCGTCTCTAAATATGTATATATGCACAGGTTCAGTGTGTTTAACAGTCTTCATGTGTGAGAGTGCACATGTTGGGTTGTGTATCCCGCCAAGTGAGTTAGGTTTCTAGTAAGGACACAGGCAGACCAATCATAAGAGAGGGGTGTGAAGATGTGTAACATCAGTTTTTTTATTCATTTTTTATTTTATTTTATTTTGTGTTATTTATTTATTTTTGGGTCCACCTCTGGTGTCTGTGCGTTGACCTCTCCCACTCTGATAAATGACTCCTACTCAAGGAGAAATGACAGTAATGCTTCACTCTGACCGGCGGCTCGCTCTCTTTAGCTCTTGTCCAATGCAATTGCAGCAGCTCTTCAATCCTGGGCCAGCATGCATTGTTGAGCAGCTAATGTTCAGCTAATGTGTGGTGATCTCAGTGCCCCACCAAGCTTGCTGTTACTCATTGCCTTTAGTGGCTAATGCTCAGTGGCTAAGGAAGTGTTTTGACCTAGAGGTTCTTTACTTTTTAAGGGGTAATTTGGATAAGATTTAAAAAAAAACAACAACCAACCTTCGTACTGCCTCTCTTGTGTGTTGGCCACTGGCCGTAATCTTAATCTGCAGCTCTGACCTATCTCAAGCCTCCTTCTGCTGAGCGACGCTCTTTCTCACGGACAGATTACTTAATGTCACAATTCATCTCACCCTCGCTTCCTCACATTGAAGGCTAAAATAATAGACCATCCCCAGAGAATCTTCAGAACTGCCAACCCACACACACATGCACATGCACACACATTTTCTCACTATAAGTAGAACAAATAACAAATGGAACCCAATTTTGTAGTGAATCGACAATGGCTCCCAAGGCAGCTGGTGTACGATCAGAGCTGGGCCCAGTGGAGGTGGGTAGGGGGGTTTACAGGTAGGAGAGGGTGCCCAGACCTGCTCTCCAGCCCCAAATCTCTTCCCCATAATTACAGGCAAAATTGAGAACAAATGATGCTTGATCCAGTTGAAACCCTCCAGAGCAGACTCAGATGCCATTTTGTTCTTGTCACACACAATCAACCTTTAATTTGCTTGTTACATTTTCCAGCTAATGCAAGAGAGGAGACAGGCGTCATGAAATATTTCCTCAGTGAAATCCTTTTCTACAGAACATGCAGGCCTACTGGAAAGTAATACTTAATACTTTAATATAACAGTCTCTGGCCAGTGCTTAGCAACCCCCACCCCCCCTGTCTGGAGGTAACAGTTGAATAGCAGTTTGTGTAATGCATTATATTGACAGAAGGTTAATGCATCATCCAGTCATTACTGCAATGTTAAAACCAGTCCCACATTCCAATCCCTCCATGAGCAGGAAACGAGATATGAAGAATCAGAGGCCATTTTGGGGCTGCTCCATCAGTTATCCATGAGGTGGTGGTGTCTCCACGGGGTTAAACGGCTGCACGGTGTCGCGGCCTGGCACAGGGCAGTAATCCCAGCATGCCCTGCAGTCGCGGCAGCAGTGGTGTTGGCTCAGGCCCAGCAGCTCCTGGCGGAACTTGTGCGACATGAAGACGTAGAGCACGGGGTTGGCCACGGTGGACGAGGACGCCAGCAGCCGGGCGAAGATGGCGAAGACGCGATAGTGAAGCGACCCGGCGCCCAGGCTGCCTCCCACCATCAGGAACATGAGGGCGTAGGAGGGCAGCCAGCAGAGCGTGAAGACCAGCACCAGCAGGGCGGAGGTCTGCGTCACCTGACTCTGGTAGCGCTCCAGCTGAGGCGCGCGGCCTCGCCGGCGGGTGCTGCGCAGGAAGCAGTAGATCTTGCCGTACATGAGCACGATGACGGCCAGTGGCAGGGCAAAGCCCATCAGGAAGAGCGCCGTGCTGTAGACCAGCTTGCTGTGATTGGACAGGAAGGCGAAGCAGTGCACGGGCCCCACCACGGTGCCCACCGTCCTGATGAAGAACTGCGGCGCCGCCAACGCGCTCGCCAGCACCCACAGAAGCGCGACGGTGCCGTTGAGCCAGCGGCCGGCGCGGAGACGCCCCCCGAAGGCCCACGCCGGGTGCACCACCGTCAGGTAGCGCGAGACGGCCAACGCCGAAAGCGTGAAGACGCTGGCGGCGTTGCACGCTATGCCCAGGAAGCTGACGGCCTTGCACAGGAAGTCTCCGAAGGGCCAGGTGCCCAGGGCGATGGCGGCCGTGTGGAAGGGCAGACAGGTTAGCAGCAGCAGGTCGGACGCGCTCAGGGCCAACAGGAGCGCGTCGGTGCCGTGGGGCAGCCCAGCCGCCCTCCTCCTCCTCCCCGCCAAAACAAAGATGACCAGCGAGTGCCCGGTGATGCCCGTCAGCATGATGATGGCGTCCAGCGTGGGTACCAGCAGCTGCTGCATGTCCCAGTCCATCCTGCGCAGAGAAGCGCTGTTGTTCCCAGCGCTGGACCAGTTCACCACTCCTCCCTCCGTCATGCTGGTCTTGTGTCTTTCCTTTGTGTTGTCTGGCACTGATGCTGCTAATTAGACTGCCTCTTGTGAGGAGGACTGCAGAGGAGCATCGGAGTGACACCCGCTCACACCTCCTTTCACACTTCACGCTACAGTGATAAGTTCCCCTCTTCTTCACGCTATCGCTCCAAAAGGCGCTAGCTCGCTAATTGGAGTGTTGAAGTGGTCATCACAGCATTTGCGCGATGTGTGTTCACAGCCAGCGTCGCCGTTCGGACATTCTGTCTGCTTCGTTTGTGGTTTTACAAGGTGTACTCCCTGTTATGAGCAGTTACCACACACAGACATACTCACAAACACGCACGCACGCACACACACACACACACACACACACACACACACACACACACAGTCGCTCCCTCATCGACCTGTTTCTAATTCTGATTGGCTGTTGGGAGATAACAGGTTGAAAGTGTAATGTTCATCATGTAATGTTTGCTCGCTTCAGGTCTTTCTGGGTTCAGCGTTGGCAGCTAGTCCAGGAACATTAAATGTGGTCCAGAGTCGTTTCTTTATAAATTATCCCCATTTGAAAGTGCTCTCATATGTCTTGGCAACGGGTAGCATGTAAATTTCATTGAGGTGCAGTAAAAAGAAATTAAATGGAGGAATGGAAGCCAGACGCCCACCATGTCGTTCCATTATTGATTTCTCTGAAACCAGGCAACGGTGTAGAAAAGTCATTCTCCTCGACTCCCACTGGTCGGCTGCATTAAAACCAGTCAATTCTACTTGATGCTAAGTGCTCCCTCACTCTCTGCTGTTGTCTGTCCAGAAGTGTCTCTCCAGAGGTGTGGGTCCTCGCCGTGCCCCGCACAAATTCCCGTGGTGGGGGTGTCTGTGTTTGTGTGTGTGAGTCATGGTAGATATATCCAGCCTCCTATCCACTTTGTTGCCAGGTTGGAGTGCTGACCTCAGCAGCACACACACATTTGCACACCTTTTGTTTGCTTACAACCAGGAAGCCTGGGATGAAGAGGAAGAGACTGCTCTAATTGCCCCACCAACACCACCAACACCCCCCACAGACACGCACGCACACACACACACACACACACACACACGGACGCGCATACAAACATGCATACACTTGTATGTACACGTGTACTCATATGAGCACATGCACACAAACTGTTCAAACGTGTGTGCTCAACTCCATGTGTGTAGTGTTTTGTGTAGTCACTCAGCCTGGTGACCCGGCCCCATTCAGCTTAGTGGACAAAACCCCCAGACAAACCCACCCTGTCTCCACACACCTGCACAAGCCGCAGGAGCTGTTGTGTAACTGCTTTACTGCTTCAGCTCAGCTGAGCACAATGTCATTTCCAAGTGCCAGCCTTTATTGACTTGGACCAGAGGCTGGAGGTGGGGGGGGGGGTTTGAGTCTATATGTTTATGTCCAAAAGTGACCCTAAAATGTGGATCTTTGCCACGACGTGACGTGCATGGAATGGACAGCTGAGTCCAGGTGCGGCACGCCACTCCCACCGAGACCCACGTCCGAAGGGCCGCCATCATGATGGGCAAACAAAGGCAGGCTCTGATAAGAGCAGTGGGGCCTGGCGGAGCGGCGGATGCTTTTAGCACAGTGGGAGTTGCTTCTGGGCCCGTGGACGAAAATAAAAAAAGGCTTTAGCTGGAAGTTGACCCCGTCACCCTGACCCTGTGTTCCCGTGGCGACTGAAGCACTTCCAGAAGCGCGCTCTTCCTAGAATAACAAGTGGCCCTGAATCAAAAGCATCCACGGGGAGCAGTGCTTGTGTGCTAAGGCAGTGGGCCATGAAATGACAGGATGATACTGAGTCTTTAAACATACTCCAGAAACAGCAGGCACAGCCAACACACACACACACACACACACACACACTTGCATGTATGCACACACTAAACTTTTACATGATTAAAAGACACACACACACACCACACACACATTGACATGTATGCAGACTCTAAACTTTTACATGATTAAAACACACACACATATATCTAAATTATACAATGTGCCATGATGGTAATCACATAGATCGTACACCAAGTATTGTGACTTTAATCTCCTGCCAAGGGCTCCAGCCAAATACATAAGCACAGCTAAGAGAAGGCACCACATGAAAGCATACATAGGCTTCCACATATAAGCACACAGACCACAGACACACACACACACACACACACACACACACACACACACACACACACACACACACACACATAAACACACAGACAGTCCTCTTCTTCTGATTGGGAAAGGCAGTGAGTGTGTGGGCCAGCGGTGTGTCCCTCCATCACTGATGTGTCTGGAGCGGGCAAGTGAGTGAGTGATTGGGCCACGCTCCAGCACTGAGAGCCATCGGAGCGAAACCCCCTCTGTCAGACGTGCCTCAGTCTCTTCCAAGGCCCCGGGGCTCTCGGGGGGGGGGGGGGGGGGCAGGGTGTGGTGGTGGTGGACGAGGGGATGTCTCTGCTGGAGCGAGGCCAGGGCACTGGCACCCAGCCTGGGCAAGGGAAATGAGCCACATATGCAGAGTGGAGTTGAGGTGCCCTCGGGGGCTGGCAGGCAGACATGCCTGGGATGGGCACCGCCGTCACAGGCTACTTACAATGATTGAGCAGCAGCCCCTTCTCTCTGTACGGCCTCTACGCACAGGCAAGGACAAGGACAAGGACACCATGCCCTTGTGCTCTGGTGTCTGCAAGAGAAGACACTATGATGCATTTAGACCTCTAAGCACCATTGATTACCATACTGTTTGCTATTGCAGGACACTGACTAATGATTAGTCCAATATTCTGTTTTGACTGATGTGATTTGATGTGATGTGATGTGATATGATGTGTGTATAGACCTGACAGACAGAGCTCTTTGAACTCTTGTTTGCTTAATGGTGGTGTTTTGTCTGTGCAGACGTTGGCTCGGTGGAGGGTCTGGCGTATCACCGCTCGTGGGACACGCTCTACTGGACCAGCTACACCACCTCCACCATCACCCGCCACACGGTGGACCAGAGCCGGCCAGGGGCCTTCGAGCGCGACACCGTGGTCACCATGTCCAGCGACGACCACCCACGAGCGTTTGTGCTGGACGAGTGTCAGAAGTAAGGGTTACTATGCCATTATCCCAGGGCTTGCTTCCAAATGTGCATCATTCACGGCTTTGGTGCATGTGTTCAAGAGGCACTGGGTGACTGTGAAACAGAATGTACTTGTTTACTAGATGTACGTACTTATGTGTTGTTTGTATGTGTGTATGTGAGTGAAACAGCTCTGGAGCTGTTAGGGCTCTTTTCATTACGTACACGAGACAAACTTCCATTCAAAAGGAAAATGACGTCAGTAGCTGGGTTTTTAAGTTTGACCGCCAAGCTAAATAAGCGTAGTACATCCAAATCACTACTTTGAAAATACCAAACACGACACTTCTGTTGTAGCATTATCAAAATCCATACACATGAAATCTAGGATTGAGAACATCGTTGGTGCACAGAGATGATCAAAAACTAGGTAAGTGCAGTGTTCACAAACATATTCTTTTAAACGCACCATGTGTACACCAACGATGTTCCCAATGCTTGATGTCATGTGTATGGACTCTGATAATGCTACGACAGAAGTATCATGCTGTTTCAAACCTTTTTAGTATTTTAAAATAGTGATTAGGATGTGTCTGGCCAAGTGGCATTGATACTCTCATTTGGCTTGGCGGTAAAATCCAGCTACCGATGTAATTTTCTTTTAGAACGAAATTTTGATTCGTGTATGTCGTGAAAAAGACCCTTACTAGCTTCAGTGCCGCCATTTCACTGTGCTGTTCAAGTATGTTTGTATTTATTTACCGGTAAACTTCTTCCCCTCCCCCTCAGTCTGATGTTCTGGACCAACTGGAATGAGCAGTCTCCCAGCATCATGCGCTCCTCCCTGGGTGGGGCCAACGTGCTGGTGATCATCGGCACAGATATCCGCACCCCCAACGGCCTGGCCATTGACCACCGCGCCGAGAAGCTCTACTTTAGTGACGCCACACTGGACAAGATCGAGCGCTGTGAATATGATGGCAGCCATCGCATTGTGAGTCATGTGTGTGTGTGTGTGCTGGGGAAGAAAAATGTATGTGTGGCTGTGGGTTTATGTATACACCTCGTTTGCAAACCTACTTTTATGCGGAGGTATGTGTAACTGAACATTAACACTGTGTGTGTGTGTGTGTGTGTGTGTGTGTGTGTGTGTGTGTGTGTGTGTGTGTGTGTGTGTGTGTGTGTGTGTGTGTGTAGGTGGTGCTGAAGAATGAGCCGGTGCATCCATTTGGACTGGCGGTGTATGCAGACTACATCTTCTGGACAGACTGGGTGCGCCGAGCGGTGCTGAGGGCAGACACAGACGGCAGGGACCTGAAGGTGCTGCGTGCTGACATCCCTCAGCAGCCAATGGGCATCATTGCTGTGGCCAACGACACCAACAGCTGTAAGACACACACACACACACACACAGATTAACCTTGCAAATCTCTCCTTGCAGTTTGAGATTGAATTGATGCGTACACATCATTTACATTTTTGTTTCTGTGCAGTGCTGTGTGTGTCATTATACACGTCCCAAAGACATTATGGTAGTATATAATGTATGCACCTGGTTTTGCATATTTTGCCTGCAGAACATGGTGTTATTCTTGTGCCTTTTCTGAAGGCTCACAGCATGCTTGACCTTTTCTTTTGGACACATCCCAGCAGGTAACCTCTCCTTCTCTCCCCCCATCTCTCCTTAAAGGTGAATTCTCCCCATGCCACAACAACAATGGTGGCTGCCAGGATCTGTGTCTCCTCACCGCAGATGGTCGGGTCAACTGCAGCTGCAGAGGAGATCGCAAGCTCCTGCCCGACCACTCCTGTGCTGGTAAGACAGATGGTGAGGGTGAGAAGGGGTGGTGTAAGACAGAGAGGGAAGGAAAGAAAGGATGGTGAGAGAGAGAGAGCGACAGGCAGACAGACAGAGAGAGAAGGAGAGAGAGAGAGGAAAGGAAATGAAACGGGACATTATGAGTGTGGATGACAAGCAAAGCCCACATTTGCAGCTGGCGCTATGGCAACAGAGTAATTAGCCTCGTTAGGTCCTGGACAAATATTTATCCGTGTTGTTTGAGAGGTTGGGGATGAAATGGTGTGGTTTTGGATGTTGGGCATGGGAGTATACATCCCTGTTAGCTCACCAAATATTTAATGATGTCTAAACATTGAGAGTGTGTGTTTGGTTATGTCATCCTGCTTCAAGCCTTGTGCTGAACGTAATTGCCAACCATAATGGTTCTTATTGACCGATCAGTGCTTAGATAGTGCTTTGACAGTGTGAAGATAGATGTCATTAGTCTGCATATCAGCTCATGAATGAACTTATGTAACAAATCTACTGTGTAATAAGTCCTGATTGGAGGTTTGGCTGGAAACTAGCAATCTAACTACTGCTTTTATAATCCCCAGTAGCAGCACCGTTAGCTTGCTAGCAAGGGAACGTATGTCTTTTGACAATAAAGTTGATGTCATTGACTTCATTGTACCATTATGGTGGGATTGTCAGAGCTACCTAGTGAATAGGCAATGACACTTGTGTTAATATATTCCTTTATAACAATAGTATGCCATGGACATGAATTTTAAGAGGCCAGTACATTGTATTTTAATGTAGCAAGTCGTCTGTAACTGAATATTGTCAAAATTGAATTTTTTCCCTGAAGGTTTTGGGATATTGTGTCTAACTGAATATTGTCTAAATTGAATGTAATTCAAAGTGGGGACTTTAGTTCCCTCTGCTATGAGCGGTCGTGGTGAGGCTCATTGCAGCTCCTTATTGGTCTTTTGTTCCTGTGTGCTGACAGCCCAGAACACGACCTGCAGTAGTGTGGATAACTTTGAGTGTGGCAATGGAGACTGCATCAACTACAGCCTCACCTGCGATGGTAGACCCCATTGCAAGGACAAGTCTGATGAGAAGCAATCATACTGTGGTAAGCTGTGTGTGTGTGTGTGTGTGTGTGTGTGTGTGTGTGTGTGTGTGTGTGTGGTTTTAGGAAAATATGCTAAGCTTGACTGAGAAATGACTTTGGTGTGCCAAGTAAACAAAAGTTCTTACTTTATACGCAACCCTGAGTTACTGTTTTGTGTGTGTGTGTGTGTTTGTGTCCATGTGCTGTTTCCCCAGCTAACCGCGTGTGCAAAAAGGGCTTCCGGCGCTGTGCTAACGGGCGCTGCATTGCGCTGCAGTTCTGGTGTGATGGGACTGATGACTGTGGGGACCGCTCTGATGAGCTACACTGCAATGGTAGAACCAACCTCTGGCCACCCTCTCAATGCATTTGCTCAGCGCTGTGTTGTCTGCATGGAGCAGATTACCTGATGTGTGTGTGTGTGTGTGTGTGTGTGTGTGTGTGTGTGTGTGTGTGTGTGTGTGTCTGTCTCTGTGTGTTTGTGTCATAGCGACCCTCTGCGCTGCTGGGGAGTTCCAGTGTGCCTCAGCTACAGGCTGCATTGCCAACTCCAGCCGCTGCAACCAGGTGGTGGATTGTGAGGATGCCAGCGATGAGATGAACTGCAGTGAGTTTACACACACACACACACACACAC
>PYXC01000315.1:7665000-7675000 GCA_015244755.2 Tenualosa ilisha | reverse complement strand
GACAGACACACACACACACACGCACACAAACACACACACACACACACACAATAATACTACCATGTGTAGTCAGAGGACCTTCACTTACAAGTGCAACCACACTGCACACATCAGATGGTCTGACACATCAGCATCATATTCTTTCATTAACAACCTCGCAAACTTAATATGTTATTTTTATAACATACTATGATGTGCACTGTTGGAAGCCCTATCGCCATCTCTTCCTCTTCCATACACACACACACACACACCACACACACACAACAGTCTTCTAGCCATGTCTCAATTTTTCTCCTACAGTGAAGGACCACCCGTGTCAGGTGGATAATGGCGGCTGCAGTAACCTGTGTCTCCTGTCCCCCGGCGGAGGCTACAAGTGTGCCTGTCCCACCAACTTCTACCTGGCCGCCGACGGACGCCAGTGCCTGTCCAACTGCACGGCCAGCCAGGTGAGGGGGGAGAGAGAAAGAGAGAGAGAGAGAGAGGGGTTAGGAATGGAGGATAGTAACTCTGTAACACACAGGAACACTGGGTTGATGTGAATGTGGTGGGGGGCACATGTGTTAATGCTGTCACTCTCTCCACTCTCTGCTGCCTTGGTCCATCTGGTCTCTCACTGCCTCTCTCTGCCCTTTGCAGTTTGTGTGCAAGAATGACAAGTGCATTCCTTTCTGGTGGAAGTGTGACACTGAGGATGACTGTGGAGATCGTTCCGATGAGCCCGCTGACTGCCGTAAGTTCTGGACTTGACCCGTGTGTGTGTGCGCGCATTGAATGTGCATGAATATAAATAATTCTCTCTCTCTTTCTGTAGCTGCCTTTAAGTGCCGGCCAGGTCAGTTCCAGTGTGGCACAGGCATTTGCACAAACCCTGCCTACATCTGTGATGGAGACAACGACTGCCAGGATAAATCAGATGAAGCCAACTGTGGTATGCCCCCCCCCTCCCCCCCCATCTCTTTCTTTCTTTCTCTCTCTCTTCCTCTCTTCCTCCCCTTCTCTGTCTCTCTAAAGTCTTTCTTTTAGTCTCCTTTGCCCTTCCTGTCTGCTGCTCTGTCTAGGATGTCTGTGTAATGTGCCTCCTGAGTCCCTCTCCTGTCTCCCCCACAGACATCCATGTGTGTCTGCCCAGCCAGTTCAAATGCTCCCAGCCGAGTCGCTGCATTCCCGGAATCTTCCGCTGTAATGGCCAGAACAACTGTGCCAATGGAGAGGATGAGAAAGACTGCCGTGAGTTTTCTGCTGTTGTGTTTTTTTGTTCAGTTGTATTTGTTTAATGGAGTTGCCTTATCGTCCCCTTTATCATCTGCTCTGATGGTTTGATATCAGTATGTACTTATGGTACTTACTGCTGTATTCTGTTCGTTCAAATGCTGTCCTTCTGAGTGAGTTATCAGAATAGTTCATGCTCTGATGATGTTGCTAAGTATACTACAGTTTAAGTACTATCTGTACTTGTTCACAAACTCTCAGATGCTATTTCTGCTTTCTACCCTACAAAAATGTCCGGTTCCGTCTGGTTCCCGCTGATTTGAGTGGGATGCTGTAGCAGTGTTCCTGTCTCAGTCCATGAGCTGTTTTCCATGAGTTCTGACTAATATCCTTCTCCTGTCCCGCAGCGGAGGTGACATGTGCCCCTAACCAGTTCCAGTGTGCCATCACCAAGCGCTGCATCCCCAGGGTCTGGGTGTGTGACCGCGACAATGATTGCGTGGATGGCTCCGACGAACCTGCCAACTGCAGTAAGACTTTCTCTCTTTCTCTCTCCCTGCTTTCTCAGTCTCGCATTTCCATGTCCAATCCAAGCCTGTCACCTCTCCATTGGCAGAGGAATATTAACCCCAAACAAGCAGAAGTTTCACATATAGTCAGTAGAGTCAACCTTCATAAGAATGTGACTGTGAATATTATAGTGACTCTCTCCCTCTCCCTCTCCCTCTCCCTCTCCCTCTCCCTCTCTCTCTCTCTCTCTCTCTCTCTCTCTCTCTCTCTCTCCCTCCCTCCCCCTCTCTCTCTCTCCCTCCCTCCCCCTCCCTCCCCTCCCCTCTTCCCCTGTGCAGCTCAGATGACGTGTGGTGTGGATGAGTTCCGCTGTAAGGACTCGGGCCGCTGCATCCCAGCACGCTGGAAGTGCGATGGAGAGGATGACTGTAGCGATGCTTCAGATGAGCCCAAGGAAGAGTGTGGTGGGTGAACTTTGACCTGTACAACAGAGAGCATGCTGGGAAAATAGACCGAAACAGAAATGTCCAAATGCAGAATTTAGAAATGAGATTATGAAGCTTTCCAAAAATTTTTGCAAAGTCTCCATTTTTCTCACATCTCCCTCATTTTCTTTATTCCTCCTCTATTCTCCTTCTTTTCCATTCCACTGCTCTCTTTTTTAATCCTTATATTTTCTCCATCTCTCTCTCTCTCTCTCTCTCTCTCTCTCTCTCTCTCTCTCTCTCTGTCTGTCTCTCTGTCTCCCCCTATAGATGAGCGGACGTGTGAGCCATACCAGTTCCGCTGCAAGAACAACCGCTGTGTGCCCGGCCGCTGGCAGTGCGACTATGACAACGACTGCGGCGACAATTCGGATGAAGAGAAGTGTGGTAGGTGGCTCTGTCGCCATGGTGATGTGAGCAATACTGTGATGCCAGTTTCTACATTTTAGGAATGCCTTTAGATGTTGGGTGCTGAGGCTGGTGACATGGTTTGTGCTCTGTGTAGTTGAGCATCATTTGTGCATGCGTGATGCCTGCATGTGTAGATGCCTGTGTGTGTGTGTGTGTGTGTGTGTGTGTGTGTGTGTGTGTGTGTGTGTGTGTGTGTGTGTGTGTGTGTGCCTATATATGTATGTGGGAGGTGGAAGATGTACGTGTGTATGGTGTTAGTGTCTGTTTGGAGATTGCTTCTGCACCTGTAGGTCCTGTTCACACCAGTGGTGTAGTGATATCTGTGATGTTTGCATGTGTGTCATTATGTGTGTGTGTGTGTGTGGCTGACACCTGTTGTGAACTCGCATGTTGACCATTGACACACATCTCACTCCATCTTATATTTATGCTTCATGTCACACTGACCTCTCTGGCCCCAAACAGAGGTAGGTCTCTCCTCCCTTCAATCCTCCCATCAATCCCCTCCTCCTTTTATCCTCTCTCCCCCTCTTTTCCTCTCCTTTCCTCTCTTCTCCTCCCCTATCTTCTCCCCATCCCATCCCTCCCTTCCTTCTTTTCCCCTCATCCAGTGCTCATTTTCTGTCAAGCGACCAGTGTCAGCACCTTTCATTTAGATACAGCATGTGACTTTTCTCCCGTGTGAAGAGGCCTTAGGGTTTCTGTTTAACTGCTCTCAGTGTCTTCTACAGAATTCCACTAGAGGTAGCTCTGATGGCCTGTCTTCTTTGTTGCTTTTGCACCTTCGTAATTATTTTGTGTGTGTGTGTGTGTGTTTGTGTGTGTGTGTGTGTATGTATGTGTCCGTCCCTTTAGTGGAGGTTAATTACTCCTCCCCTTAGCTGCTGAAAGACCGGTTAATGGATGATGTTTGGTTCAACAGCTCTGATTGTGGTGGTTACTGTTGCTGTTGATGCTAAAAGGTTTCTGTCAATCCTAATTTTCTCTCTCCCTTTCTTTCTCTCTCTCCCACACACACACACACACACAGTGCCACGTAAGTGCTCTGAGAGTGAGTTTGCCTGCACCAATGGCCGCTGTATCGCTGGCAGGTGGAGGTGTGATGGAGATCATGACTGTGCGGACGGCTCTGATGAGGTAACAGCACTGCCCATGCTAGCCCACACCTCCATCAGAACACAATGCATCTGTTTTTCTGCAATTCTAATATGGTGTGGTACTTGCGTGGTATGGTGTGTGTGTGTGTTTGTTTGTGTTTGTGTGTGTGTGGTGTTTCAATAGGTTGGATGTGAACCGAAATGCGACAGTGACCAGTTCCAGTGTACAAACGGCCACTGCATCCCCCTCCGCTGGCGCTGTGACTTGGATGCAGACTGCATGGATGGCAGTGACGAGGAGAAGTGCAACAGTACTGGTGAGTGTGTGTGTGAGTGAGTGTGAGAGAGAGAGCGCAAGTGTGTGGGTGGAAGGGTATGTGAGTGTTTGTGTGAAATCAGCCTGATTTGTGTTGGTAACATGACGACCACACAAACTGTAATGTTCTATATTACAGCATTGTTTTTCCTCCTGACGAATTTTTGGTTGCCATAATAAACAATCACAAAAGCTTGGAAGATTTTCTCTTTTTCTTTCTCTCTCTCTCTCTCTCTCTCTCTCTCTCTCTCTCTGTCTCACTCTCTCTCTCTTTCTCTCCCTCCCCCCCCCTCTCTCACTTGGTTTCTGCTCCCTCTTTTTCCAGTTGGGAGACAGTGCCCCCATGATGAGTTCCAGTGTAATAACACCCTCTGTAAGCCTCTGGCCTGGAAATGTGACGGAGAGGACGACTGCGGGGACAACTCAGACGAGAACCCTGAGGAGTGCAGTGAGTAGCCAAAACTGTCCTCTCTTCCTCTTTGTGTGCGCATCAGACAGGAGCTTCTCTCTCACTCCCCCCTTCTCCCTTTCTCTATCTCGCCATCTCTCCTCGTAGGGAAATTCCTCTGCCCCCCTACCAGAAGCTTCCGCTGCCACAATGAACGGGTGTGCTTGTGGATTGGCAAGCGCTGCGACGGCGTGGACAACTGCGGCGACGGTTCGGACGAGCTGAATTGTGGTGGGTCTCCAGGGAGAGGGTTTGGTCATTTCTCACAGCCAGTTCACATCTAACACAGCTGGACTGCGTGCTGACGTGATTGTGTCTCCGTAGGCGATAGCCAGGAGCCTCCCTGCGACAAAAACAAGTTCCGCTGCAGCAACGGCAAGTGCATCAGCTCCAACCTGCGCTGCAACTTCTTCAATGACTGTGAGGACTACGGCTCAGATGAGATCAACTGCGTCAAAGAGAAAGGTGAGATCACCTGCTGCTCTGATGCAGAACACTCTGGAGGGCCATCATACCCTCACCATACAAGGACCTACAACAAAACAATTGACAGCTATTCAGTCATTTTCAGTTTGCACAGCTAAAAACCAAACGTGCCATGGACTTGCTTCTGTATACAGGCATGTATCATTAATTGTGTGTGTGTGTGTGTGTTTGTGTGTTTGCAGGCACTGAGGCTAATGACTGTAAGAGCAATAGGACAGTGTGTGGGGACGGGGACGAGGCTCACTGCATAACCAACGGCACTGACTCCTTCTGCTCTTGCAAACCAGGCTTCCACACAATAGCACCCAACATCTGCAATGGTAACAGACCCCAGCCACCTTGTTGCTCTCTTTCTCTCTGTCTCTTTCTCTTTCTGTCACTCATGCACACTCACTTTCTCTCTCTCTCTCTCTCACACTCACACTCACTCTCTCCTCTCTGTCTCTCTCTTTCTCACATGCACACTCACTCTCTCTTTCTGTCTTTCTCACTCTCTCTCTCAATCACTCACACTCACTCACTCACTCATACACACACACTATGTGCTACCATGAACTTTGTCATCTTCATAGTCTACTTCTCGTCTGAGTGACTATCTCTGTTCTGTGTGTGGCAGACACTAATGAGTGCCTCCAGTTTGGTGTTTGCTCCCAAATCTGCAACAACACCAAGGGCTCCTACAAGTGCAGCTGCCACAAACACTTCACCAAGAACAACGACACGTGCAAGGTTGATGGTAAGAGTCCCGCTGGGATCAGACAGTCATCATGACTTACTTGGTTCTGTTTAGGCAGTGCTATGATGGACTTTTTGGTAGAGAAGTGATGAAACAATAGTTATTAGTAGAAAGGCACATTACTGTCTTGCTTTAAAAGTACACAACTTTGTCTCTCCTGTGTTCTGTATTCACTCCTCACTTCATCCTTCCATCCTTTTCTCTCTCTCTCTCTCTCTCTCTCTCCCCCCCTCTCGTCTCCCAGGCACCAGGGACAGCCAGCAGCAGGTCCTCTATATCGCCGACGACAACGAGATCCGCAGCCTGGACCCAAGCGTTCCCAACTGGGTGTACGAGCAGACCTTCCAGGGCGACGCCAACGTGCGCATCGAGGCCATGGACGTGCACGTCAAGACCAACCGCATCTTCTGGACCAACTGGCACACGGGCAGGATCTCTTCCTACGAGCTCCCTTCCTCCTCCTCCTCCCCATCTTCCTCCTCAGACACCTCGTCCAACTCCCACCGCCACCGGCGCCAGGGCGAGGGCTCCAACCTGCAGGTGGGCACAGCAGCGGGCACAATGTAGAGCAGCAGGGGGGCATGGCATGGTCTGGTTAGGCGGCAGCTGGCAGAGAGGGGAGCGACCGTGTGTGGCATCAGGCCCAGAATAGAGGGCAGCAGAGCAGACTGCTGGCGCTGCATTGTTCTTTGTGAGTCACTGGCTTTTGTTCTGCGCCCCATTGGCAAGGTCATGCACCTGCACTGGTATTTAGCAGCGCGGACCGCAGGGTATTTTTGTGAGCGCTTTGCAGTCCTGTGGGGTAAAGGTCTGGCATCCAGCGACCTTTTCACAAGTCCTGAACAAACATTGCATTGCATGCCTGTGTATTTTTTCTAATATAATCTGATGTGTTTACGTAGTCTTATTGTTGATAGATTATGAACCCTGCTGAAATGATTGGACACAAATCGTTGAACTCACTGAGCTGTAAAATCTTTTTTTAATCTTTTTTTGTTTTTAATCAGAACATGGGGTCCTGTCAAGGCCCTGATTTTGATATACAGACTTTTCACTGATGAGAGTGCTGCTCCTCCTCCCCTCCCTAGATCCAGATCTCAGGCTTGAAAATGCCCCGGGGCCTTGCAGTCGACTGGGTGGCTGGGAACCTCTACTGGACCGACTCGGGTCGAGACGTAATCGAGGTGGCTCAGATATCCGGGCAGCACCGCAAGACCCTCATCTCGGGCATGATCGACGAGCCCTATGCCATAGTGGTGGACCCCCAGAGAGGGTATGACCCCCCCCCCCCCCCCAATTTTGCACACAGCTGTCTCTGTCCTCACATATCTATGGCTGTCTCTATGGTCCAGTGATCACTCACCATGTGGCTCTCATCTACAGGAGAATGTACTGGACTGACTGGGGCAACCATCCCAAGATTGAGACTGCAGCTATGGACGGCACCATGAGGCAGACGCTGGTCCATGAGAACATCCAATGGCCAACAGGTGCTGACTGGAGCTTGTGTTTGCGATGACTACATCCACTACAGCCTATTTGGCCTGACCTTCTTAATCACTCCTCTCCTCTTCTGTGTCTCCCGTTCCTCCAGGCCTGGCTGTGGACTACTTCAACGAGCGTCTCTACTGGGCCGATCCCAAGCTCTCGGTCATCGGCAGCGTCCGACTCGATGGATCTGACCCTGTCGTCGCCATCTCTCGGCTCAAGAACAGTTGAGTGTGGCACTCCAGCACTAGATTTGTTGCCCGTCTGTTGACTCTGTGCTAGGGGGTCTGTTGTTAACTCCACTGTCCCCTGCCGTTTCCTTGTCCCACCTAGACCTGCTGCACCCCTTCAGCATTGATGTGTTTGAGGACCACATCTACGGAGTGACGTACATCAACAACTATGTTTTCCGTGTCAACAAGTTTGGCAAGGGCTCGATGGAGAACCTGACCACCGGCATTAACCACGCCACCGACATTGTCCTCTACCACCGCTACAAACAACCTGAGAGTAAGTTTGTGTGTGTGTGTGTGTGTGTGTGTGTGTGTGTGTGTGTGTGTGTGTGTGTGTGTGTGTGTGCGGATGTGTGCATGCGTGCGTACAATGTGCATTGAGATGCCTATTTTTGAGTATGTGTGTAGGTGATTATGATTAAAATGTTGTTTGCACATTGGCGTGTGTGTGTGTGTGTGTGTGTGTGTGTGTGTGTGTGTGGTGTGTGTGTGTGTGTGTGTGTGTGTGTGTGTGTGTGTGTGTGTGTGTGTGTTTTTTTTTTTTTCCAGTGACAAACCCGTGTGACAGGAAGAAGTGTGAGTGGCTGTGTCTGCTCAGCCCCACGGGTCCGGTGTGTGTCTGTCCAAACAACCACATCCAAGACAACGGCACTTGTGTGGAGGTCCCTCCACCAACCTCCCAACCAAGTAAATAACACACCAATCACACCAACGCACTCATGCTACACACTACATTAGTGCTACTCTGTGATTTGACTGGTAGTTTGTGAATAGGGGTGCAGCCCACCATGTTGTCCGTGTGTCCCCAGTCACGCTGTGTGTGTGTGCGTGTGTGTGATCAGGCCCAGGGACCTGTAACCTGCAATGCCTGAATGGAGGCAGCTGCTTCCTGAACCCCCACAACCAGCCCAAGTGCCGCTGCCAAACCAGCTACAGCGGAGAGCGCTGCGAGGTCAACCAGTGCAGAGACTACTGCAAGAACGGAGGCACCTGCTCCCCCTCGCCCTCTGGTATATATACATACATACACACACACACACACAGACACACACACAGATGTCCTAATATAGTATTCTGTTTAATTTATATTGACTGCCAGAGGCGGTGCTTAAAGCACCTGGATGTCCATCACATGCACATAGAACCGCAGTTACATAGGTACATAGGTAACCCATCATTAAACCAGATTCATAAATAATGACTGACTATATGCTTACTGAAATTTTCTCTTAAAAAGAATATTGTGGTCCATCTGTAGTATTTGAAGTGAACTCCACATGAGGTCTGTTGTCTCCCATTTAATCAGTCTCTCTCTCTCTTTCTCTTTCTCTATCTGTATCTTCCTTCCTTCCTGCCTTTCCCTCGTGTTCCCTCTCTCCCTGCTTAGGTGCTCCTACCTGTCGCTGCCTGATGGGCTTCACTGGTCCCCAGTGTAACCTGCAGACGTGTAAGGACTACTGCCAAAACAAGGGCAACTGTACCGTCAACCAGGGCAACCAGCCCACCTGCAAATGCCCTCCAGACTTCCTGGGTGACATGTGCCAGTACAGTAAGCAACAACCTTCCCATCATGCTCTGCATGTCCACCCCATGGAATAGCAGTCAGATCAACTGTGTCAGTCAGTCTCATAGGAAGTTCCAGAAAGCATAGTCGGACAAGGTCTTTATAAATATACATCCCAACATTGGGCATAAGGCATAATGAGATGAGTCTGCGGGTTAAAAGGTCATGCTAAACTGTTTTATGTGGAACACCAAGATCATTTGTTGGATTGTGGGTTTCACTTATTGTGTTCTTTCTCGCAGGTAAATGTGAAGGCTTCTGTGAGAATGGTGGCACATGCCAGCAGTCGGCCAATGGCACGCGGCAGTGCCGCTGCCCGCTCGAGTACCATGGCCCACGCTGCGAGCTGGACCGCTGCGTCTTCTGTGGTGCTGGAGAGTGCATCAGGTCCCCCCCCAAAGAGCCGGCCTGCAGGTAACACACTTCACAGAAATGCCATCACACACACACACACACACACACACACGCCCACACACACTCACGCACATTGGCACAGATGGAAATGAGAACAAAGCCTTTTGGTTGGGCCAGTAATTGTATTTTATATTGTTATACAATTTGTTTGTTCAACTGAGCCTGTTTTGTGTGTGTGTGTGTGTGTGTGTGTGTGTGTGTGTGTGTGTGTGTGTGTGTGTGTGTGTGTGTGTGTGTGTGTGTGTGTGTCAGATGTCCCAATGGACAGGTGCAGCCCAGCTGCTTCACATGTGAGGATTTCTGCCACAATGGCCAGTGCTCTGTGGACACACGCTCACTGCTGCCTCAGTGCAGGTAAGATTATTGTTATATGTTATACGCCCCCCCCCCCCCCCCCCCCCCCCCCCCCCCCCCCCCCCCCGTGTGTTCAATCATGCCTCTCATCTTAAATTATGTTCTTGTCTGGAAAATTCACAAGTTCAACACAGACAACAACAAGAAAGTGGTGAAATCAAGCTTAATGTGTGGTTGGTGCTAGAGACAGTAATGTTGGTCAGTGGGTCAGTGGTGGCTTATCACCGAAACTGCTTCACCAGT
>PYXC01000315.1:7630000-7662500 GCA_015244755.2 Tenualosa ilisha | reverse complement strand
TACAAAACAGGAAAGAAAAAACGCAGCAACCACAGTAACAATGAGAGAACACTGTACAAAATGTATAAAAAAGGAGGAAAAAAAGAAAAAGGAAAAAAAGAGATGAAGGACTACTTTTGTATGTGATTGCAGTATTATATTTTATTCTTTGAGGAAATTCTTCTGGTGAACACAAAGAAGACAGAACATTTTCTATACTTTTTTTATTTTTTACTTTTTTTTTTTTTTTTTTTTTTGCTCACCAACTTGCTATCCAACCTAACTTCAGTCAATTCCTGACATCCCCTTCATGTAGCCACTACCTCTCTGCAACTAGAGCATATGAACGCCAACAGCATTGGAACAACTTACTTTTGGTTTCTTTTTCTTTTCCACTTTATTTTTGTATGAATTGTATAGAAGCCATTGTTCCATTTTGAAAAGAAAATTGCCAAGTGTGTGAACAAATGTGAGTGGGATGGGGAGAGCCACAAGTCAGTCGGGTTCCCCCGCACGCTTTCACTGCTGCAGGATGTTTAGATGCAGAGGTAGTGTGTGTGTGTGTGTGCGTGTGTGTGTGTGTGTGTGTGTTTGTTTGATTGAGGAAGAGAGTGGATGTTTCTGTGATTGTGTGTGTGTGTGTGTGTGTGTGAGTGAGGGGAAGGGGAAGATGACAAATTGAGTGCAAGGCAGTGGGTCAGCATCTTTACTTCCATACCCATAGCTCAGAGAACTTGGTTTAAAATGATTGTTTTTTTTCTCCTTGCACAGATATGAATTTATATATATAAATATATATTTACATATATATAAACCTAGTGTCTTGGAAATACACCTAGGAATTCCAACATCCATAAAGAAATAGCAGTATGTATTTGTGTTGCTTTAATACTCTCCTCAAAGTTCTTTTAGACATGAACAAATGATTGGGTACTGTGTGGACTTGTGTGAATGGAGAGCTGGAATAGAATCCCAAAGGATGGATGGATGGTGTTCTGAATTGTGCTTGTTGGATGAAGATGAGAACATTCCAGAGTGTTCCATTTGTTTGTTTGTTTTATCTGTGGCCTTGGTTTTTTCGGAATGTCAAATGTGTTTTCTGGAAGCGCTGGGGTCGACTGGGACTCGACCTTGGTGCATGTGAGGAAGAGTGGAGGTTGACAGAAGGCACAAAAAGAAAAATGATTGTCAAGCTTTTGCCTCTCTCAGGCACTCTCAGTGCGTGTGTTCAGGTTTAGGCTTCGGAAGCTCTCCTATGTCACTTCCCCTTGGAACTGTGACTCCATCTTAAATTCTCATGTAAGTGTACCCCACTTGGTTGTGGGGCCATGTTGAGAGAGCAAAGCCGTTTCATTAATAAGCAAAATTTAAAGCTGTGTTTATTTTATTTTTTACTTGGGTACGAAGTTGCTAGGTTATCGTATTTGTCAGCCAGTGCTAGGCCTACTACCTAGGAAGCATTGTGTTTGATGCTGACGTCCCTGTGCGAATACAGTTCTGTTTCTCTTGATTAGCATTCCCACTATCACACATATTAATGCTATGCCTTGCTGCTAACACCACCATTCGTCTGCCTGATCCATTGTCAAGCTCAGCCGACTGCTTGTCACTGGGCTGCTGCTTCAAATGGATGTGATTAGCCATAACTGCCATATGTTAATGCATGTAACACAAGAAAAAAAATACAATACAGACAAAATGTACTTGTAAATCCCTCTGGCTTTTATCGGACACATTTTTAACAGTATTCACATGTCTGAGTCTATGGCCTTCTCATGTCTGTGACGTTGCTCTGTTCATTTTTTTGTTTGTTTTTTTGATTTGTTTTGTTTTTGTTTGTTTGTTTTTTGATCAGATGGATTAGTACAATCATTTTACTTTCTCAAAGGTTAAAATAAGACACTTTTACAAAAACCTAAATCTGTGTCTGTGGTCATCATTCTGGTCTGCATTTGGGCTCTTTATGTAAAATATGTCATTTGGGCTTTTATGAAGCCCTTGCCTGAGGGTACACTGCACTGCAATACATCAGCATTGCACAAACAGCTGAAACTGACTTACAAAACAAAACTGCTTTCTGTGTCTCAGACACATTTAGTGCTTGAGAGGAAATGCCAGTATAAGAACTGGCTGAGTTTACTGAAATGACTGTGGCAGGAAGGCCTGTTGTAAAAACATACATGGGTTTCTTTTCCAAATTTTGTTTACACATAGGCCAGAAAGTTGGGAAGCACTGTGCTTTGGCAGATGTTGTAGGCCTACAATGTTTGCAGTAGGTCGATGCAATTGATTGTGAACCAGTACAAGGGAACCAGTTCATCGCTGACATTTAGTTGAAAGCTTTGGATCTGAAATGTAGTGGAGTATAGCTCAGCACTGGAAGATCTGAAGCTCTTGAATTGGGAGATCTTGAGGAAGTCGACTACTTTTCCACCCATTTGGCAAGTCGGTGCCAACAATCTGGAAATCTTGGGTGGGAATTAATGGATATTTGACAGAAATGAAAAGTTACAGCAGCTATGTGAATGTTGATTGTTTTTTTTAATTATCAGACTTTTATTGTCATCTCAAAGATAACATGCATCACATATCAAGCCCAAATTAATCTTCTCTGAAATTTTTTCCAATTTTTCATACAAATTTACAAGAGAAAAAAAAGATATATGTTTGTCCCCACCATCAGGGTAGTGTTGCATATATTTCTGTTTGTCCAAAAACATTAAGGCAATACAAGTAGTGTGATGTCCCTTTTCAAATAATACCCCATTGTGAAGACTGTCACAATCATTTTGCTTATTCAATTGTTTTGTCTGAAAGTCCCAATTTCAGTCTCAAATGACTCTGAGAGGATGTGTTTACTCTGGTTCAAGCCAGGGCCCAGCCTCGTCTTAATGTGGACAGACTCCCATACTAGCATCCATGTCCCACCCCCTTCCTGACTGGAGGCAACCCAAGGGAGAATAGTGTTGGTTGTGACATTCTCCATCAAATGGAGCTCCAGTAGGAGACACTTCATGGGGAGCATCACCACCAAAGCCATTGAGCTTTGGAAGGCTGGACAGATTTTGCATGACATAATTTGGTACAGATTACTATAGAGTACATATCTGTAAATTGGGTAGTCGTAAAGTAGTTATCATGGGTGCAAAGCTACCCTGACATCCTCAAATGTCATTAGAAGTGGAAAACAACAATGTCGGGTCATCTGCTCACCTCGACTCTGTTTAACTGTTTTTATAACAATCTTTTGTTCTAGAGGGTTAACCTCATATATTGAGGGGAATGAGAGAAACTGTCGTTGGAGTCTGCCAAAGGAATGGACACAGACTAGCTTGACACTATCTTGGGCAAATAAAGGCACAAAGTTTCAGGTATGAGACTGTGCTCAGTCAATAGAGTTGATCTCACCAGGGACGTGTGCGTGAGTCTGCCTCACGTTGTGTGCTGTCCCTGACTGAAGCTTCATAAAAGTAAGAGTGAGAGTTGACTGGTCATCCCTCGTTAGGCACATATAGATGCGCCTTAATTAAGACTTGAAATTCATAGAGGAATGCACATTCGGTCTAATTAAAGCTGCTACTCAACTTCAAAACTGCATATGTATGTACAGCACTTTTGAGCAATGTTATTATACAAAGCACATACAAAATAACAGGTATTTTTAACCAGTCAAACAACAACATATTTAAGAAATAATACTGTCTCAATAACAAGGCACTTCTAGGAAAGGACCACTGAGTAACAACAAAAAAAGGAGATTTGGCTTGACTAGCTTAGCCTATTTTATAAACCAATTATTTCCCATGCTAGGCGGTTGTCTCTGTTGTCCTTTGGAGAGAGAGGAGAAAAAAATCCCAGCAACCAGTTAGGGTGTTTTCACTGTGGCGCCTCTGAACCTTGACTTGACCGTCCTCCCATATCCAGAACCAGTCCTGCTTGGATTGCACAATATGAGGAAATCCATGTTAGTGGAAATGGGATCTTTTGCTGGCAAGCACCTCAGGGTCGACACACTGTCTCTGGCCATTTTGTCCGCAGTTCCTCTGGACATTTAGGATTCAAAATGGACTTCATTCACACAGTTCCCACAGAAGCCCTCTTTTCCTGTGTTGGCAACCTCGAAACACACACTTAAGCTTGTGTGAGAGACAGAGAGAGAGAGTGTGTGTGTGTGTGTGTGTGTGTTTCTCTGTTTGTGTGTTGTACAGAGGTGGTCGTCCGGCTGAAGCATACTCAATCTGTGCTTGTCTAAGCCTGTTTGTTAGCAGATGGGGAGAGAGCCTCCAGTGCAGTGTCCATTAGGGAATTTAATCCCATAAATAAATAAATGAGAGAGAAAAAAAGAATGCCCCCCCCATACGTTTAAAAAACAAACCCATCACAATCACAATGCTTCTGTCTTCTTTTTAGTCTGTGTAATCTGTGGGGAGAGGCAACATTGGGCAGGAGGACAGGGGGCACACTGAGGCTGAGTGAGCTCACCCAAGGGTGGGGGGTTGAGCGTAAGCAAGGAGGACGAGCAGGGGGAGAGGGTGTTTAGGGTCGCTTCCACCCGTTCCGGATCACCGCGTCAGCTCGCAGGAAGGGCTGGCTTCGGAGATCTGCGGGTGGCCAACGGAGAGAGGAGTTAGACAAACGAGACAAACCACACCGGGTTAAGACAGCTGTGCCTGTGCCTCCAGAAAAATAACTGTCTCTAAGGAACTGTAATTGAAAGGAAAATGTAATGGACAACATTTTGATTCACTATACAAAGGGTGCAATGTACTTAAAATCTAATAAATACAACTTCAATAAACTACTGAGTTATGGAAAAAATGTCTTTGCCCTCAAATTTTGTAAATGAAAATAAGCTATCCAGAGCATCTTAGGTAACCCATTTAACCTGTTTAAAAGTCTGTTTTTGTCTTTGGTAGTCACAGGCTGTAACAAACGTTTGTCAAATAAGTCAACAAACTCCTAGGAGCCACTGGAGTGGAGGCCATCAAGTTATACTATCAACCAAAACACCAAGCCACCTAAAGCATTTGTAAAGAACCCAACCAGTAAAAGCTAAAGTAGTGTTGGCCTCCACTAACTGCTCTGAGGAGTTTGAGGACTACAGTACAGAATTGCATGCTGGACGTGACAGTTAGCATATGAACATGACTGACAGATTAGAACAGTCAAAAGCAACAACACACAGAGCAATCCATGCAGATGCATGCAACAGACATGATCACAGAGACACAGAGAGATATTCTGAGGGTCACCTAAAAACTGACATCCCTTCCACAGACACATACAATGGTGGCCATCTTTTCCTTATCAAATATTTTGGATTGTCACAATTACATATAGCAAATCTTTTTTTTTTTTTTTTTTGCTTAAATTGAGGCACATATGGGTATCTCAGGTTGCATTCACAAGCTTGTTTGAAAACCGTATGTGCACTCTTTAATAGTGCTGTTGTAATAGTACTTGAGCGCAACGTCAGCTTGGTCTCAATACTCCCAGCATCCCGTCATATCACAGCTGAGGATGGATATCTAGGCTGAATCCCAATGTCAACCCTGACCTCTGAACCCACAAAGACTTAACTGCTTCACACGGTCGCAAAAGGAAATCTAGTTCAACCAAATAGCAAAACAGCAATTTTCTATGCTCTCATCTGTTACTGTTAGCTGCCAGTTCCCTATATACTTTACAGTCCAAAAAAAGAGCACTCAGCAACTTCAAACTACAAGACTGTAGGCTGATCTACTCCAGAACATCACTTTAAGATAAAGATTCATGGTTTAGGGAGCACATTGCTACTGAGACATAATATCCATCCATCAGCAGTCTGGAAGTAGGAGAGGACCATATTGAGACCAGTCTATGTTGTCTTCACGAACGGCCCTATAATGTGAATGAAGCTGAGGAACCCTTGCTGAAGCAGCCAGCTGGCGTAAAGGCGAAGGCAGACAGTCACAGGAGCGCAACGGGGCCCAAGCTCCAAGCTGCCCTCCTTACCCAGGCTTTAGGAAGGGACCCCACTAACTCAGAGCAATCCCCCTGTCTGCTGAAAAGGCAGAATAAAACGTTATTGGTGGAGGAAAAACAGAAGGCTACCAAGTTAGCGGAGGACAAACCAAATCACCCAACAAAGACAATACAGGCCTGTGTGTGAGCCCAAAAGCCTTCTGAGTCATTTTGGTGGAATGCTTGGATCCAGCCCGTGGCCCGCAGTTGTGCTGATGCAATTGTGTGAAATCGAATTGTGTAAATATCAGCGCAATTATGCGAAGTATAATTATAGGCTTTTTCTTCTACTCTACTCTGCATAAACCCAAAATGACTCATTCAGGGGTTTGGTGCTGGCCCATGCCTTTGCTGTCTGGGATGGTATGAGTGCAGGCATTGGTTCATCCCTGTGGAATAGAGCCTCAGTTAGTGTGGGGGCACAGTGATGTTGGGGTTGGGGGGTGGGAGGGTGATGGAGTGATAAGGATCATGCGAGTTCAAAAGGACATGCAAGAGGAATGAGGGGTGGGGTACTGAGGTAATACCAGACAACCTTAGCATTAGGGGTTGTGTTTTGGGTGGGGGTTTGGGGCTAGCAGTTGGACTCGTCGTAGAGGTTGGTTTCGCAGAAGAACCGTGAGCCCCGCTTGGCCGTGCGGGCGGTGAACGGCACACTCTTCAACACTGAGGGAGGGAGTAGCGCCAGGGTTAGAGACAAACCACAACCAACACACACCTTCAAAACACGCACACAAACACACACACACACACACACACCTCACAAAAAGTCAGGTACACACATTCTCCACACACACACTCACACCACTCACTCCCACACCTGGATATAACCCCGAACCCATGCAGCAAGCACACCCCAATTTCTCCATGTCTGTCACCTTCTAACAGAGCTGCCATTAGTGTCACAGATAGACTGGCCCAGTTCAAGCAAATGTCATTACAGAGTTAATCGTGATTACAGACACACCACAGCACACCACATCACACCTGTGAGAGAACATAGTTGCTAGTGCAGGACAAGGGTTCATTAAAACGTCAACATTAATGAGGAGAGATGCTTTCTTCCCTGCTACACATGAGAATCAGACCTGCTTAAAGGTTTCAAAGGTTCTTTTTTTTCCTATGGTTCTCCCAGCTTCTCTGAGACTCTAAAGGCCATTATACCTTCAGGAACTAGGAAAAAAGATTGTCTCTGCTAAATGGATTCCCTGAGATGTCAAATGGTCATGTGATGCGAGGCTTTCAGCCTATCGTGAAGTGGCGCTGCACGGTGTTATTCTGCTCTAGTGAGCGCGGGGCGCTCAGCACGTAACACATGGTGCACTGCCTCCTGCTGGAGCTCTGCAGCACCACAGTGATCCTGGCGCGAGGGCTAGTGGGGGGTCTGGTGCAGCCACCGCCACCGGCGTGAGCGCGCGCCCTGTCCGGCCCACCTGTGATGATGTCCTCGATGGTGCCGTCCTTGCCCTCGTAGACGGGCCGGTGATCCTTGGCCTGCCGCCGGCGGAGCTCAGCTATCAGCTCGTGCTGTTGCTGACGCTTCTTCTGAGCCTGGACCTGACGCACAGACAGACGTCATGATCTGACTTTAATCTCACTCATTTGCAGACAAAACACTCCCACAGCTGTGCTAATACTACTGTGTTGGCTCCTGACAGTCGTGTTAAATGCACATCACTGGGCTGTTGTGGTTTTCTGCCATGCTAACCATGACTCAGTAAGTTTAGTGTTTCTGATCTATGGATTTATTTCTAATGAAGACTGACTGGCTCACAGAGTTGCAATAATAAGCTTAGCAAAATAGTGTACATAAAAGGGCAGGAAATGAGAAGGGCTTAATCCTGTGAGTCGCCTGCCAAGCTTCTTGTGGATTCGGCGCTACTGAACATAGCAGGATAGCATGCAGAGAGGAAAGGGAGGGAGAGAGGGAGAGAGAGAGAGGGAGAACATAGGAGAGAGGAGAGGAAAGGATAGAAAAGGAGAGAGAGAATAGAGAAGAAAGAGAGAGGGAGACGAGAGGAGAGGAAAGGGAAGAGAAGGAGGCACAGGAGAGGTGAAGAGAGGAAAAGAGGAGAGGAGGGGAGGAGAAGAGAGGAGCAAAGGTGTGTGAAGTACCTTAGGGTTCTGCTCTTTGGCCTCCTGGGCGAGGAGCTTCACGCGCATGGCCTCTTCCTGCTTCTTCCTCTGCTCGTTCTCCTCCAACGCATCCTGCAGACACAAACACAGACCAGTCAGAAACACACACACACACACACACACAAAAACACACACACACACACACACACAGTCACTGAAAAACATCCACCGTCCCATTTCCTCTTTATCCCAAGAGGAAGGAGGAGGAGTGGGCACCTGAACAGCCCTAACACATCATTGCCCCCATGGGTCAACCAAACCTTTGCGGCAGAAAGAAAATCTGACTATTAGGCACACACAGTGAACAGTGTATGCACACACAAACACACAGGCACACACTCACACACGGAGACCCAGTGCCTCACACACAATTGTGCCACCACAAACACACAGATCCTTTGGAAGCCCATTTCCGAGTGCAGATCCATAAATCCCCTGCGCGAACAATCTGAGGAAGAGGGCTGTTGGTGGGGCCCTCCGGGGTCAGAGGGGAGGGCAGGGCTCCATCTAAACAGCCCAGCTGCCGCCTGGAGAGCCAGCCCAGCTGGGCTTTCCTGTTTTTGGGGCCTCCGGCAAGGAGAGGAGAGGAGCCTCATCCCAGGCCAGAGAGAAAACCCAACCCTGAGAGCCAGCGTGAGTACAAATACGCACATACACACACACACACACACACACACAAATGTACACTCATTCACTCACTTAAGTACAAACACACACACACACACACAAATGTGCACTCATTCATTGTCTTTAAAGTGCACACACATACACAACCCCTCTCTCTCTCTCTCTCTCTCTCTCTCTCTCTCTCTCTCTCTCTCTCTCTCAGGGGATTTTCCATGTGACCACTCCCATCATGGAAAGGACCTTTCTTTCTTTCTTTCTCTCAATTCAGGTAATTGTGTTGCTCACCTGTGAAATTTGAGCAGTGCTTTTGTCTGAATCTTTTCAATATTGTTTATTTTAGAAACCAAAGGCAGTCACGAAAACCCACTACGGGCACCACTATGTCCCAGCCCAGGGCAGTCACTTTGTTTACTGAAACCCCCAAACACGTGAGTCTTTTACTCAGTTACTAACAAACCTCACGTGTTTCATTATCTGACTACAACAGGTATCTCAAACACTGACTGTTTTGTTAGTTCGAATGGTTAACATATTCTTAACTAGTGTGTTAGTCTTGCTAATTACTGTGTTAGGTAGTTTTAGGTGACAGGTGATTATGTAACTGAAGCCCTGAGAAACCTCTTACCTTGTAGGCCTTGACAAAGCGAACAAACACAGGAAAGAACACAGATGGTGGAGTCGTCTTGGGACTCTCTCCAAAGTAGTGCACCACATTGTTGTAGGCCTCCTGCAAGCACACACACACAGGTATATGAGCAGTGACTTACTCTGATATTTGTAGTTTTTTAGAAGTGTATTCTGTGTGCATTAGTCCAGTCAGGTGCTGAGTACCTCTGCAGTCTTGGCGTCCTTCTGCAGTTTGTCCAGCTGGGTATCGCTGGTCTGCAGGAAGCTCTTGAGCACGGAGTGGTCATGGAGACTGCACTCTCTCCTGATCAGATCCATGCCTTTGCCCAGCTCCCTCACGTCTATCAAGACATTCTCCAAGGACACTACACACACACACACACACACATACATACACAAACACACACACACACACACACACACACACACACACTCTTCCATCACATGTACTGTAGTATTCCTAGTATAGTTCATTATAGAGAAGATAACTGGGGCAACTTCACACATGGTAAGACTAAATGTTAGCATCTAGGCTAACACTAATAAGTTGCTTTACCCGCAGCAGCTTTGTCCACAAAGTGCAGCTCGTTGAAGAAGTTAGCCAGCTCAGGGTACTTCTCCTTTACTATGAGAGCAATGTAGTGAAGCAGGGTCATCTTCCTGTCTGTAGACTTAGTGTCCAGAAGCTACAGATGGAAAGAGATTGTTTTTATTTGTCATATCACAGCTGTCTATGATCAACCAACTTTCACAAAACAGATCAAATTGACTGTACGAAAAAGAAAAGTTTCATACTGCCTTACCAAATCCAAACTTTGAAGCTTAAATCCATAAACACAGCCTCTCTTGCTGCTGTTCATGTAGTTTCCCAGGGCTAAAATGATCTAACGAATGAAAACAGAGGTTAGGATTGGGATCCATTATTCAAAGATAGACTAGACCTGAGCCAAGAAATTCCTTGATGTCATGCTCTCTAAATAAAACACATACCTCTAGCATCCTTTTTAACTTGGGCGATGACTTGACTGAGGCTGAGGCTGCGATGACTGCATTCAATTGCTGGAAAAAGAAATTGTATAGGGGACAAGTGTTTACCAGAAAGAGCATCCATTTGCATTGTTAAGGTTACTGACTCATTTTAACCCCTGACTATGACTGGCACTGTGAGCTCACAAACACAAGCAAAACACACACACACACACACACTCACACACACACACACACACATAGATGACTTGACAAGCTGCTCACCGGCATCAGCATGTTAACGTTGTCAGAGAAGTTGCCCACAAATGTGATGATGTTCATGCGCTGTGTGAGTCGCTCGATCTTGCTGAAGTACAGCATGAAGCGGTCCTCCTCGGCCAGCTGGTCCAGCGGCCGCCGCTCGCGCTCATACTGACGCAGCAACTTGACCTCCGACTCCGTGGGCAGGAAACGCATCAGACACTCCACAAAGTCCACGGGCAGCGCCTTCAGGTCAAAGCTACAGGGGAAACCACAAGATAGTTATCCAGTCATGCTGACCTTAGCGTGTGCTATTAAAATGCTATCATAACAAGTCAAAAAGGACAGTTGAAACCAATCATCATGACTTCACTAAATACAATCTACCATTACAGCACTTTCAAATATGTATTCTTTAATAAGATTCTCTGTGAGAAAAAGGGACTGCTTGGAAAGTTTAAAGTCTCTACTGAGGAGACAAATCTTAAACTGGTTGCTGGGAAATGTATTGCGAGTGAAATATGGTCTAAGAGAAAGTACAAATACACTGACAAAATAAATAAATAATAGATAGATAGATGACATGAATCTGATTGGGAAAGTCTGTGTGTTAATAAGAGTGTCTCACATCTGAATGGCTTTGCAGATCTCCTCTGTGCTCTTGTTGGCCTTGCGTAGCGTGATGGCCAGGTTCTTGGAACGGTTGGCGTCCAGCAGGGTGACCTTATTCATGGTCTTCTGGGAGACTTTGCTCTTTGTGTTGGACAGATCCACCACAGGACCCTGGGCTTTGGTCTTAAAGAGCTCCTCAAACCTCTCCAGATCCAGCTCCTGCAACAGCAACAGCACACAAGCCCCTAAATACATATGGTCTAAGGCTTTAGACAGGTTGATCATCAGTATATTATGGCCTTATGTTTTTAAGACAGTATATCCAGTATTCAGCATAGTCCCTGCACCTCAAGCACTCTCTCATCATCAATCTCATTAAACACAGTCCCATTGATCTGATTGGGTTTCAGCGCTGTCCAGTTGAAGACTGGGAGGCGGAACTTGGTCTTCCATGGCTTCTTTATCCTGATAGCTGTAGTTAGGGGCAAAGAAAGACAATTAAACTCCAACTGAAGACAAACAGTCCTCCATTTTTACCATCTGGCTGTAATTCAGTCAGCGTTTCAGGAGGACAGAGATCAAGACAGATCAAAATCACACTACACACAGCACACACATGTGTATCAAGACAGATCAAAATCACACTACACACAGCACACACATGTGTATCAAGACAGATCAAAATCACACTACACACAGCACACACATGTGTAAGCCTCTCTGTGAAAAGTTGTGTAAAGTTTCTTCTTTTTCACTTACAATGGCAACCCTACACCTGAAAACCTTAGCTCACCGCTCCTCTGGGGCAATCATAGGGTTTCAACATGTCAAGCTTACTGTATATGAAAGGCCTGAACTGAAACAATCCCCTCACCTGATAGGCCAGTTGTGAGGACCATAGATGGTGAAGCATCAAGCAGAGGAGGTGGAGGTGGTGGTGAAATTAGAACGCTGGGGCCTGCAATTAAGATGCCAAACCTTTACTCACCAGGAAACAACAAGCACACACAATTCAACAGACTGCAATTACCGCCACGCAACTGTGCGCCGTCGTCGCTGGTGCACACAACTCAACACCTCTGACCATAGATGGACATCAGCAGCTGCTTCCTCCCCGAGCGAGCGGGACCTGCGCCATTCTCTTGAGCGAGAGGAAACAGACTCTGCTTTCGCCTTTCCGCTCGGAGCCCACGTGGACGCGCACCATGATAAATGCCTAACCTTCTCTCTGTCTGGAGCAGCTCTTCGGAGAGTCGGAGGGGAAGAACACTCCGGAAACATCTGAGCGTCTCTTCAACTGCTAACAAGGTCAGCTTTCATATGCGTTACGGTGTTCATAAATAAGTCCATCCACTACTACAAAAATAGATGATGTCTCCCCAACCCTTGCAGCTGTGCGCCCTGCAGGAGACATAATGCTGGACAAATGCCTTCATCTAGCATCTAAAAGCAGTCTGCACATTACCTGTTTCTGTACATGTCCACTGCTTTGTGTGTCTCTATGTCTCTCTATAGTTAATGTTCAGATTAGTGATGGGACGTGTGGTTTGCATGTGTGTGTCTATGAATGAGGACACTCTACTGTAAACCAATTCTACGTATAGTACCAATAATGTAACCTAGCCTGACCAGACCGTTAAAGCAATAATGACATCTGTCATTAATTTGATTGGCATATCAAGGAGCTTGGAGTACCTGGGAGTGGTGGGGGTGGTGGTGGGGGTGGAGGAGGTGGTGGTGGCGGCGGTGCCGCTTCAACCACAGGAGGAGCGATGCTGCCACTCAGGGCGTCTGGTGGCGGGGGCGGGAACTCGGCACTGAGGGCGTTTCCCAGCTCGCTGAGGGGGACTCCAGCCAGGCTGCTGCCGGCGGTGCTGAGGGCCTCGATGGAGATGTCACCGTCGGGCTTCTTGCGCAGGCGGATGCTGCCCTGCTGCTCTAGCTCCAGCAGGCGCTTCTCGATGTTGGCCTGCCGCTGGAAGGCCACCTCCTTCTCCTTCATCATGCGCCGCAGGGTGTTCACCTGCGTGTTGGCCGACTCGTACGTCTCCTGCAGGAGGAGCCAGAGAGGGAGGTCCACATGACATCAGAGACGAGGAGCTAGAATGTTTTCACAAGTCACTGAGGTGCTGTGTTGTGACTGATCATGAGATATAAGCTATGATGATGATGATGATGACGAACTAATACTAGAGCCTGTTTCAGCTGAGTCTCAGCTGATCTGGGGCCTGTACTACTCAGCAAGGTTACTGGTTAACCCGGGTAGCTTTGGGAGTTACTACTGATCTCTAAAAGAAGCCTCCATTGAGCATCAGTTGTTTCTGAAGTGACATGTTTGATGTAACATACATATAGCAAAATCTTGACACAAATGCTCGACAACATCTCTAACTGTACATCTTGGTCATAAGCATAAACAGCCATATTTCTCAGCCTCCACCACATGATCAGATCGTCCATGATCCATTTTAAAAGCAAGTGTATATATGGCCCTTGACACTCATACATGTGGCCATAGACATCTACAATTACTCCAGATTATTAAAAAACAACTAATTTATGAAATCCGGAAATCATAACAAACTTTGAAATGAAGACTAACTATAATGTTGGACTTTAAGTAGCCTGAAATTGTTGTACACAATAATAATCGCACAGTCAGCATATTGTTACATGTCATCAGCCTACCCTTATGGCATGTAGATCCTTGTCTTTCTGCAGAAGCTGTTTCTCCAACTCGGCCACTTTCATGATGGTCTCATTCTCCACCTCCAGCAGCTTCTCCGTCACCTAGTCGGCAGGAGGAGCAGGGGAGAGGCAGGAAAGACATGGCAGCGCCGGACGAAGGAGAAAAACAACAGAGAGGAGGTGAAGAGCAGAGGCAGAGAAGAGCAAATCAGAGCAGATTGATCCTGTAAGAGTGAGCCAACAAGCCTCCCTCTCAGACCCACCCTCCCTCCCTCTATCTCTCTCCCAGCCGCATCAATACGTAATGGGATGCCCAGCAGTATGACACAGCATGCCAGTGAGCAGGAGAGCCATGGGGCATAGTTTCACTTTCTACATGACATAAGGGGCTGCTGGAGTATTTGGGGAATTCTGTGGGTATTCTGTCTTTCACAGCGAGTCTCAATGCTCTCTCTTTCTCTCCCTCCTCCATGATTTCTGAAATGTGTGAGTTTTGAGAGTGAGAACCTTGTGAAATTCCCCTAATGACGGCACACAGGCTCGTGATCTTTCAGCACATCAGCATTTCACTCCTGCACTTGGGTGCTACACTATAATGACATCAGAAAAGCCATCCTGCCGGCACAAAAACAATCTGAAGTAGCACTCCATTCATCTATCTCAAGCATACAAATATCACACTCTTCTATAAAGTCATTCACATGCATGTGTGAAGGTGTGAGAGCAGAGTTAACAAGGGATTGTCTACAATGTGATTGCTATAGACCATTAAAAGGCCTGTCAGTGGTAATATTTAATAAACATTTTAATTACATTTGGACACATGAAACATAGAAACAATAGCTCTTTTACATTCATGCTGAGTGATTATGGGTAATGCGGTTCATACATGGGACAGATGGTCCTCCAGCTCCTCCACTTTCTCCAGGGCCACATTCTTGGTCTCGGCATCCTCCAGCAGTCCGCCCACGTCAAACACATTGTCCAGATAGGCCTGGATCTGCACCGACAGCTTGTCACTCTCCGTGTGCTTTGATTTCTGTTGGGAAAAGAACAGAGTTTGAGACACTCACGCAGACCTCTGCATTTCTAATAATGGGTTTCAAATCCCACTGCTATTCCCTGCGGGTCCCCTTCCCACTGCTTCGGTATTTTGGCCCCACTCCTCCATTGTCGTACTGAACCAGTCTGCTGTAATGAATACAACCTGTGTGACCACTTCATATTTACATACCAAATTCAAACTCTACAACTTAACAGGCACACAGGCTTGCTGTTAGCCATGTGGATACGCCAAAAGGCTTTAAGCCACAAATGAACCACAACTGATGTCTGGTTGGCATTTTCTGTTCTCCTTTTTGTGTCAGATGGAACTTGTTCCACATGAGAGGGGGCATTTGAGGATAGCAGAGAGCAGACTAAGTGGACTCACCTCCAGGTAGTCGTCCAGGCCAAGTTTGGTGAACTCATACTGCAGGTGAACCCGGAAGTTCATGTCCTCCACTGAGTGGACCACGATGTTGATGAACTGCATGCAGGCCACCTGCATGGACAGATGAGAGATGGTGAGGGCCGGGCTCTGTGGGTTACTCTGGGAATCATGGATTAGTGCTGCACCAGAGGGTTAATTTTCACATCCTCACCATAAAGTCAATGTTGCCGTCCTCGCTGCGGAAGTACTCCATGAGCTTCTCAAAACGATGCTTCTCTTTGCACACCTTCCAAGAAATAATCAATAGTCATGCATTGATCCAATGAGGGCCACAGACCATTTGTGTGTGTGTGTGTGTGTGTGTGTGTGTGTGTGTTTGGATTGTATTTCTTCATGTCTGTTTGTTTCTGTGTGTTTGATTGTGTGTGTGCAAGCCTGTGGGCATGCATGTGTGTGTGTGCTTGTAGAGGAGCGTGTGTTTAGAATCAAGATGATAAGTACCCTCATAACATCTTCAAATAAATCACAACACACACCATCAAACCTAACAACAAAAACGCTTCTTTGTGAGCTCAGTAAAGTGGGTGTGATTCCCCCCTGTCCCACATTGAGCCTCCTCTCCACATGTCCCCCTGCAGCAGGAGCCCTGTGCACTAATGTTCTCCACATGCTGCCATTATGAATATGCAAAATGAGTGAGCCTAGGCCAGGCCTGGGTATTAGGGCTGGGGAAGGGCCAGTGTGGGTCAGTGTGGGGCCTGCAGCAGCCTCAGGTTACTGACTCAGGGAGAGTGGTGTTTGTGTGTGTGTGGGGGGGGTGGGGTGGGGGGGGGGGGTAGGCCAGCACAGGCCATTTGCAGGGAAAATCAGAGCCTAATTATAGGAGGCCATGGGAAGAGAGGAGAGTCAAAATAAGGCAAAAAAAGAGGGGATAGCGATCTCGCCAGACTCTCCCACACAAACAGTGCAAGGAGAGAGAGGGAGAGAGAGGAGAGATAGAACGAATGAGTGGGAGAGAAAGAACGAGGGAGAGCATAGAAGAAAACAAACATTTTTTCTCTCAAACAGAAATTCTTGAAGTGTGTGAACCATGAGTTTGACTCAGAGCATGCTGTGTTGATCAGGAGCATGGGCACTGGAGAGTACTGAGGAGGAGAGAGAGACAGAGAGAGAGAGAGAGAGAGAAAGAGATCAGTGGATCACAGCTAAAGTCTGGCTGGTGACTGGATGCATCTCTCTCTCTCCCTCTCTCTCTCTCTCTCTCTCTCTCTGTAGTGATTCCTGAGTGCCCCTCCCACATGCTCTGTGTTGGGTCAGGTTACAGTGTGACCAGTGTGCTGGTGCAGTGCTGCTGTGGCTCCCATGCTGTTTTGACTAGAGGCCTGATTAGCCTGGCTGGTTGTTTTGGGGGGGCTTACATGGGGGGGGGTAATTGGCCTGTTCCTGAGCTCTGATGCTAAAATAGAAGATGGGGGTACTGTGTGTGTGTGTGAGTGTGTGTGTGTGCAAAAGATCATGTGTATATACCCCTTCCCAGAGTAGATTGTTATCTTGACCCCTGTGTTGACATACATCTGGTGCCTTGATGAAGCTAATAGAGTTTGACACAAATCAGTACACTCTACATGCACATATTCTCTCTCTCTCTCTCTCTCTCTCTCCCCTCTCTCTGTCTCTCTCTTCTCCTCCTCCTCTATTCCTCCTACTGTTTTGTCCTCACATACTTAGTCTCAGACAGGAGGACCTGAAGAGAATGACAGCTGGTTTGCCTAAACAGGACCTTCTCTCATCCAGGCTTCAACCAATCAAAGCATAAAAAACAAGCAGCAGCAAGCTCTACCAACACAACAAAGGCCACGGGAGTGGTGGGGCAAGACATTTAATCTAGCGTGCATCGAGTCTATATGGGACGCTGTGTGTGAGAGAGCGAGGGTGTCCCGCCTAAGGTGGTACCTCTTTGAAGTTGTCAAAGGCAGACAGGATGATCTCATGCCCCCCTCGGACCAAACACACCGCAGCCAACAGCTCCAGCACCAAGGCCTTTGTTCTAAAAGACAAAAAACATGGCTGACATCTCTCTCTCTCTCTCTCTCTCTCTCTGTCTCTCACACACACACACACACATACTCCATGGTGGAAAAACAGGATCTGCACAAAGCCTGGGATAGTATTACTGACATTAAACAGTCGCAGGCAGTAGCTGAGAGAATTGTTTTGTTTTGAGGACCTTCACACTACTGCACATGGAAATGTGTAAGAAAACAGCACATAAAGTTAACACTTATTTGCAGTTGGACAAAAGCTGTGTGTAAAAGATGTGCATTACCAATGTAAGTGGTAGTCTGCTCTGTTATCCTCAGTTATAATATTATTCTGACGGTGAATATCATCTGTAACATTTTTAATGCTTGCCACTATATCACTCTGAAGCACACAACTGCTAGCACTCTTGAACACTCTCCCTGACTCCTTGGAAAGACTACATGGCCAGCTCCAATCCTGCACCTCAGTAACAGGCTGACACTCTTTGTCACTGCGGGAGCATACTCTCCAGAACTGGCCAGTCAAGTCATTCAGTTACAATCTGGCCCATTCGGCTCTTTCTCACAGGACAGGAAGCCTTTGTTAGTAGTGGCAGTAGCTGCTCCCATTTCTTACCTGGAGTTCTTATTGTTCAGACTCAGGGCAATCTCATTGACTGCATGGGGGTGGGACATTACCAGGTTGAAGCCATACTGGGAACAAGAGATAACGGACAGACATTATAGCAACCAGGGCTAAAAACACATCAGACTTTTATTTCAGGGCATTTCAACCATTTAGACTAATGTTGTGCTCCACAAGCAGTATCCAGGTGTCCCCAGTAGGGGGAGTGCTGTGGTGTTCAGTGACACCGGAAGCATCAGGACATGTGTTGCCCTAGCACTACTGTGTGGTGTTGTGGCAGACTGAGAGGTTGAATCACCTGGTAGTTCATGATGGCTCGTAAGCACATGATGCAGACGTGCACGTCGTCCTTCTGGCTCACCAGCCGGGAGTTCTTGATGGTTTTGTTGCTGGTGGCCGTGCCATAGCTGTAAATGTGTACATAAACTAAACTGTTTGCTTACAAGTAAAAGGAACAAACATTTAGCTTCAAATGAAACAGAAAATAGCCTTTCCATTCATCACTGTCCACCCCAAAAAATCCCTCATCTCTGCATTGCTTCTTCAAAAATGTAATTGCTATGCTAAAAATGATCAATGCATGGCTTTAAATGCATCGTTTGAGTGCTTCTCTGTGGTCTTAGTGAGGGTTGGTGTGTGTTTGTGTTGCACATGGCTGTACATGTGTGCTGTCATCCTGTTTTAGGCTCTTTGTGTTGCTGCAGCACTGCAGGAAGTGAGCTCTGGGCTCAGTGAGCTGAATCTGGCACGCATGTGACGCTCACTCTGCCTTTGAGCCACGCACACACTGCCAGATCTCTGCCACCACAGAGCCACGGCCTGAGCCATGTGGTTTCAGCCCCAGTGCATGCTGGGAGGTGGTGTGAGAAGAAGTTTCCTAACAGCCGTCTAGATCCTACTCTCTCTCTCTCTCTCTGTCATACACACACCCACACACACACACACACACACACACAGACAGTTGGATGTTTTAATGCTTACTGTGGGTGAAGGATCACCTGCAGTTCCAAGGGCCCACTACGTATGTTTCTCATGTGGAGTATGAGAGGGTATAAGTGCCTATCTGAGAGCCAGTGCTATATTTTAGTGAGTTCAATTCCAGCCTGACGCTTCTCATCATGACTGCTGTTATGTGATCTGCTCATGATAGCAGGGCGCAGACGTGTGCCACATGTGGACCTTCCAGCAGCTGTGCATGATTTTACAGGGCAGAGATGATCCTATGTGTGTATGTGTATGTGTGTCTGTGTGTGTGTTGTGTGTGTGTATACGTGTGTGTGTGTGTGTGTCAGTGTGTGCACTTGCACATATGTGAGTTCTACATTTGTCTGTGTGTGGGTGTTATAGTTCCATACAGGGGTGCATTTTTTCTTTTTGTGTGTGTGTGTGTGTGTCTGTGGGTGTGTGTGTGTGTGTGAGAGAGAGAGAGAGAGAGAAAGGGCACACATGTTTGTAATTGTATGACTATAGGAAGCAAAGGGCTTGATAAATCAGACTGATCCCATCAGACTGACCTCATCCTGCTGGTGCGTTCGGCCTACATCTGCACACAGCCATCGACAGCCACTGAGAGCCACAGAGTAGATTCTATCTATCCATGTCCCGAGTGCATCAGTCATTTACCAGAGCAGCTCCACGGCCCCCAGCCCTCAGTCACAGCACAGAGATAGGAGCACCTCAGACATGCTGTACAACCAGCGACCACAACACCAATCACGCACACAGTACCAGACTGCAGAGGAGAGCCACTGAATGTCCCTCACACTACACTTTTAATCAGAAAGGTGCCACTCTGAATCAGCCCTGCTCAGAGGACCCTATCCAGACAATAACAGTGTCACTTCTATTCCCTCTGTTATTAAAAGTAATGTGATCTATCCTGAAATGCTGAACTGGTCCTAGTTCCGGACAAATATTTTGAACTCTATTTTGAAACAAAGGATCAAGTCTTTTACTGTCTTTTTTAAAGTCCGATCTTTTCCAGGCTTTCGGAGCCCACTGCTGTTTTAACCCAAACTCTCCCTGCTGGTTCTGCTTCCTCTTCTGGGCTCAGCTGTTCAGCTCCTCACACTGCTCTTCTGCCAGCCTGTGCACCGTGTGTTTACGATTGGCTCAGGGAAGTGTTAGTGGCAGGGTAGGGAGTCTAGGAGGCATCAGCACTTGGTAGCAGCTGCACACACACACACACACACACACACGCACACACACACACACACACACACACACACACACACACAGACAGACACACACTGCAGAGCAAACTAGCACTGCACACACGCAAGTGTGCACACACACACACATATGCACGCATACAAATACACACACACACACACACAAACACATACGTACCGCAGGACGGACTGGCGTGCTGAGCGCACCAGTGTGTTGCAGAAGGGCTGTGTGCCGCTCTGGTGCAGATCCTCAATGGACCTGCTCCAGTTCCTGCCCTTGTCCAGAGAGCCCTCATCGCCGTTCTCCAGCACCTCAAAGTCCAACCTGCACCATCGGCGGGTGGACAGATGGACGGACAGACAGACACACACAGACAGACGGACAAGCAGACATCCAGGGAAGGAGGGAGGGGTAGTCGGTTAGGAACAAGGCCCAGCTTTAGTGCGCTGCATGTGGGTAGGGGAGGGGAGCAGCAAGGGGACAAAGCGCAACATCCCCCACAACCTCCTCATGGCAGCGATATAAGAGCACAGTAGCATGAACACTGACATCCATGGACACAGAGCCAGGCAGCACCCAGCACTCAGCCCCCCCTCCCCCCCGGAGAGCCACGCTACCCAGTCAGCAGCACAGCCAATCTCAGCCCATCCCATCCCAACCAGTCCAATCCAGCAGCCTCTTGTTTCTGGCTGCCTTAAAGCCCAGCTGCATCTTCTGGCACGATTCACTCACATCCCATGTGCATCATGTTTTCTTCTGGGCATTCCTCACACACACACACACACACACACACACACACACACACACACACACACACAGACACACACACTCACACACACACACACACACACACACACACACACTTCCAGAAAAATGACCCACTCAAATTCCATGTAGGTGTCAATGGAGGATGTGCGCATGCATATGTGTGTGTGTGTGTGTGTGTGTACGCTAAGTGTTGATGATAAAGATATTAAATTAAGTTTGGCCGAGTTGTCGTACTCACATAACAGCACACTGTGCAAAGGATAAGTACTGCACCAGGATGTCCAGGCCTCGGTTCTCATCGTTGAGGAACTCTCTCACCCACCTGCAGCACACACAACAAGACTGAGCTTAATGGAGGCACATCACTGGGGTGGGGGCATACCTCTAGACATTAGCCTGAGATGTGTCTCACAGACACAGAGAAAGAAACAGCATAGGGGGGGAGAGAGAGAGAGAGAAAGAGAAAGAGAGAGAGAGAGAGACAGAGAAAGAGAGAGAGAGAGAGAGAGAGACAGAGAGAGAGAAAGAGAGAAAGGGTTGTTGGTGTGAAGAGTATACAAGGCTAATGAGAGTCTCCAGCTTCAGACGCTTCCTAACTGAGGGCTGTCTGAGGAATGGCTCCCCCCTGACTCACTTGGCACACACAGACTGCACTGTGCAGTAGAAAGAGGGGGAAAAAGTGGGCCTGCTTCAGATTACCCCCATTTTAGCGGCACATTGCACATTGCACACATTGAGTGTGTGTGTGTGTGTGTGTGTGTGTGTGTGTGTGTGTGTGTAGAGGGAGGGGGGGGTCTCACAGCAAGAGGAATTCCCACTGCATGGAGTGAAAGAATGTGGAGGGTATACAGTGGGTGGAGGCTCAGCTACTGACAACTTCAATCTCTCTCTCCCCCCTTCGTTCTCTCTATCACTCTCTCTCTCTTCTTCTTTCTTACACACACACACACACACACACACACACGCACACAATCAACTGGACCTGGAGGGGTTATGGTCCAGTCACACAGCAGTGATTACAGAGAGAAATCCCCATCCGAAAATCTCTATTTGCAGCGCTGCCAGCACTGAGTCAGGAAGGAAGCAGGCAGAGCACTCCGTTTTAGAGTGTCTGAGAGACAGAGAGAAAGAGAGAGAGAGAGAGAGAGAGGAAGAAGCAGGCCAGAGGAAAGGGACCAAACAGAACAGAGAAAGAAAGGAAGAAAGAGCAAAGGAAAAGAGTGGAAAAGAGAGGAAAGGCAGACCTACAGACGCAGACCAACAGACTGGGCCTCAGGATAGAGAGGAGGGCTCGCTTGATCAGTAGTTTCCTGGATACCACCTCCTCCCCTCCTCCCCTCCACCCCTCCCACCTCCTCCCATCTCCTCCACCATCACCACCCCCCCTTTTCCTGTCCTACCAGATGCTATTTCAGATTGTCTTGGCAATCACAGGAGTAACACATTAGAAAAGGGGCTAAAGTTTGCGCACACACACACACACATATATACACATATACACAAATGCACACACACACACACACACACACACATATACACGAATGCACACGTGCACACACATATATATGCACACAAATGCGCACACGCACACACACACACACACACACACACACACCACAAACAGACCTCTATTACACTTCATCCAGGCACAAAGAAAGTCCCTGAAAATAGCTTTTCCCCTCCTCTCTTTCCTGTAGATCTCTTTCTGGGAAAGGCATTAGTGCCGTGGATGGACTTTTATTGATGAAGTCCAAGAGCATATGAGTTATTTTTGGCCCGCCCTGACAACAAAGCCCAGTTGGACAACTCCACGCCAGACTAATACCCCGTATTGTTTGGACTTTGAATCGTATGCCATCGTTTTCAGTTGCGAGTGATTCACTGGTGCAGTATGTCTTGGGCCCGTGGCATGAGAGGTAACCGTGATGGCAGACCAAAGATTATGTTTAGGGGCATAACCAAGGGCACTGCTCAAAGCCATCACAGACACAGCTAGAAATCGGCTACATGGGCTATATGTGAACACGGTACTGCATTCACAGGTGTGTGTGTGTGTATGTGTGTGTATGTCTGTAGGCATTTATTTCCGTTGTTTCATGAGTGAAGTAATGGGGTTTGTATACATGCGGGGCTGTGGGTGTGAGGGTGCGGCTGTGTGTATGTGTGTGTGTGTGCGCGCGTGTGTGTGTGTGTCTGTGTGTGAGTGTGTGTGTGTGTATGTATATGTGTTATGTGTGAGTGCGTCTTTCCCTAACAGATTTCATTGTTGGACGGGCAGGCTTCCTGTCCCTCTAGCATACACAAGCCCAGCTTCCTGTCCAGCTACGACAGCAGCCTAGGCAGCAGACCCAGCAGCACAATGAGAACCATCTGTGCTCTGGGAGCCTGTGTGTGTGTGTGTGTGTGTGTTTGTCTGTGTGAAAAAGTATGTGTGAGAGAGAGAGAGAGAGAGAGAGAGAGTGGCAGAAGGAAAGAAAGAGGGAGAGAGAGAGAGTGAGTGAGAAAGAGAGGTGACTATATCCAACACTGTATTCACTGGAGCAGCCTGGCAGGCCAAGGACAATGAGCCTCTGCAAGCAAGAGCACTGGGCACCCAGGAAAGACTATGGGCTCTCTCTCTCCAACAGGAAGAACAAAAGAAGGAGTGTTTCTCTCCTTCTTGAAAAGGAGGTAGAGTATAATGCCAATAGTACACAGCTCCCTCCCATCACCAAGGGCAGGCAGTTTGATTGGCTGGGCCTCCTGAGGCAGAGTCAGGAGTCAGGCACTGACTGGGCTTTCAGCGCCACAGCAGCACTCCTCACACTTCCCTGAGTTAACCCTGAGCTCACGGCCCGCCGTGGAGTTGGCCAACGCATCGCTGTTCCTTCAGCAGCCCAGGGCTAACTGTTAAACATGGGCTTCGTTTTTCACACTTATTTTAGTTTTTTATTTATCCCGGTTGCTCAAGCAGTTTGTTTGGAACAATTAGGCACAGAAACGGATGCATTCTAGTCTATGATTTGAAGATTGCTTGTGTGGTTTGTATTGAGTGCTGTTATTCAACAATGACAATGCCTGTGTTGTTCACCGCCATGCTAAATAGAAACCCAGGTGGATAAAAGGGGATTTGGGAGGATCCACAGTGATCCTGGAGGGACTCGCTTCCTTGAGAGTGCAAAGGTCACCAGACTGGAAAGCGGTGGGTTTAGGAGGACTCACTCACCCTATATGGTTGGTCCTCAGCGATATCTCCAGCTCCCTCAGGACCTTGGTGGATTCCTGAACACGCCTGCGGAATTTCTGTGGCCAAAAAGGCAAAGGCATGAATAAGGCAGATGTTTATCAGTGATCTGCGTGTGAGATTGAACAGAAATGTGCAGTGAAATTAACTCTAATCCATCAGTTATTTCCTAATAAACCTATACCCCAGTCTCCCATTCGTGTGTGTAGGTTGTCATTAATCCAGGGCTTGGCGGCCGTAAGTGCTAAGTTGTGAGGCAAGTGGACTTCTTTTAAAGATTGAAGACATTTCTGGATAAGAGGTGAAACATCTTTAATCTTCAAAAAGGAGACCAGTTGCCATCTGACCAACTTAGCACATGTGACTTCCACAACGTTCATAAAAGACTAGTCTGCCTGCAGTTCGAGTTCATTGAAAACAGAAAATAACAGCAAAAGGTCTGACCATTCCAGGCTGAAATTTTAGTTGGACTTGTGTTTGTCTGTGTATGTGGTGGGAATATCAATCATGGCCGCCCTGAAAGCAGACAGCGCAGCCCCGCACTGATGAAAACCAGCTGGTGCACCACTCACCTTGCGTGTGACTCCAGGGTCTAGAAACCCCCGTAGCTTCTGGATGTATGTGTGTGGCGGGTTTTTCACCTGAAAGCGCTCCTGACACACACAGAGAAAGGAATGAAACAGAGAGAGTGTGAGAACCTGCACACTGCCTCATGTCGAACCTGACAAACATGTTTTTTAATCCCCAGTATCTTTGAACTCAAAACTTCTAATCAATTCCAACAATTCCAGTAATGTTTTTAAAGTAACGATTGTCTTTTGTCTTATCTACTGATAGCTGACTGTTCTTTGACTATGTGCTAAAGTGTTACTGGTGTGCTTACTTGGTCACAAATGAGATCCCACTTCTTCTCATTATCGTACTGCCGGAGGAGTCGTGCTTTGTCCGGAGGTAAGTTCATGGAATTCTGGCAGGGTCGGGAAAGAGACAGGGAGAGAGGAGATGAGAGGAGCAATCACACATGGTTGATTAGTAGCCCTTACATGCCGTTTCTATGGAAATGATTGTTCCCATGGAAATGACCTTAAACTTTGTGCTGAAAGAAGTGAAATATCAGGCACTCAGCGGGGTCAACATAGCCTCTCCCGAAACATCGGCCAGCAGCCTATGACCTCACTTCCTGTGTTGATTTTTAGCATCCTGTCGTGTGAGCTCATCTTTTTTCGCATACACCAAACTCTCTGCCTGGCCAGTTTGCCACGACTCACACAGTAAGTAGCCTGTTATCTCCAGGAGATAAAAAAGACCACCTCATCCTCCAACAGACCCAACAAGCACGACAACTGAAAACAAACAAAACCAAACTGCTGGTTTATCAGCAAAGATAGCATCCACTCAACATTTGTGACATTTCCCAAATATCAAGCATGCAAAAACCAACTATGTCACCTGACGGCGGGTGGTATGACATGTGTGTGTATGTCACCTGATCCAATATGAGTAAGGAGTTCTGGAATCTACTGTGTTAAACATTTGACCCCTATGAGGCCAGCAAAAACAGTCCCTTATTTGACTGAGGAGAGATGAAACAGTACAGATGAGGGTGAAGGAAGAGATCTGACACCAGCCAAGAAGAGACACACACACATACATACACACACACACACACACACACACACACACACACACACACACGCTCGCCATTCACCTTCAACTCTCTCCAGGATCTCCCACTAGAGACGTATGAGCATCTGCCAAGCTGTGTCCCACCCCTGCACACCCCCATCAACATCACCGACACCCAGAGTCTCACCACTGACTCCCACTCTGTCAGTGCTGCATTCAGTCCACTGCCATAACTCACCCTGCTCTAGGCATGTACACACAAAAACATGCATACACACACAGTATGCATTTCCACGCAGCATGCAGATAAACACGCACACACACACACACACACACACACACACGCACACACACACACATCCACAGAAAAGACAACTGGTATTTACAGTACGAGTATAACTGAGGCAGCTCCAGCTCTGGATCTTGTGAGTGTGTTGGCTATGGGGAATTGCATGGAGACTGGAGACTGTTCCATTGGAAGTAGCCTATAGCATTCCAGCAGGACTTACTCAGGGATTTGTGGGATGGAACTATTGTGTGTGTGTGTGTGTGTGTGTGTGTGTGTGTGTGTGTGTGTGTGTGTGTGTCAGCGAGAGAGTATTTTTTGTACATTTTCCACTGTTAAGTGATTACATCTTTCCAAATGTGCATATGAATCATATTCATGGCGAGATCTTTGGGAAAGCTGGCTAAGTGTATGTCTGTGTGACTGTTTGTGTATCTGTGTTTAAATGAGCAATGTTTGTGTGCATGTATGTGAAACAGAGAGTGTGTGTGTGTGTATGTGTGTGTGTATGTTTACATGAGTGAGAGGCTAAGTGAAACAGAAGTTGAGCAGAAGGTCCATTTTGTAGCAGAAAACACAACTGATTTATGTCTTTTTAGCAACTTTCAGGTATCTGGACAGTATCTGCTAAGCAGATTTCCTTCTTTTTGTGATCATAGCTGCAAGTTGCCCCAGACTGTAAGGAGCTGATAGGCCAAAACAACCATGGTGTCCGCCAGCATTGGTGTCTGCAATTATCAATGTTTAGAATGTCTGCAGAAAGGCACATTAAGAATGTCAGCACAAAATGCAATAGTCTCAAAGAGACCCTTGAGATGGCTTGAGCCCTTCACTGGAGCTGTGAGGAACTGCTACATTAAGGCACTCTGACAAGATACTGCTTCCAAAAGCCACAAAGCAAATGAGAGGGAACAAGGGTTGGGGAGGGGGGGGGGGGATAAAATGGGAGGGAGCAAAGGAGGAGAGGAAGACCCCATGCATTCCAGATGTCCAGAATTACAGGAGGAATGTGTCTAGTTTATAATAGTTACAAATTGGTTATAAATCCCCCCCTTTCACTCTTTAGAAGTTTCCTCCTCTCTTTCCTGTCTCAACTTCTCTGTTGACTGACTCATTTCTCTCTCTCTCTCTCTCTCTCTAGCACACACACACACACTCTTACTTTTTCATTAACAAAATGATGTTTCAGCCCCCAGTATCTCTCTCGACTCCTTACAGTAGTGCAAGTAACCAGGCCATTTCTCTTTCTCTTTTTCTCTTTCTCTCTTTCTTGCTCTCCTCCTCCTCCTCCTAGTCTATCTGTTTGTCTGTCGGCTGTTCTTTGGTTTCCTCCATCTGTTTCATTCTCTAAAGCACAGGTCATAATAAACTGGGTGGGAGGGCGGCCCACAAGGTAAATCAGTAGCTCCATGTTCCTTTATATAGCCCACATCATAAGTGCTATTCACCATCAAACTTTCCACGTCTTCACCCTCAGAAAGGATGCGCTCAGTGTCTGAAGAGCACAGCCAACGTGTGCATGAGCGTGCATGTGTGTGCGTATGTGTGTGACGGGAGTGAGACATAAATACGCACTTCAGTTTTGAGTGATAGACTGATGACTCAGACTGAGACAATGACAGAGCTTGCACGAGAGAGAGAAAAGCAGGACAGAGGGAGGAAGTAAAAAAAAAGAACAGAGTAAATACACACAGTCTAGACGATGTCATGGCAACCTGGAGGAAAGCATAAAACCTATCGGAGGACGTCGTCATTAGCCAAAGTCCGTCTCCATTGAAGTCCACTAAGAGCAAAACGAGATTGGCCCTCTGTTGAGCGGCCAGTGATCCCATGCATTGATAAGAGAGCCGTTATCTGCCACGAGATCTAACCCCTGACCCCTACGCTCCACTGCCCCAGCTTTGTCCCCACAGCCCAGTCAAGTGGATTAAGGAAGAGCCTGAGGCCTGGGGCTGCCTTCACTGCTTTATAATCAAATTGTGCAGCGCAACACGGCCTTCCAGAGGGGCCCGAGGACCAGGGGCCCCACTGTCCTGCCCCGTCCGTCCCCACGTTATTATTAGCACATCAGTGGAAAGTGCCCCTGAGTATGTAATGAAAAAACCCTGGGCCTATCAATCACTGAAGGCAGTGTTTACCCCTTGGCCACAGCTTGCAAGAAAGCTGAGGGCAAGATAGAGAGAGAGGAGAAGAAGAGAACAGAGGGTGACTGGTGCCAGAGAAGAATGCTTCAAAACCATAATGGGAGCGCAACAAGGAAAAACAACAATGTTGCCAGTTCTTTTCCTCCTCGAACTACTCAAAGTTGTACGTTGAGTGTTGAGGGAGAGGATTCTTTGTATCCAGCTTGGACTGAAGCAAGACACATTTCATGTCTAGTGTAACAAGTCACACTAGACATGAGTTCATTGAAAAGTTTATTTTTTTTTAACAAAATGGCAACTATGACCCACTTTGCCATGCTCTGAAAACCACAAGCACAGGTGTTGACATATGACATTTTTACTTATTCTGATAGAGAGTTGTATAGCATAACTAGCCACCCATGAGCCTCTGTGTCGAAGCCTCTTGCTGCATAACTGCATCTGCAGGACAACATGATTAGTCTTCCCATAACCCAATTCAGCTAATCTCATTCTATTTTTTCTTAAAACAAATTGAATCCTGTGTTTGTCCCTGTCTTGTAGTAGAAGACTTGCCACATCCAATGAATGGAGCAGATTTTCAACCTATGGACATGCAGTACTTCTGAGAGTGACCAGTGAGTCCTTGAGTATTCCAATGAGCCCTTCTATCTACTCGCCGAAAAAGAAAGACTAAGGAAGGGGGGAAAAAACAACCCGACATCTCAATAGCTGGCACACGCTGCCCACCCGAGAGACACAACAAGCCTCTGTTGTTCGAGTCGAGTTTAGCCCGTCAAAAGAGTGACTGAGGGGGCATTGATGCAGCAGAGTGCCATTCCCATCCTCTGACATTTTGGAGCGTTTCTTTTTTTTCCTGCTTTCCAGTAGCAGATTCCACACAAAGGGGAGTGGGCAGGGATCGCCAGGGCTGTTTTGCTGCCTAAATCAACCCACTCGTCCAGCTGCCACTGGGAGACTGGCTTATGTCATCGTTGTTTATCCAAATGTTTTGAATTTTTTAAATGGTATTGTTAATTAAGAGACAATCCAGCAGTGTTCTAGCGTAGCTCTGTGGTGATTTTAGCCTGGTGAACACTGGTGAGACTGGAGATAGCCGTATGGCCAGACAGTGGGCTAACTGACACTGTTGACTTTCAGCCACTCTGACACATAAGGCAGGGATATGAGACAAACACAATGGAGGAGACAGAGAGACAGAGAGAGAGAGGGCCCCGTGTGATTGGCCCTGTGTTTGAGGAGGCCTGGAGAAATGGGGAATGTAAAAAGGGCACATGAGGGTGAAAGGGACAGAAGGGAGGGATGAGAAAGAGGGAGGAAGGAAAGGGAAGAGAAGGGAAGAGCAAGAAAGCACATGATGGAATGGAGGCTGGTTTGAAGGGGTCACTATCTGACCAAAGAACTTCTGACTAGAGGAAGCACCGCTCCAGCAGAGGAGTAGAGAGAGAGAGAGAGTGAGAGAGAGAGAGAGAGAGAGAGAGAGAGAGAGAGAGAGAGTGAGAGCATGGTCTTGTCTTTCAGAAAGACACAGTAGCTAAAGTGCTTGTTGGGTGTCATGTTGCTGGAGATGAGGAGAGGGCCAGAGTCTGGGAGACAGATCAGAGACAAGGCAGACTCCCGGGAGAGGAGCGCTAGTCACGCACAGCCCTCAAAGCCCCCCCACCTCTCTGACAACACACCCCAGTCTCAGAGGATGAAGAAAAATACAGGAGCTCAGGAATACCATTGACAGAGAGAGAGAGAGAGAGAGAGAGAGAAGATTGAAGGGAGGGTGCATGGCGAGGAGGACATGATCTGCACTTTCTCAGCTTACTTTCAGGTTGGCCACACAGTTTTCCAATTAGTTTCAGGCCGAGTTTATGACTTGCAACACAGCCAGCACATCCAAATAAACTGTTTAGGAAAAAAAGAAGGAACCTCAGCACACAGCCTGAAAAGGCAACAGGAAGTTTCCCATGCTCTTATTCACAGGCCGCTGCCTATAGATAAATAATACAGAGCCCAAATCATTTCACAGTGCACTAGGAGAGGACTTCCCCCACCTCCACTGTTCTGGGGTCAGACCAGATTAAACGGTCATAGAAATAACACCAGCTCAAACTAGGTTGCACATTCCTGGACCTTTTTTTGCCCGCCATTTTACAGCGGGGCACGTAGAGTTCATTTTCGATGATGCTTTTGTGTACTCATGAACATAACTTAAGTTGACAACAAAGTCTTATAGTTATGCGGGTATAATAATCCCCATAAATCTGGGTGAAGTCCCTGGGGGGACAGACCCAGATGCTGGTTGGGATCCAGGGTAAACGACGGACGTGCTGATAAAGTTCATTCTGTCAGGCACACTAAACAGGAGTTTGTGACAAAGCGAGTCTAGAGGAAAGTTAATGACTATGTGCCTACTGAGTAACTAGGCACTCTTGTTCGACCACAGGCCAGTTTTTATGGCACGGACAGCATACGGCAGGCCTGGTCAGTGGTGACAATTGAAAGGGGACAAGAGAAAGAGACAGAGGGGGAAGGAGGGACAAAGGGGGACAGTGGGGGGGGGGCTTGTTTTCACTCAATGGTTCTAGCATGTGGCTGTCCAGAGCCACTCTGGCCAGAGCCACACCTCCAGACACCTCGTGTTCTAACACCCACACCCTGTCTGGTCAGCGCTCCCACGCGAGGTGGGGCCCAAGAAACAGGCAGACAGACAGCACCTCAGGCAGAGCAGAGAGCCCTTGAGATACTCAGGTACAATCCACAATCTCTCTAAAGGCCAGCGGGTGTGGTGAACGCAGCCTCCGGTGAAAAGGCTGAGAGCCACTTGCCATTAACCAAACATCCTGTCCACATGTGAAAATGCTTGAGGACACGAGTCCACGTCTTCCAAAGCTTTCCCAATCTTAAAGATATTCAGAAAATGCTCTTGGCAAAGCATGACCATGATGAATTTTTATTTTGACACATTCAAGGGACGCCGATAATTCTATTTCTGTTAATCAAAACAAGAGTCACCTGACCTTACATGTTCTCTAGTTGAGAAATATGACAGATAAAACAAAGAAGCTTAAACCCGTCCTGGCATACAAAGACATATTTTTATACTACATATTTCACCGGCACTTCTTGGGCAAGACCCATGAGAAATGCAAACTCTAACCGTCCTAAACCAGGCTTGAAGTCCTGGTGCCAGAGTGCCTGGATCACGGTCAAAATAAACGTCCTACTCCCCCTCCAAAACAAAGCCAATCCAAAAGGAGACCCTAGTATGGCCAGGGGAAAACAAAGGTTGCTTCTTTAGTACACTCCCAATAATTCACATGGTTTTCTGAAGAGCAACAACAACTAGCAATAGATATAGATGACAGCAACTTCAGTTTCCAAACATGTAAATAGTTCTCAGTCAGTGCTGTTGGCCAATAAGCCTAACACGCCTCTGGGGTACCCAGCACTGCCGACAGTAGTAAACATGTCAAGTGCTGTGGATCTACCAGTAAACTATCTAAAGTTTCTGAACTTTTGATTCCCATGTTGCTGAACTGACACACATCTGTGTGAGTTTCTGTTTATGTTCTCAAAAGCCTTATGATACACACATCTGTCCTTCACAGGCCTTGATAACAGTGTATTCACAACAAACACATTTAAGCGCATAACAGACACAAGGACAACATTCCCATACAGTTCCACTATGAATTCTTTAGAACTCCAATGGGTATTTAGGTATTTCCGCTGTGGTCATAGAGACTACTTAATTAGAATGAATGACATCATACTGTAAAATCAGGGAGTGGCCAATGAATCAGCTGGAGTGACCCCATCCCTAACCAAAACACCCTTGTGGTTTAGAACTGCTTTGGTATTTCCCCAAATCCATTGTTCCTCTCTGTCATCCCTCTTGTTCATGCTTCTTTAAAAGTGCTACAATACAAAAGGACGGAAGAGGAAGCCTAGCTGTCATCATTCTCGTGAGACCACTGAGGCACTTCCTTGACTCTTGACCACCAATCTTGACCAATGCTTTTGTTTTGTGGCTGTTGTAGTTGCTTTAGCAGCCCGAGTGTTTGCTGTGTCAGGGGAGGGGACGCAGGGAGGGGACGAGGGGGGGCTGGGGTGGGGGGAGGTTGTTGAGGGTTTTGATGCAGGGGATGATCCATGTTTTCAGTCAGACCTGAAACCCATTGACAGGTCTGCAGAATAGAGTGTGAGAAAATGTGTCCTTCCTTTCTCTCCGGCTGACACCTGATCTGTCAGTCTTCACATGGAAACCCAACTCCAGCAATCACAACAGTCAC
>PYXC01000315.1:7330000-7625000 GCA_015244755.2 Tenualosa ilisha | reverse complement strand
GACCGAGAGCCGACCACAGGAATCCAGCGCTGCCGGGAGCCCTGTGCAGAAAGCGCTTTGAAAGAGGATCTGGTCTCAGCGCCCTGACTCCCTGATCTCCCCATCCACACTCACACACACACACACACACGCACACGCACACAAAAACACACACGCACCTCCAGAGAAGGCCATGAGACGCCCCCTGTCCCCCGCACACACACACACACACTACCTTCACCACACTCCTATGGAGTGGTTTCTAACTAATAAGCTCCCCATCCCTAGTGAGAGCCCAGACTGGAGGAATCTAACCCACAGAGTTAGGGAGAAATGAGGGAAACAAGGTGTGTGTGTGTGTGTGTGTGTGTAGCAGGGAACATACAAGTGTAAGAAGTTCCACTACCACTTGGTCAGATCATATTGGTCTGCTGAGACAGCAGCCATGAAGAGTGGCCTTCGCTCCACAAAGTCGTGGTGCTATAGCACTGGGCTAGCATTCCCAGGGCTCAGGGTGGAGAGGAGGGGGGTGACAGGGCCGTCTGTGGGGGCCGCACAGGAGAAATGTCTGGGCTTTTGATGTGGATGACACAGAATATGCGTGCAATAAGGATGTGTGTACATGAGGGGCCACATCTGTCTGGCTGTGAGGTTTGCCTCGCCTTGGATCAGAGCAGGGATTCCTCTGAGCTAATGACATGTGTAACGAGCCAGTAGCTCCTGTCTGTTAACACATACATACACACACACACACACACACACACACACACACACACACACATATATATATCAGAGCAAAAAGGAAAGAAGCCGCTATTGGGCCCAGAGAGGGGGGGGGGGAGACAATATATGCTAGCAACTGGAGCACTGCTTTTCATCGCTTTGGCAACATTACCTCTCAAAGCTCACAGATTTCATTTTCAACTTTTAAAAAACTCTCTTGGAAAGATACACAGGGAGCAAGAGAAAGAGAGAGATTTTATTCTACAACAGGGAGAAAATGAATCTAGTCAGCTCCTGTATTCACATGACAGGAAAAAGTATGGGATGTGTTTAACACATGGGGCCCAGTTACACCACTGGACCAAAAATGCACAGAAGATTGCATGAAGCTGTCTTATATAGCCCAGAGGTCTCATCCCTTTCTACCCATCCTCATCTCACACACACACACACACACACACACATCTCTGGCCTATACCAGTGCAGGCTCTGTTTGCCTTGTGCATCTTGCAGCAGGCCTGCAAAAGCCATTAGCCCCTGTGCAATACAGCGCTGGCAAGCTCAGCACACATGACATCATAACAGCGTGCCATTCCAGCAGTGTCTTTGCGGGGTGTCTGTCTGACAGTAGGCTACTGTGGAGAGCCACAAGACAAACGCGACCCCCCCTACCCCCAGCAACTCTCTAGTCACCACCACCCTGCCAAGAGACAGCTCTCTCACAAACAAGAAATCATCAGATGTGGAAAAACTGCCTGCTCACCAATTTTTTCGTGTAACTCCCTCAAAGCAGTGGAAGGTTGGATGCAATACTGAGTCAACAGTGCCAAGTGTAGAGCACTGAATCTTGTTCACTCCCAGAGCTGTTTGCAGAACAGCATCGCACCACACATCAATCACAAAGGACAACAGTTGGCCTTGCTGCAACGCAACGCAGCGCTTGATGCAGCGCTATCTTCAAACAAGAGCGGGGCCGTGCTGAGCACAACCCATTGTCTGATAAAGACGCTAAGAAACACACAAGCTTGTTTCTCTTTCCCACAAATGTCAGAGAGGAAATCAAGAGTGAAGCAGACACTGCAGAAAGGCCCTGTGGAAACTCAACTGCTCACTTTGTGTGTGAAGCGTTCAACCTCATTTTACACTCGAGGCCTCTTGATACCTTTAGGCCTGAGAAGCATTAATAAATTGTACACTGATAGGCATGTATGTAAGTATGTATGCTATTGGCTAAATAAATGCTGATCCTGACTACACTGGATTCAAGATGTAAGCTGGTAAAAATATACATTCAGCTAAAAACTCAGCATGGAGTCTAAATATATTTTACATTTGTGTTTATGCTTTCATCTCCTTTGGAACTAATCACAAAAGAATGCTGTGGCTTGATTGGCAGACAGGAGGGTAAGTACTTCAGATTTGCCATTTTCTTGAGTGGGCCAAAAGGTGCGCAAATGGTCCAAGCAGTGCCGGCACAGACATGAACAAGCTATGAGCAGCTATGACAGCAATGCATTAAATCTCTGTTACACGTTCACTTGTTTGAAGTGTCGAAATATTCTGATAAGCTCTTTCATCAACTCATTCTTAAGGCTATTCCTGGAGTGAACTTAACGACGGACTCGAATACGATGACATAAGCAGGCTGCGCATGTCTCCCCTGGATGTGTTGATTTATGTTAATAGTGGGTGTTGACTGTGTACACTGCATAACAAAGCAATCCGATAATGAGATAACTGAGCTTACGTTACAAGTTACGAAGATGGAGCAGAGAAGGCGTGGCTCTGCAGAGTGCCGAGCGTAGGAGTTTTGGGGGAATTCAGAAAATGTTGTGCTGGACAGTAATGAAAACTGGGTTTTTGGAGAATCGAGCATGTTTAATTTTCACACATCACCCAGACCACATTAAATGTAAGTTCAGTCCGTGCACCCCCTGGCTGGTTTATTTTGTCTCCTAAATTAACGGCACGGTTACGCGTTCATTGGCAGGCTTTTTTTTTTTTTGCTCAAAGCCGCGGGTAGGGGTTGACTTTTTGGAAACAAAAGAATGGCCGGGGAGGGGGAAACAGGGGCATGGGGGTGGAACTGGTTTGCTAATTTCAAGATATCAGAACGGACAAATGCTTCCAAGGACAGAAAGGAAAAGTGTTATCACACATTTTCTGGTGTCACCACATCTATGACGCACACATCTGTAACTGCGTTACTGGCACAGCAGAATAAATGTTTTTCTGTTTTTGTGATTGTCAACCAAGTTATCCTCGCTGCTTCTAAGATTAGTGAGTTAACGGCAGCGATAAATCCAGCGGACGAAATACCTTATGCTATGTCTACGAATAATTAAGATGAATTGCCCGCTTAGTGTTCCATTATCATAAAATAGAAAGTTTTATTGGCGTTGTAATCAAGTCATAAAGCAATTCAATTTGATTTTAGAGTTTCATTAAAAGGACAATTTTTCATAACTGCATCTCCTTCGACTAGAAGAATTATCAATGATTTGTTATTACAACTTACCAAAACTAATGCAAATCTCTCCTCGAGCTCCATTGGATCGGGCATGGGGACTTTCAGAGGCATTATATGATGCTTCAGCTCCGACTGTCCGTCCACACTCTCGATATTCCCCATGGTTTGGCAAAATGACAGCTCAGTCAGAAAGAAATAATTCAATACCTTTCTTCTTCTTTTTGGATTCCTCTCGACACGCGTAATGATCTCACATTCCAGATGTTGTCATTTCACACGACAAATAAGACACTCAACAACTGCAAATCCACACACTGGAAGTGAAGCTCTTACTATATTTTAGGCTACATTAATTTATCAACTGTTGAACTTCGCATCTGTTGCACGCCATTGAATGAAACTGTATCAGTCCAAAAGCTATGAAGTATCGATCTGTTTCCTCTCCTTTAGTATTGATTCGGAGCAGCGCAGCCAATCCATTTCTTTCCGTAAATCCAACTGATTAAGGCAAACTTAAAACTACTTTGTTTCAGAACTTTCCTGTCTACTACGAACCTCCATTCATTGTTGTTGTGAGATCCCGAATAAGACTCCTCGATTTCGCATCCACTCAGACTAAAGTGTTAAGCATTGTCCCACCCATTTTCAAAGAAGTCCTCCTCACTGAGTGGGTAACCCTTTTTTCGTCTCGCAACACATCGTTTGCCTAAGTAAGAGACAGATGGATGGATTATTTCGTTTGAAACAGCGCATTATCGCTGCCTGCTGGTTTGCTACTGCAACTTCAGCATGACCAATCAGGAATTTCAAGTATTTATATAGGATATGTCATTACTGGCTGCCGGCTAAAAGCCATTATATAGACCTAGTCAGGACTTTAGGTCTTGAAATGTGAGCAGCTAAATGCCATTCACAGACACTTATTAGATTAAATTACATTGATTTCTTTTCTTACTAAGTTCTGTTCATTCTTTGCACCAGATTCAACAAAACAAAGTGTCTGTAAACAGGCCATGATTTGGACGTCCATAAAAGTAAATGTCTTCCCAGGGCTGATCATTAATCATAGTGATGTTTTATGTCTAGATGTTCACTGGAGATCCATATTTTTACAAGGTACCAAAGAGTAGCCTAAACATATGTGCTCTGCTCTCCGTTAGTGCACATAAAGATAGACAAACTCATTTGAAAGTGCAAACAATGTTTAATCAATCAAAGACAAGCATTCATGAAGTGTAAACCATACTATGAATCTCTCCTATATAACCCATTCCTTTTCTGTCTAAAAATAAACCCCTCTCCCCCCTTTCCTCACATTCATGCAAAACACCATTTCTTTCTTTCAAGCTTGTGGTTACTCCGACACCTCAGTCCTTTCAAACTTGGCACTGTAAGGCTGCCTTAAGAACAGAGAGCATTATATACACCATAGCACACATCTGCTTTCATCAGCAAGGGAAGCAGAACAAAGCACAGTGATTCAGACCTTTCTCAGATGAAGGTTGCCGAGGTGACAGAGACATTTATAACACTGTATGATAAAGCCTTCACTGCTACCTTCCACTACCCATAACACATAAAACAAAATTCCTTCATCAAAAAATGTCACTCAAATGACAGCATTTTTCGCAAAGATTGTGCATGTTCCAGCAATGGAATAGGCATAAAAGTGCAAACATTTAAAACCGTAACAAGGGTCGACACAAAGCAACTCTAACAAAGAAATAATTCTAATCTACTACTGATGTGCTATCTGCTACTGGGGATGCTATGAGCCGTTGCATAATGTCTGCCTTATGCATCAAGTGTCACATCTATATGGACGACCTGCTCCTCTGGACACACACATTGGACATGGACTGGGGAAATACAGAAGGTGAGGAATGTAATGATTGGAGTTTGATGATGTAGTCCATTATTGAAATGCAAAAGTAGTTGTCTTTGGTTTTGAATAAATCAGAACTGTAATTACACATTCTATGAATATGTACGTGTACCATGTTGTACAATGTACCTACGGAGTTGCACTTGTGCACTTAAGAAAAGGCGCTCTGTCCATAACATCTAACTATATGAATGAAGTAGTAGTCACATTGTACCTGAAAATACTGACAGGGTTAAGACTGTCTGTTTATCTATAGGCTTCCCCCCAGGATGACTGATGGTAAAAATTTGTGTTGTATGTCAACACCAATCTAAACATATTTTGCATAGTGCAAATGCAATGTAATAGCCCCTTGGCTGTTTTTTTTTTCATGATTACTGGTAAACAACATTCTTGTTTACGCAAATAAGAGGGTGCTGATGTGATATGACACCCTCTTCAACAGTGATTCCACTATTCTAATGCTACAAACAATCTTAATGTTACAAAAGTGGCATTAGCAACACGCAGCTGAAGCTCACGGGAAGGCTGAAACAGGAGCAGGCAGAGACTTTTAAAGGCATCATCAAGTCCTTTTGAATAGGCATCAGTTGGGCTCCTCTGCCAAGTCATACCTGGAAAGAAGAACAGAGCACAAATAGCAACAGGAGGCTGAGTTCTGTTTGCACAGATGCTGTGAATGTTATAAAAACAAGCATGGGCGTCACTGGTGTACATACCATTGGGTGACCCCAGAGGTAAGGTCAACTTGGTCCAGATCGAGCTGCAACTACAGGAGAAAAACCAAAAAAAAACAAGAGGACGTAAAGTTCTGTTCATGTCAGAATCTAAGGAATTTGAATTACAGACAGGAAAGTGTTGCTTGACAAGGCTAATAAGTAGGTCTATCCTTCAGCGCTAAAACCAGTTTCTCTCACTTTTCCCATGAGCTCCTTCTCGCGGCTCATGAAGGAAACACTGTGTTTGACGGACAGCTCCAGTCTTCTCTGCGTGGCCTCCTCCAGTGAAAGGTCAAAGTCAAACCTAACAGGGACAAACGGCATGGAATACTTAGCCTCTAGGCCACACCGACACATAGCATTATCTTTGCCCATCTGTTATTAACTCCCCCACCACCACACACACACACACACACACACACACCTTACCTCTCATTGAACTCTGGGTTGAGATCCTTCTTCTTCACACCGGTCTTCCGTTTGGTGGTTTTGCTCTTGTCTGGGAGAAGGATGAGGGAGACGTAGGGGTCGGATCCGTCTTTGGTGCAGGCAGGCAGGTTTCTGTCCACAAACAAACAAGCCACACTGGAGTGTTTACAATATGGCGGCAGACAGTCCTCCACCACAAACTCAAGGCTGGAGGTGTTTTCTGAGAGGAATGTAATCAGCTAGACTATTCCAGGGTCAAGCTCCTGAAAGAGCTCAAAGCGTATTAACATCTTCTGAGAGCTACACTGGAGTGAGTGAGGCTAAAAAAAAGCATAATCATCTGTTATTTGGGGCTTAGCTGTCCTCAGAGGTGTGGGACAAATGGTACCTGCAGGCATTGACTGTGATGACCAGTCGACTCTCCTCAGATGAATATAAGATGGAGAGCTTCACCTGGCCCTGTCCTCCGGCTCCACTCCCACTATCTCCTCTACAGACACACACACACACACACACACACACACACACATAATATCATTATAGTTGTCTCTATTTGCAGTATTCCAAAAGGGAACAGATTGTACTCTGTGTGACACTCACACATTGCCGACACAGCTCTGTGCCTCAGGTTGGCTGCCATATCTGCGTCTCTGCTGGGAATCATACGATCTACTCCTTCTGCCTCATCACAAACTGTGACGTCGCCTCCATTCGCCTTGAGGCACTGCACCAGCTTTGAGTCCAGTAACTAATGGATAAAGATGCAAGGCTGGTGTTTATGGCCGAACACTAAGAAAACCAATGGACCGTGCTTATGAGCAAAGACTGTGACAACTGATAGACAGAAATGTGATCAAAGTTTAGGCAGTGTTCAGTTTTTAGAATTAAACTATTTTGTAGTATGTTTTGTGTATGATTGCTGCTTAATTAACTTGCATGGACTGGTTTGCTGAGATGTTAAATCAATGCACTGCATCAGGGTTGCTTAGTCAGTCACCTTGACTTCTGCCCTCAGTAGGATCTCACTCTCTGGGAGTGCGCCATCTAGAGGCAGCCAATGGTCCAGCACCAGCTCAGGTTCAGCCAGTATCTCCCTGAGGGGCAGCACCAGGGAGCCCAGGGCCTGGCCCCAGCTATGAGAGAGCTGCACACATAAGCTGCCACATTAATGCACTGGGACTGTCCTTCACACATGACCAAAAATCAGTACGGCAACAACATGGCTCAAAGTGACTGACTTGGGGATTTAGGATTCAGCTTCCTGACCTTCACTGTGAGGATGTCCTTTCTGGGGTCACGAACCAGAAAGTGAAAGGCTTCATCCCACCGTGGAGAGGTAGAACGATCACAAACCTACAGGAAGGAAAAAAAAAAACCAGAAATATGCACAAATCAGACGAGACCCACAAAATGATTATTATCACATTTCACATAAACTGCCCACTCTTCATGCCAGGCTTGAGGGAGGTGCCACACCAAGGCCACAGGCACTGACATAGAACGTGTGCAAATGCACAGGAAATCCCACCTTAGTCCGGTATGAGACGCCCTCCAACGAGAGCTCCGCCCCGGCCTTGGGCTCTTTGCCACTCTTCTTTAGCTACAGAAAGCATGGCACAGAAGAAAGATCCAGAATGTGACACCATCCTCCGTACACATACGTCACACAAATATCCCCATGACGATAATTACGACACAGTTTAGCTTAGATGTGTTTTTGTGAGTGTGAGAAGTGAGGATATGCTGGCTGTGTGCTCTGCTTTCACTCACCGGAAGGCCATGCGCTCTCTCCACATAGACAAAGAGCAGGGCTGCAGAGGGTATGGTCTTATTCTGATATGTCTGTGAGGACTGGAGCTGTAAGATCTAAAAGAGCACGAGAGGTCACTAAAGAAACTGTTCAACTGCAAAACAGTTCCTGCCAAACAAATAAGGATATTCAATATCAATTAAATTTGATGTAAAGCACAATATTTTGTGTTATATATATATAAGTAAATAAATCTGAATAATCTGCTGCTGTTGACTGAATATTACTGCGACAGCACAGAACATGATCATGATGGAAGGTGCAGTGCTGTCCCTGTGTACATATAGATGCATTAGCCACTGATCGCAGGTGTTTTTGTGAGCACTACAGCGCTGACAGCAGCAGTGCTGACCTGGTCAAGCCTCGTCGGATTCGTTGCTCTTGGCACCCACTCTATCACCAGGTGAACTTTGCCCGACTTGACATCGTTCAGAGTGTACCACTGCAAGGACGAAACACACAGAATTATTACTGACATTAAAAAGCATTATGCTATTTTTCATAATTCTGAGCTGCTCTGAAAATGCTCTCACCTGATCAGTATACTGTGAGGTGATAAGGTCTCTAAGACTGATCTTGAATCTGCAAAAAGATTTGAGGAAAAAACATATACATTATCTGCAGAACCCCTCATTCTCCAAAGTAAAACCCTCCTAAAGCTGTCCGATGCTAGTCTCCTGTCCTTACCTGCCGAGGAAGTCATCCTGGTCAAAGTCCTTATCAAACAACTCAAACTGCACCTCTTGTCCCGGGAGCTGAGTCAGAATTACCTGTGAGGGACCCCAGACAGGTGAAACTTAATTATATGGCATGACTATGACAGGAGAGCGCTCCCTAGCGGGGCACTTTGCCCCCCAGGCTGAATCAAAGAGGGTACAAGAGTGCTGTGAAAGAGGAAAAAGAAAAGAAAAAAAGAAACATGCATCTAAAAATAGATCAAAGCTTTTACTACTGCTGAGAGTCCCATAGGAGCTCCACTGGGCCTCTGTGAAGCAGACACATACACACACAACAAACTGACCTCATACATCTCGTTCCAGGTGGGGTTGAGGTTCTCTTTGATCACGTGACTCTTGAAGGTCACGCCGCCCACGCGCACCTTGACGTAGGGGTCGCTCTTCCCCTTCCTGCCCATGAAGCTGTCCTTGGCTACCAGGTCCTGGGCCTCCACCAGATGGATCCTCAAGACGCCCTGCAGGAAACACAGGAGGTGAGTGGACCCAGGCAGTGTGTGTGTGTGTGTGTGTGTGTGTGTGTGGAGCTCCACAGTGTTTATGTCAACATGGAGATGGGACAGGTCAAAGACATAAACAGGATGAATGCAGCAACTGACAGCAGAGGCACAGAGCGTGCTTGTGATGAACAGGATTTCAAAGACATGCGTGTCACAACACTAACAGATCTAATCTCATAGCTGCTGGGCTCCAACGGTGTATCAGACATTGCTGATTGTGGGATAGCTGTTTGAGAACTTGCTTGACGAGTTCTCACAATGACTGAGTCGAATGATGAAGTCAATATTGGGAGAGCAAACACACTGATGTTGTGTGTCGAGGAGGTAAACTCTCCCCTGAAGGAACGCACCTCGGTGGCGAAGTCCGCATCAGGGCTTGTGTTTTGGGGACGCGTAAGACAGGGGTTGGGGGATAAGCTGGAGCCCCCTGGGGTCCCCTCAGATGTCACACCTCCTTCACCTTTGCCAGAGCCAGGGGAGGTGGGACAGGGAGACGCAGGGTTGGCAGGAATGGCATCTTCATCCAGCCACAGTAACTGCCAAACACACATGCACAGAAACACAATGAGGAATGGCCAAGATCATATTAAAATCAGTAAGCACAGAGATATACAGTATTTGCCTGTGAGGTAACCAGTTCGATGGAAATAATGACTCGGCAGAGGCAACTCTGACTCTTTCACCTTCGCCTCCACTCACCTTGATAGTCGTTATCCCATACGTAATGCAGTGACATAACTTACACTAGCAGTGTCTTTTTTAGCCTGTGGCTGACAGAAATCACATCCTGTTGAGCATGTGTGAGGCTCAGCAGAGGGAATGCGTCTGTGGGGACAGACTGAGTGAGTGTCTGTCAACTCACCCTCAGCATAGCTTTGAGGTAGAGCCGGCTGGCTGGGCCCGAGTTCTCCAGCTGGAACCACTGGTCCATGGTGAGATCCGGGGTGACCAGGAGCCGGGCCAAAGGAATGGTAAAGCTGCCCAGAGACAAGGAGCGGTCATCATCCTTCACCTGATAGAGAGAGAGAGAGAAATAGAGAGGGACACAGACAGGGGTGAGGGTGAGGAGGAGGGGTCAGATAATTCCACAGCTGTGGAGACAGGCAACTGAGCAAACGCAAATGACAGGACAGTGAGTCTAGACATACGGTCTCTTTGACACCCGAGGTCTGCTTTAAGCTGATGACTGAACAGCTCATAAGTTAGTTAGCCCTGTCTGAGACAGAGGGGACACTGAGGATGGAGGGCCCAATGACAGAATATGTGTGCTGACCTGAATGTCCAAGTCTTGTTTGAGAGGATCCTGGATGAAGAAGGTGAAGGCATCCTCCCATACAGGATCCGTGGTGCCGTACACAGTCTGTGAAGCACAGAACATTAAACTACGTCATGCTTTCTCAAAAACTCAAATGTCCGTGGTGTTACGCAGACATTGAAACTGATCTAGTTTATAGAACTGTTATAACTGTTATGAAATGTTCAAAGGCAACATTAACCTCACTACCTCTGGATTCCCCCCTTCCTTCACGATACAACGCACACACATGTCCTTTGAGGTTTCTTCATTAATTATAGTGACACAGTGGTGCCATGCTGGAATTTTCGTTTCTCGTTTCAGTATACCCAGGACAGTATCACACAGATATTGTTAGAAGATCTTCTTGCTGTGAGAAGGCTCCAAACTAGGCTAGTATGATTAAATATTAAAATAATCACTGATCGCAGCAGCTTGAACAACTTCATGTGCTAAAATCTAGTAGGGCAGAAAGGTTTGACACACATGAGCAATAGATCATTTCCAGTGATTCATGCATCACGTTGGCTCATGTTGACAAACAGTATCTCTTCTGGGGTGATGTTGGGGTGCTGTGCAGTGTAGTGTGTGGAGGACTGACCCGGCTCTCTCGCGTGGTGTCCTGCACAGACAGCTGCACTATGGGGCTGGGCTCCTTATTGCCTTTCTTCATCTGTGACAACACATCTGAGTCAACACAAGCAAACAACACACACAATACCCAGTCCCCACAACCTTGCACTACACCTCTTGTCTCTCTCTCTCTCTCTCTCTCTCTCTCTCTCACACACACACATACACGCACACACACACACACACACACATATACAGATACACGCTGTCACTATACTTTATATAGAGTGGGACAGGATGCAGCTGGCTGAGACAGGAAGTAAAGAGTGACTCACCGGAAGACCCTCAGCTCGGTCTAGATACACCACCAGAATAGATGCTGAGGGGGGCTCTGCTGTCTTGCTGGATATTGTGAGGTTTTGGTTTCTCCGCAGCACCTGCACACACACACACACACACACACACACACAGACCAAACAGTCAGCCCTTGTGTGCCTTCACACAACTCCACTTCAGCCCCCCCCCCCCGTGGAGTGATGAGGGGAGGCAAGCAGTAGGGGAAGCGGTGGGCAGGAGGCAGAGCTGTGTGCTGTGGGACTGGGCTCACCTCACTCAGGCGTTCAGCAGAGGGCAGCAGAGAGAGCCATTCTAGACGCAGGTGGACCTGCCCTGAAGGAGCGTCCTTCAGTGTGAACCACTGGGAACAAGCATACACACACACACACACACACACACACAGACATAATTTATTTGAGGGTAAATCAGAATTATTATTAGCATTAGTTTTAACAGCATAAGATAATTGTACACTGTACCCAACATCACACCCAAAAACACACTGTACCCAACATCCTGATCCACCTACAAGAGGCTAGTCTAACAGGACAAACAGTTCTTGTTTGCACAGCTAAGGATTAGCCTGCAGGAGAGTGAACCAAGTCAAAACTCACCTCATCCAAAAGTCTTGCCTTCCTGACTATGTCTAAATCCAGCTTTACCCTAGGAAACAAAAATCAGACAGTACAAGAGTTTGCAATGAAAGCAAACACCATATTGAATTGTATAGACCATGGCAATGCAACTAGAGTGGTTACAGGATTAAAAGGATCAAATTCCCTCTTGTACAATAAGGTAAGAAAATGCTTCCCCCACAAAGTCCCCCTGGTAACACAGTTCAGTATCAAATTGAAGTTACAGTATTGTTTTTCTATGGCTGAAAGATGACTTTCTACATTTACCTAAATGAAGTGTTAAAATACATTCTCTTTCTTTTGGGTCGGCTGATGAACTGAACTGAACTTTTAATGTTTCATCTAAATCACACATGTTCTGATTGCAAATCTTGTAGCTCCAGGGCCTAATTCCCCACATTATTTGGCTGTTTGAACCATTGCTAAAGGTGGATTATAGGCGGAATGTAGGTGAGCTACCTTGAATGACAAAATAGTCAGGGTGAAATAAAACTCCACTGACTTGGAAAATAACATAGCTTTGGTTTATCAATTAAGAGTATTTTACCAGTTAACCTAGTGTAGAGTATTTTTCTAAGAACTGTGCTTTCAACCTTGTCTCTGTTTGGGTAAACAGTGGCAACCCAATACTACCATCACAAGACCTTATTATTCCTTAGTGGATGGCCCTCGAGTAGACAGACTATGCTCATCCAGCCTCCTCAGAGAATGTTGCAGAAAATGCTCCCTTTGTTGATGATCTAAAGGCGATGGGAGTATCAGGGCCTCCCGTCTGATCATCTTACAAAGTGGGATTCAGTTCTCTGACTACTGTGCCGCTCAGCCTGGAGTGGCACTGGTGGTCGGCTCATACAGTTAAAAGCATGGCTCTGAGGGTGATCACGCATGGATACAGTGGGAAGTACCTCCCCAGGAAGTCATCCTGGTCAGGGTCTTTGTCAAACACCTCCACCTCCAACTCCTGTCCAGGCACTTCATGGACAATGACCTGACAAGCCACACATACACATGGCGGGGAAAAAAGGTGCACACAAGCACATGAACAGACGGACACAAAAACAGACCAATGAAGAGATGAGAGGTTTATGATTATGAAATGATCATTGGGAGAGAGAGAGTCAAAGTCAGCGATGCTCACTCTGCATGATCGGTCTGCATGATACGGAAAGACACATTTGCTTGTTTTTGCACAGAAGGCCAACTCATAGAATTAGGCTTCAGCCATTCTTTTTCTGATGAAAATGTTTTCCTTCATGTGCTGTGTGTTTCATAATTCATATGATCAAGGCATGTGATGGTCACATCCTCCTATTTCTTAAGTTGTGACCATGTTGCTGTTGCTATTGCCCAACAACCGTTTAGAAAAAAAAGAATATGGCCACAGCAACTTCCCTTAAATGTTTTGCTGTGTAATAGTTATTTAAAAACATTACATTTAGTGACATTATGAAAAACATTAAATAAAAAAAGCTGATATTTTAAAACTAACCTAATTGTGTCACGAGTACTATTCATATGATTACTAGAAGCAACAGACTCACAGCGTCTCTTTGTGCTTTGAACAGAGCATTACATGCTTGAGCTCAAAACATCACCGAGATTACAGATAAAGGGGCATTGAGTGTAGAAGTGTGTACCAGTGGTACAGTCACGCACATCATGCATGCCAGGAAGTGGTCTGACAGTAGTGTGGCACAGAGTCAACGGAATATCTGTGAATGTGGCATGTGTGATTTCTCACTGAAATGCATTCAAAGGTCCAAGGGTGCCATTTCAGAATGCTTTAGTACTGTATCAACATTCTTGAGATTGTCTGTAAGGTTCTGATATCACTGGCTTTGCTCTTCAAGGAGATAAGACTAGAATAACTGATTGGGTATAACACCATAGCTCATAGAAACAGTGAGTTTGCCACCACTGTATCCCATCTGAGTACAAATATATTACTAAATCAATCTTACTTGAATCTCTTTCCTGTTAGCAGTAACAAACATTCAGTGAATCCAAAACCACTAGTGTCAGCCAACAACTTTATTTTAACTTACAATGACTCACTTGCTTATGGAATTGTTCCTACACCATTGGCTGCTGCAGCCTTGAGATTAGGAAAGCCAAATGTATCACTCTCACCTCATACATCTCGCGCCACTGGGGGTTGAGATTGTTGTCCACGTGATGGGAGGTGAAGGTCTGGGTGCCCACCCTGAGCACAGCATAGGGGTCTGACTTCCCCGCCAGCACGCCCTTGATGTAGTTGTCCTTCGCAGTCAGATTCTCAGCCTCCAGGAGATGGATGCGCACAATCCCCTATCAGAGCCCACGCACACACAAGACACACACACACACACACATACGTACATGCACCCACACACAGACAGAGAGGCCTACCATCTATACAAGTACACAGGATCATAAACTGCAAATCCATTATACTGCTTACAAAATTCACATTGGAAGTCTAGACTGAAGTAAAGCTACCACAGTGCACAGCATGATTACAGATTATTCCTTCTAAATGTCACAAACTGATGCTAACAGCTTTGTTTCATTTTCCATATATATATATATTTTTTTTAGCATATCTGTTTCTTAAGTGACTATTTCAGTTCTAGCTCATCTGAAATCTACAGTACAGTGGCTTCTGCTAACAACACAACCCATTCAACCACATTTAGCCATAATGATTATTGTACTGTTCACTCTCACAGAGGAGGTGGCTCAGTGACCCATAGTGTTGAGTGGGTGGGTTACCCGTGGGAGAGGGGAGCGGAGCTGCGCTACGTGCAGGTTGGCCACCAGGGGGACAGTGAGGCGGTTGGGGAGGACCAGGAAGGAGGCGATAACATCCATTATCATAGTATCCGACATAGCACTGAAAATGAATGCAAGGGTTGCATTTTGTGGACACACCGATGGACAGACACATAGACATTGACATACACACATATATAAGATCAAACTCATATTCGCAGTGCAGATTCACATATAGCATGAGGGCTGGTAAAGGTACAACAAGATCATTTGCTTACAACTCAGGTGGGAAAGGTGGGAAGATACAGGCAGGGACTGTTTGAGGCCACAGAAGCATGATGTAAAATGTCATTGCAAAAACAAACTGCAGGTTGTCACTAATCAAACAGTGCACTGGGACCTCCACTCTAATGTGGAAAATCATGCTTCTCAGCCACTCAAACTGAGCTTATCAAAGAACTATAAATCATGCCAGCCAGCCATCCGTTGGTAATGCTCAGTCCACAGACAAAATAAACACTGAGATCCCAAGGGCTGCTCCATTAGGGTGCTATAAACCCACCTTGCATGGAGCACAAGGATGGCCTTGCACAGAAGCCAGAAAAACAAAATCACTCACTTCAGCCCAGGGATGTCAAGCAGATTGGTTAGCCCAGTCCAGTTGATATCGAGCTTCTGTAAGAATAAAGCACCAGAGATTTCATCAGCAAGGAAGCCCTATAGACTGCATAAGACATAAAGGTGGTCTCATTAGCCGACACACATAAATACTGAAAGTGGCCTCGTTAGCCATGAGACATAAAGGTTGAAAGAGACCTTGCTAGCAATCTAACATAAAGACCGAAGATGTCTCAGTTAGCCATCAGCTTCCACTCAGACATGAAGCAGTCAGAAGAGCACGGCTAGACTCACAGGTCTGCGGATGAAGAACATGGTGATGGCACCCACTAGAGGAACATCTCCAATCAGAGGCTCCAGGATCACCCTCAGCTTACCATGCAGCTGGTAGGAGATGAGAGAAAAGGGGGAGGGGGTGAGCATTCAAAATAGTTTAATGCCGCTTTGAACATTAGACAGATTCATGGTCTTGCTTTTTTACCTGTATGCCCTTGACTCCTGCTTTGCAAAAGTACTTCTTAACCTCAACGTTGATCTCCACATCTCCTGCAAAGCTGGGCAGCAAAAAGGGGACAAAGCCATAAGGGTCCACCTGTCACTTCCTTTGGCATAATGTATTATAGCCTTAATCTCACTTAAAAGAAAAATAAGCAAAGGGCCTGATGTACCTGATGTAGAGGTCCAACATCACCTGTCGTTTGTCATGTTCTGTGTGTGCCTTCACCCCCACCACTTTTATGGCCTGGAAACACAGTCATTGTAACAAATGTGAAGATGGAGCGCACGACAGGCCAATCATGGAACTTACTCATCACTTACAAGACAAAAATCTCAAAATATCTGCGTTTGGGGTTACAGATAATAATGACACTTTTATTAATGAATTGTATGGTAAAAGAAAACCAGCTTTTAGCAATGAATGTCTGGGTTAACTCTATACCTTGTCTCCAAGATCAACCTTGGTGAAGCTGAGAGTCTGCAGGCAGGCAGTGGAGGCTCTGATGGAGGGGGAAATGGTTTCCACTAGCAGCTTCTCCAGGTACTGCCCAATGAAAGGCCATGCCTGCTGGATAATCTGCAACCCAGCAGAGAGGCACAGGCAGACACATAAAGAGGCTCTTAGTCACTCAGTCATCAATCAGTCATCTGAGACTAGCTACATATGTGTCTCAGACATCTTTGACAGAGTGACTATTACTGTATTTAAGTTCTCTTTCTTAAATGTTTTTTTTTAATTGTACAGTTGACATGATGTGTATAGCAAAAACAATGCTCAAACTGGAATTAAAAGGCTATAATATTAACAGCATTACAAAAAACTCATTCCTGTTGGATCAATTATGTAGATTTGCCCTAGGTGTCTTCCTGGACTAACTAGCTAGCGGAGTTTTTCCTTGCCTCTGTTGCTCTTGAGTGCTCCTTGCTGTAAAGTACCATGAGACAATACTATTGTAAAAGGTGCTGTACAAATATAATTGAATTGAATTCCTACACTCATTAATAAACTGATTTTGTCTTACAAAAACAGAAGTTAACCTGACATGGCTAAACCATATGCTGAGTGCGTATGGTCAGGAACCACAATGAATATTCACTGTAACATGTGGTCAGGTCTCACGGCAGTCATGTTGAGCGCCAACCTACTGATCTAGTTTCCTGTTTCTAATGAATTTGGAAAAACATGAGGGGGGGGGGGGGGGGTAGGGTTACTGAGGGGTATGAGATAAGACAATTTTGCAATGCTGTCCACATCCAGTAACTTTTGCTTATGAAAATGCATGTAGTTGCAAATGTCAGAATTGTCTACCCTATTTTATGACTGATAAGGCAGTTGATTTGTACACTGATGTGTCCCCATCACATTGAGTTGCTTCTGCAGGCCAAATGTCATCATGACACATTTTCAGCAGCATTCCACAGACTCTTAAAAACAGACTGACCAATCAAAGCAACAGCTTTGACACCATAAAAGTGCATATTCAGGACAGAATGTCTACCAGAATGTTCCTCATTGTAGCCTCAGTCATGACTCCAGATGCATTTAGCCTTTGATAGGCTTTACAATGAAAACAAGTAAATTAAATCAAACTTTTTACAAATACCTTTTTTTTTTTTTTTACAAAAATAAGTTTGCATAACCTATATATTGCTCCCAACTTTACCACAGGATACCACCAAGCACTTCACCTGTCAACACCACAGTGAGTGTTAGCTCTGTTGTCAGAGCGTGAGGTTTGAAACAGGGGTGTTAACACTGAAACTCTCTTACTAACCAAGATGTCATGAGGGTTGCAAACTACGGTTCTTCTTTCAGTCTGGGAGGGTTTAAAATGCTTCCTGCTCACACAGATTGATGATATATCTTCCTTCCTGATCTTCTCAACATACAGCGACCACACCATGCTGTTGTTGTTATGTGCCATCTAAACCATGCTTTACGCTATTTAGAGATTATACATACAGCAAATGTCATGTGTATTTTCTGCCTGAATGTTCGTCACTGTAAGAGATGAATGTTTTTTTGCCAATGAGTTGCTGTCCCCTGCCATCTATACATTTACTATTTACTGTCAAGGTCATGAGAGAATAGTTTGGACCTTTGATCATTCATTTGATCAGCATGTGTGTGTGTGAGTGAAAGAGAGAGAGAGAGAACTGAGACAGAGGGAGTTGAGCACTGTGCCCACTGCGTGACTCATGAAGTCTGCCAGGGGAAGTTTGTGCAAAAGTGGATCTGAGCAAACCCTGCTGACTAGGCCTCCACAATCTCAGCTTTGTGTGTAACTTTATGGCCCTGCAACAGCCAAATGCCCTGTTCATCAGCAGTCCTGTCAGACCTGCGAGCCTCAGATACTCAACAGAAACAGCAGGCCTCAGTGTATTATATTAACAAAGCTTGCTACATGAGTTGTGTGTATGTGTGTGTGTGTGTGTGTGTGTGTGTGTGTGTGTGTGTGTGTGTGTGTGTGTGTGTGTGTACGTGTCCTCAGTCAGTAGGTAAAGGGTGATTGGTCTAATGGAGAACATGCCAAAAAGTCTTTTATTTTTTTTTTGTCTGGACCAAATGTAAACCTCAGACATAAAGCAGATCAGAGGACACAAGTGGGGGAAAAGCTACAAAGAGTTCACCTGGAAATACTTCCACTTCCCCCTCGAGTGAAGGTTTAAAGTGCTTGTGCTTGCTTCATGTTATGCATTGAGGTAATAATAAGTGTACATAGTACAGTATGTGTGTGTGTGTGTGTGTGTTTGCCTGCCTGTTTGTCCACTATATAATTACAGCTTGTAAGACTCACCTTGTTGAGCCATTCGACTTTCTCCACATCGGGGAAATTAACCTGTTAACAAACAGACATACTTAAATGTAGGCTTTGGCAGCTCAGTGTGACATACAAAGGAAAGTATTCCAATAAGTCGGAGAGAGTCATACACACATCCTTATTTGGCCAGGAGAACAACAGTAAAGCTTAACAGAAAATACATGCATATGTACTGAGACAGATACAGTAAATATTTACAACAGAATGTTGTGAGTAACATAATCTTCATTTTAATCTTTATGTACCCTTATTCTGTGTGATGTTCAAAACCTCAAACGTTGCAGCCACAAGATGAGAAATTGGATTAAACATGTCCTGTTCTATCACAGGAATTAAGATAATGTGTTTGAGTGTGTGATATCCTGTTTACACATACAAACCATGTCTGAGCCTAGTTTGCAGAAGAGGAAGACAGATAAACTACCATACTGACTCAGAACATGATTTGATCTTGACTGGTGTTATTGGCAATGGGCAGGAAACACATAGGAGCTGTTTTCAACAGTCATTTTCAACATCAAATTTCAACTGATTTTCAATAAGAATTCACAGAGGCTTAAGGTGATACAGTTATATGCTATGTACTACTAATCATTCAGTCTGTGTAGGCAACAGCAGTCTGTGCAGGCGACATGCTACTGATTACAAACAAATAACTGAGGTCATTTAAAATAGAAAGACCAGGACAGGGAGTGAATGAGGCAGAAACAGAGTGGGTCCCATAATGTCGTCTGCATTAGTTATGTACTTTTTTTGCAACTTCTCTGTGTGGCTAGCTACAAACTCATCCAATTCTATATGAACACAAGAGGCTGTATTTGCCTTTATTCTCTGAGATCTAATGACTCCAGGGTCATTTATTCTCAGTTAAATGCCTACAGTGACTCAGACCCAGTGTAGAATAACTTCAGAGATCTGAGGAAAATAATGTCCAAATATAGACAGGGCTGGACTCACTGTGGAATGTGGTGAACTTAATGAGGGCTAAGGACTGACAAAGAGACTAGTACAGAAACAGAGGGCTCTGTGGGAAAGGGAGCTGAGGAGTGAGCAGCTGGTAAACTGGAAGCACTAGAGTGCATGGTATCGATAAGAGGTTGTACCTCAATGGTCTTTATTGATAAACTAGTGTGCGTGTGTTAGAGGGGGGGGCTTAGGTTAATGTTGGATGAGTTTATGTTCAGTTTGGGTAAAAAAAAAGTATACAGGATCATGAAGGCCGTGGGCAAGAAACATAATTCACCTAAAGACCTAAAGAGGATCGACACGCTCGGGGCCTGTAACAGCTTGATGTATCTAATCCCTAAACAAGCTAAATCTCAGATACAGTGCTAATACTACTGCCGTTGCAGACAAGCGACACAAAAAATTCTAGTTGGGCGACAAAGCATGACACGCAATGTTCAATAGAAGGTTGGTGCTTTGGCATAGCCTATAAAACTCTCTAAGCATAGTTTTAGTAATGGGATAGGGTGGTAGGGAGTAGGCTAAACAGGCAGTACAGCAGGCAAACTTAAGCCGCTCAAATTTTTCATACCAGACACAAAAAATCATGCAGTCGGCTCTGTTCCACAGTAACGTAAGCGAGGAGTTTAAATGCAGTTATGCATCTGTCTTACGGTTTTCCTTCTGACTATGTCAACGCCAGGAGTACGTGTTATGACTGTAAGATAGGCTTCCATTGTCCAAACAAAATACTTATTTCGCTTAACCCCAGTCCGTGCGCATTAGTGAGTAAAATCAGCGCACGGAGTGACGTTGTCAAAGCCAGATGTTGCACAGCTGTTGTCATCGATAACCACCATGCGCCTCTAATAATAATAACAACCAATAATAATAAACAAAAGACAGCCACCAAAAAACCTTACCCATGATGGTAAATCTCGTTTACTTCTAAAAACCCGTGTGGTGGTGAAATCTTGCTCGTTTTCCAGCAGGTACATGGCGGATTGCAAACGAGTATGTTTTCCATCCCGGCTGTGTTTCCATCCCATGTAGATGACAAGACCGAAGAAGACTACGCTCAGACTGAATCCGTAGTAGCCAGCCAGGTACACAGGCAATAAAGCACCTAGGCACTTTCCGAAAGACCAAAGAACCAACACCGCACGCTCTCCTGGACGACTGCGAGGCTGCATTTCCCCTGGCAGGGCCGAGTCCGCAGCCTCTGAATCTGTACCAGCACTCGGCCCTGCATCACCAGATGGCATCGGTAAGTCTTTTTCCATGAAGCTGCTATGAACTGTTGTAGTTCGTTCAACCGGAGCGCAAACGGATTTGGCTTAAATTATAAAAATATCCCGTTTTCAAGGGAATGCACTCGGTTAAATGCTCACGGAGTCATATCACCATACAGCTCTTTGGTCGTGAACAGACAACGCGAGCGCGGCATGTGCGTACTTGCCAGGCAACCTCTGTTGGATTTTAATTTTCAGAGTCCGGGCAAAGGGGCGTGTTTTGTTTAGCCCTCCTCAAGAATAGTTGCCTACTTCTTCAACACTAAAAGACGTATACATCGCCATATAAAGACATTAACCCATGATATGTTTGTTTGCTAATGTATTTGCGAGCGAACAAATAAGGAAAATCGAAATGCAATAAAAATACACATTCATTATTGCTATAAATTGGTGTTTCACAAATGGTCGTGTCAGCTGACAGTACAGAAAAGATTACAGTTGACTGTTAGCATAATGTGAACACGAATAGAATGCTACACAGAGTCAGTTCATGTGTTGACCGAGTGGGTAAAATTGTGTTTACTCATATCAACATGTGAATGCCAGAGGGCAGCCAACCAGCTTTGGATTTAAACCATGGCAAACAGCCAACTCCTGGGACAAGTCAATGCCTGTAGGGTGTAGCTATAGGACTCCATCATTTGTTATCATGCACTGGAGAAGCTTTGAAGCACCACCCTTGGCCGGTTCCTCTGATGTAAGCCCTTAGACTCATAGAGTGGAGTGGCCATTGCAAGGCCTTCTGGAGAGGAGTGGTTTCCTTGGGCTGTTGGGTAGATCCTTTTGACACAACTTTAAATGCAAACTACACAACATCAGTTCTGAAAGCCTGTAAGCTAAAGGGTGCTTATTATCCCATTAATGGGGTTCACTAATAAGCTACAAATTTACTACACTCGCATGCTCAGCTATTACAGCCTACTGCAGGGTAACTCCAGGCGTTTTCACACACTGGACTACACTCTGACAGAATATCTAATTGCATAACCTTTCATGTTCACCTCTGACCTTTATGACTCCACTTTATCATTTAGGCATCTGGCAACTTGGACCTGCATTAGAGTTTCATTAAATTGTCCTTATCATATTGCACATAAGCGGCAATCAAATTTGGGTCAAAACATAACTTCTTTAGGCAGAGGATCTGTTAGATAATCTAAAAGGTGCTCAGAGAACAGAATGAACATGAGCTCCCAGAGGACTTCACCAGGAGAGGTCCAACTGCAGTGGAGGAAGACAACAGGCTAAGGTTAAAGATGAGGATGGCATTCAGCAGTTGCTTAGAGACACTGATACTGACCAAAAACACGCTCATGTTGCCCATCCTCTCAAAGAGGTCTGGTCTCTTTAAAAATGTATTGAGGGGTTGGGTCTCTTTAAAAATGTATTGAGGGGTTTTGGTCTAGAAATAGAGAGGCAGATGCAGAGACCCTGCAAACACCACCAACACACTGATGGAAAAAAAACTTGAGTAAAGTGTCATGAGTTGAAAGCTTTTCTTTTGTTTTCAGGTGGTGTTCTGTCTCAAAATACAAGGTAATACATGGTAAATCAAGCTGGAGGTAGTGCTAAACCTGAGGTACTTAGACTACTCTATTAGCATGTTTACCACTTTCTCTAGATTAACTAAGCCAGGTTTATCACTTAACCACCTTCCTGGAATACACCCCTGCTAATAACACAGCCTGGTGTCCTCACAAAGGCACTTTATCTAGCTTAACCTACCCAGGTTTATCACTTAAAGGCAAAATCTGGTGTAATTCAATCCCTCACCCAGTTGTTCAAGGTCATTGAGTGCTGTCAGTAGGAAAAAGAATGAAAGAATTTAATGCAGCATAGACTGAGTAATGAACCAGCATCTAAAACTAACTGAATGGGGCATAGGAAAATGAAACTGAAAGTGATTTCCGTGCCCCATTCAGTTAGCTGCTGGTTTGCCATTAGTCTCTACTGTATAAATTTTTCTCATTCTTTTTCCTGCAGACAGCACTCGGTGACCTGAAACAACAGGACTATGGATTGAATCACACTAGATTTCTCCTTTAACCACCTACTTGGAATACCCTGTTCTTACTTTATGATTCATACCACACTGGAATGGATTCAAATTGATTCAATAAACGTTTTATTAACCCACCTGTTCATGCAGTATACATTTTTGATATAGTTTGAAATTTGTGTATTCCTCCATAGTCATGTTTGTACAGTAACAGTATAATAATTGTGTTAATATAAATATTTGCAACCATTGTAATGTTCTTGTTTTTGATAATGGTCTTACTATAACAGTTGACAGTAACAGAAATGAACATAAAAATAACATTAAATATACCAATGCCAAATATACCAATTTATAGTGAAACAATTAATTAAAATAGTAATAACAACATAACAATGTTAAGTATTAACATTAACCAACAGGCTTAAAAAACATCAGTGTTTGAATGTGTGGTCCAGAGGTTGTATCTTATGGCTGCAGCTGCATGGTACAATTACCATGACAACTCCACAATCTCTTGAGAGCAACACTGCCTCCTAGAACTAGGAAGGGAGGCGTTGAGTTTGTTGCAAAAGTGAGGTACCTAGTGGAGAAACAGGGAATAGCAAAAATGCAGAGCAAACAAGCCCACTATGCTATTGGACAGGCAGCTTCTCCCCATTTCATCCATATTCCCAAGGAAGGAGTTGGGCCACACTGGACTCAGAACTGCCTCACGTCTGTTCTGTTCTTCTGAGTCCCACACAGTCCTCAATACACTGATTGGCTGGTGAGTACAAACAACTCCTGGTCATCACTCCACTAACATGTGTTTCAAGCAGACCCTGAAGCCATTTGTTTTGAGAATAATGGCTGGCAAACCGCCTCAGCAAAAACCTAAAAGGCCGCTGTAGCTGCCAAAATTTTCATAGCTACAAAGGGCTTCATGCTACATGTCCACTTCATGTCTACAGGTGTCTATGTTTCACTGATTTACTAGATCTCAGTATTTCCAATCAATGTATGGCTTACACACAGGTGTGCAAGTAGCTTCACATTCTTGCTGGTGCCATTCAAGGTAGAAGTGTACACGCACATATATTTTCATCATACATTAATTTATACTGCACTCATCAAGGCCTGTTATCTGAACAATTTCCGCTACATGCCTTCTTTGAACCCCCATTGCACTGACAAGCAAGACTGTAACATCGAAATATAGTCTGGACACGAGGGATAGACTGGGCTGTTATTTGTATGCTGAAAACACCACGAACAATTTAGCAAATATGAGACAAATATAAATTTCCATAAATTTCCTCGTTGTGACTCAGGTTCAGTACACTCAAATGACAGATCTGGAGTGCAAAATTGATTTTGATTTTTTTCAGTTTATTTTTCGTGTTTGTATGTCTCTTTGTGATAGATAAATATTTTACGTAAGCTCAAATTGGCTTACAAAATTACTATCTGGTTTTGGCTGAAACCCTGGCAGCGGCTTCGGGTCTAGTTGTCCTGTCCAAATCCATGCTCTTGTGGAGACCAAATAATGAGCAAGTATTTACCTTTCAGGTGCCGTTCAGCTCTTTAGGGGCACACCTAATTGCTGCGCTGTCACCTCTCCTGATGGCTTGGCAGAAGACTCGACTTTTCATTTAGCCTACTTTAAATTTAGGCCTATCACATGGAATGGAAAAAGTGTGTGTATCCAGGCATTATGGCACTTTTGGGTTTGGTCCCATTTTCCATAAATTGTACTAGGCTAAATATAAGACCTTTCCCATCACCTGAAAGGCTTTTTTTTAAATATTGTAAAATTGTTGAGGTGATTCTTTTCTAGCAAGGTAATAGAGCATGTGACAGGTGTCATGTTAAAACATGCCCATTTAAACACACATTTATTGCACAGCTGTGCCTTCACAATGAAAGGTCACTATACACCGTCGTTTGCCTTGTCAAACAGAGGTACCACAGACATGTATAACATATAAAATCCTTTTTTCCTCCTATAGCTCTGGAGTTTTCCTTGGGCAGAAAACCACTTCAACAACCATTTACCACAGTCAATACCAGGGACAGACTGGCAATCTTTGCTTTCTGGAAAAGTAGATATCGGCTGTCCAGTCTGACGGCCGCCAGGCTTGCTTATCGGCCAATTTGTCTAGCTCTCCAAAAACTTGCACCACTTAAGCCCAATGAAAGTAATGAATATGCTTACGAGATTAACCATTTGTCTACTAAAATAATATATCTATAACCTACAATGGGCCAATTCTACAGAAAACTGTCACATCCATAACAAAAACAAAAGTGCCATGGTATTTGTATGATGGTCTTTATGAAAGCTCTACAACTAAGAGGGAATGGAGATTCCAGATAACCACCCACATCATACCATAGTACTGCCGTTATGGATGCGTGTTTTTCCTAGAATTGCCCCGACAATTTTCTAAAATATGACTAGCTATCTTGTATATGAAACCTTGACAGTGTTGTTACAGTATCATAATCGATAAGGTTTGTGTTTTCTTGCAGGGCCTACTTTGCTGAGAAAAAAAAGTTTGGGCCCTTTTTTGGTCCCAGTCCATCCCTGCTCAATTCTAAAAACCCAGAGAATTGTTGAATTAAATGTTAGCCACATTAGCGTAATGTCCATAGTGTGAACAAAATCTGCTTCCCTGCAAACCAATTCACTACAGTCCATGCACCAGAGGTGAACTACAACCCCAGCAGTATTATATTACAGCATCTGCGGATCTTCCATTTCAAGTAAACTGTAATACAATACACATGCCTTTTCAAAATCAAATTTCTTTATTCAAGACAGTATAAACAAAAGAGAAAAACAGCCACATTGCTGAGCTGGTGGAAGTCCAGAATGTCCAAGAGGTGCTTTCACAGGCCATCACATGACAGAGGAGCCAGGCAAATCCAGCCAGGGGAATTTAACCAAGATGGCTGCATCCTTCTGAGGGAATGCTGATGAATCCTTCAAAAGTCCTCAGCTTGGGTTTCCAGAATGGGTGAGGGGTCGGTGGAAGGGTCCAGAAAGTTCCAGGTTCCAGCTGCAGCTGATGAGTTGTTTACTTGGACCTCTGCCTCATCTTTCTCCTTTTGCGCTTCAGCCTGTTTACAAAAACTCATTAGTTTGACATGCAAAAAAACTGAACAAAAAAAGCTCTACCAGTGATTTACAATTAGAGGCAAGAAAACACTTACCTGCGCATGCGCTTCTTTCGCCACTAGAGGAGGAACAACAAGTGTAGCTGTGAGATCTCAAACTCTTTACCAAATACAACTACTCACTGCCTGTTTCTTCTACACCACCACCAAAAGCCTGCATAGCTACAATATAGGCACAACTTGCGAGTTAACTTCTAAAGCAAATTTGTTACTCAGGCCCACTCATACGTGACTAGCATGCTAACATTAGTTAGCTAGCCAATCGGGTTTGCCCATTTCTCAGTTAATCATAACTTAGATGCATGGTCATGTTCAGGACTCCAACAACAAAAAACGATGCAAGACTATTCTAAACAGCTTTGTGCCCCAAGTCATCAAAACGCCACTCGTCAAGTTGCATCAATACGCTTATTTTTTGTCAGCTGGCTGGTTAACAGCGAGCTAGCCGGTCGCGCTAATTATGGTTACGACAAAATGCAGACATGCTTATACAATGAAAGGAAAATGTAGAGTTACCTTCGCTCTCATGATTGGGAGAAGTGTCTGTAGAAGAGAAGTACACAGTTAACAAAAGTGCTGGATGGCCTTAAACAACAAAGGATAAAAGTGGATTCTTTTAACAACCTACAAAAGCTTCCTCACTCACCACAGAAAGATGGCACCAACTCCAAGAGGACGCAATCACGTGAACAAACGGTATTTATATTTTCGATGTCGTCATAAACTAGCGCCCAACTTAATTCTTCATGGGAATTGTAGTCAAGTTATTGATACAGTCTATGGACAAGACGAGCAGGTTTTACGGGAGTCTTTATTAATAGGAAAGCAACCTGTGTTTTCATACATACGCCAATATAAAAGCTAAAATAATCAATTAGGCATCTCCAATCTGCGTCTATCAAATTTGATTTCTAAATTCTTAGCATAATTTTAGAATATTTTTGTGATTGGAGGGCTGCAGTAAAGACGGAACAAACCTTTTAGTCATCCCTCATTTGGCCTGTGTGTAAACTAGGCCTACCAGAATGGGATAGCCAAATTTTCTCTCCATGATAGAATCTTTTGTTTACTAGTCTTGATTTGGCAAGCCAAGGGCCTACCTCTTCACCTTACTTTGAAAGTGAATTCTAATAACACAAGGTCGCACGGATTTATCCCTCGAGATTTCCAAATCTGTGGAATTTAGAAATCAAAGTCTGGGTTTGGGAAATTGGCTGTATTTTTTTTAACTTCAAATGTTAGTTGCAGGAAGTTACAACTGTTAAAACTATAGGCTATCAACTTTAGATCAGTTTAGATTAACAGACAATGTCTGCAGAACGTTCTTGCTTTGACTTTTTTATTTATGCATCTATTTATTTGTCTATAATTTTAAAATAATCTATGACTGCTGCAAGAGTTTAATGCTCAATATGCAGTGGTTGATCACGTAGATGAGTAGTAGTCAAACAGTACACAAACTAAATTTGTGAATGGGTCCTCAGCTCTCACCAGAATAAAGATGACAAGCAAAAAGATGTGATAATTAGACTATCCCTGTGTATGCAACAGTTAAAAGTTTGGGAACTACTGATATAGATGATCATGAGGATCAACACAAACACAATACTTTAAATAAAGCAGACACAAGAGTAAAAATGATGCCAGAAATATAGACTTTATTCTGATACACTATTGCATTTTTCTGTATTAAAATAGATTTGTTGAAAACAAAGGTTCTTTACATGCCTCCTCTTGACAATGCCGGGGACAATACCCTAAATAAAAAAAACACTCTAAAGTATTTTCTAAAGCTTTCATCATTATTATTATCTGTATATGCAGACCTGATAACTCATGTTTTTACTCAGAGATGGAAAACCTGGCTCCAGAGAGTGAAAGCTTCACTACTGGTCCTACTATGTACACATATGTGTGATTTCAACACTCTCATCTACTAGGCTGAAGAGTTCATATCAACAGTTTTAGTGTAGAGCAAATACATGGTAGGACGTTTGCTTTCAGAAACCAGGTGTCCCACCTCTTTTTATGTCATGAGCATGAGTGACATCTGAAAATGACATTCGAATGGAATTACAGAGACTGTCTCTATGTATGCATGTACATTTACCTAGCCTGTGTTAAATGTAGAGCCCTCTGTCTGCTGTAAGAGATGTCCATCTCTAGAAGCCGTGGGAATGTTGGTTGTACACTAAAGACCACTGGTTGCTTACTGGCCAGCTGCATGTTGTCCATGGTAATGTTAAAACTCCATGTGGCAGGAACCTTCAGTTTGTTAAGTTCCCTGAGGGAGACAGTAAAAAGATCGAAGTCAGACCTGCTTTATGTGTCAAAACACACAAGACAAAACAAACACACATTAATTTCCGGCCTGTACTGGAATCAGGGGTTTGCATTATTTGGCTTCTGAAAGAGGTGTTCTGTTTACCTCACTTGTGGCTGGGGCAGAGCATTCAGTTCTGGCTTAGTAAAGCAAGGTGTGACACGTGGTTGGGAATGGCTGTAAGAGCCAACGTTCAGAGTCAGCTGGGGTTTAATGGATGGAAATCGCTGCACTTGTGACTTGTTCACAGAGGCATGTGGTTTGATAAGGGTTATACCCAAATCCAGCTCAAACTAAAACCAAAGATAAAATAAATAGTAATAATAATAAACCATGCTCTGTACTCTCAGACTGGTAAATCAGCCAATCACTCAAACTTCACAATAACTGTCATCAACAATAAGAAAAGAGAAAGTGTGTCAATTTTGTTGATTATCTGTCAGTGTGAACAAAGAAACTCAACTCTTCTGCAAACCTCATTTTACTACAAAAGTTCTCTTACAACAGAGGTTAACTACACCCCAATCAGTCTAATAATAAGATTACAGCATATGGAATGGAGTGAGCTCATACATCTGGCCTGTGCTGTCCTCTTACCTGTCTGAACAAATAGAATAATTTTGCTAAATAAATACGGCGCTTGTCTTCAATGGACATTTGCCTCACTCTCCAGCGCTGCATCACTGAATTCTTATATCTCTCCAGTTTAGTCAGGAAGACATAAAGGTCTCTCAGTTCTGCTCCGTTATTATACTTACGGGCAGAAAGAACCCTAATGTTTAGATTGCCCCTGAAAATATTGTTCCAAACCAGATTGAAATCATGTTAATCCAATACCACTACAAAACCACAAACTAAATACAGGAAACCAGCTATTGCTGTGTTTATACCTGATATTCTGTAGGGTATGATGGGCAATGAACTTCCTCATGAAGCAAGCAAGTCGCATTTCATTAATACTCAGATTGTACTTGATGAGCTCTTTGGCAAGGCTGTACAGCTCTGTAGATATGTCCTTATTGAGAAGTGCCTGGTGCAAGATTCCAAGATTGGTCATCTGAGATTCCATACTCAACTGATATTCACCTCCTTTTATCTCCTCTCTCAAGATCTTTTCCCCCTCCAGCGCTATTTCTTCCTCGTAACGACCAAGAAGTTCACGGAATGGTTTGGCATCAATTTGTGGGATTACAGAAGGCTGCTGGGGGCTGATTCCTACAACAGGAGCCTTCCACTCACTACTTAACATTTTAGGCACCTCTTTTTGACTGAGCTGTCTGGTCTTGGGTTTTTCAGTGACAGGAGGCATAGGAGGAACAAAACGCCTCTGAGGCTTTTCAAAATGTGGAGGTATTTTGGTGTCAACTTTGGGTGCTGGCTCCGGGTGCATATCATTGTACACATCCACCAGACTTTGCCAGACGAGACGCATCTTGCAGGACTGCTCCTTGCTTTTGCTATGGATGACCTGCAGCTCCTGACACACATCTAGAGCCTCGTCCCATGAGTTCCTTCTAAGTTTATGCATACGCTCAGTCACATTCTCAAAATCTTCATCACATGCCTTCAATGACTTCTGGATGTCTTTTAGCATCTGTCCTGGTGTGGTTGAGTTGTCAAAATATTCAAACTCCTCCTGATGCTCACCCATTACAGGCAAATCTAGTGTGCCAGATGAGAAGCTGTCATTCATGCTGGAGACAATCTCCTCAAAAGTAGTGCGAAGGGTGTTTTGCAGGGAGATGTAGAGTTGTATTGCATCATTGGCCTTATGGGGATCCAGGCCCATTTTCTTCAACTGAGCTGGCATGATATTTCCAAGGCATGATTTTACCAGGTCAGTGACACAGTCCTGGAAGGTACTCAGTAGATTTCTGCTTTCCTTCTGCTTTGCAGGTGAATTGGGTGCCTCAGATAATTCTGGTGACTCGGGCGATCCTGGTGCCTGAGCTAACTCGGGTTCCACTGCTACCTGCACCTGTGGGCTTACTGCCACCTCATTGCTCTCCCTCTGACTTCTCTCCCCCTCAACATAGGTGACCTGAGGGGCCTGTTTCTGCTCCATCTTCACTTTTTCCTGTTTCGATTTCCTGCGCTGAGGCTTGGGTGGTGGTGGTAAACGTAGTCCATAGTGTTGTGCTTGGGTTTGCGTAAACATCTGTGGTTCGACGAAATATTGTTTTTCAACAGGAGCTTGGGCCCTCAGTTCATCGTTCTCTTTGAAGAGCTGCGTGTTGTTTCCTTTTAGAGCATTGTTTTCCTGTATCAGTTGGGTTATCTGTGTGTTTGCTGTTTTAAGCTTGTTAACAATCCGCTCCATTTCACCCACTGTCTCCTGAGACTGCAGCCTGTCCACCTCATTATGGAGAGCTTGAACCTCCTGCGACTTCTCTTTTAGCGCACGACTGAGGTTACTTAAGCCAGCCTGTGCATGCTGGAAAGCCACGTTCATGGCTTTATTATTGGGAAAAATCTTGGCCATGTCTTCCAGCATGAAGGAGAGGTCTGTGGCGGCCTTGTTCCCCAGCTGGGCATCACCTAGCATGCGCTCTGTCGAAGGAGGCTGCAGCTCCTGGATTTTCAGCAACATGTGTGCGTCCACACAGGTCTCCCTCCACCAACGCCAAATACCAGCTGCTTTCTTGTCTGGGATTATTAGAAAATCAAAACTGAGAAAGGGTACAAGGGTAATAAATCTCTCTCTCTCTCTCTCACACACACACACACACACACAGTCTTGCATACCTGCCTGTTTCCCTTTTGTGGGCTTCTTTGCCTTCATACTAAAAAAATGGCTGCAAAGATGGCGAAGGCGCAGCACACCAGACTCAATATTTGTCATGGACTTCCAGACCTCGGCATCCTTCCTCGCTATCCATGCACCTGTGATGTTTCTAACTTCCAGAATTTTTTTATCCTCTTCCAATACAATAAAATCCTCATCTGTAGCAAAATAGAAAGTCCCTTAGAGGACTTACAGTACAATAATCACCTCTGGAACACAAATTTTTCAAAGCACTTACTGAGGCTTTGTAGACTCTCCAAAACAAGACTGAGATCTTTCCTATTCTCAACAGTGGCCTTCAGGAAGCTCTGAATATCCTCAATCCTCTCATTGCGTCTCTCTCTCTCAACTGGATCAGATGAGGGCACGATTTGCCCATTTTCCTCTTCCAATACAGAATTTGCCAGGCGTAAGCTATACAATGCTGTATTTACTCTGGCCAGAATAATGCCCACCTCTTCTGCAATATACTGAAGGACATTGGGCAACATAGGCAAAAGGTCATTCCGCATATCCAAGACAGTTTCCAGGCATAATCTCAAAGTCTCAAAAGTGATCTTACCTGATTAATATTATATGGCATAAGATACATAAAGGATAACGTGTCATTATAACCATGGATGATGCACTAACAAGATACAAGAGGTAGGCTTAATGCACAATGACAGAACTGCCATAACTAAACTTGGGCCAACTCAGGCAAATCAGGACATTGATAACCTACTTCAGTCCCTTACATTCATATGGCACCTCATAAAATATATTCATGGCTAACTGCCTATTGTACTGCCAATAATTGTATAATTCTATAAATAAAAATTTATCTGATAAGAATTATTTACTTACCTGTCTTGCTCTGGCCAATTCTGTATCATCAATCTTCCTCAGAACAGCCTGGACAGCCAGAGGAGATGTGTCATACCAGTCGATATCTTCCGTTATATTAATATCGCTCAGTGTAGGTTTTGTCTCCATTTTTGCAATGGGTGTGTACTTAGAGCGAACCTTTGACCATCCACCATGGTTGTTTTGGCTCACAATGGTATTACACATACATTAACCACAGCAAGCAAACTTGCGTCACAACGGCGAAAAAAATGACCTAATACGTCATAGGCTTAATAAAAGGTTACAGCTAGCATGACAAATCGGTGATTTGTGCAACAGTTCTTGTAATATTCTCTTCATTAGAGTAGGTCATGTTTGCACCGAAACTAAAACGTTTTAGGTAATTACGCTATGCATGATAGCCAGAAATGCGAAATAAATGGACCTACGATAATGGGCCTTAGCGACGGTGTCGACTCAACCAAATGTAATGGCACATACAGGATCAAAGCCAATGAACAGAGACAAAACACAAACAAAATGCATTGTCCTATAAAGTTTATTCCAACCAGTTTGCTGAAATCACATGACAGAATTATTCAATTCCCACCTTCACCTCACATGTATGCTGCTCTTTACCTTTGCCAGTTTTGAGAGAGTTTATTCCCATTTTTCAGATTACCAAACAGTATCTCCTACACTGTCCTAAACCAAATACAGGATCTGCCAGAGCTATCATTCCCTAAAGGAATAAGAGGAACAAGCAACACTTGTAATCGAAATTTGAATGGAATTTTATGTGCGAATTTACCCATTTATGGTGGGCATCTATCTATACAAAGTCTGCCTGTCACTAAACAGTCAACCACAGTGATTTGCCCGATTTATGTGGGCATCAATCTACAGCTCTACAAACAAGTATTTTGGCAGCATTGATGAGTCCTCGGGACACATGACAACATACGACAGGACTTTTTTTTTTTTTTTAATTTATTCCACGGGGCCCCATGGTTTAGAATTCCTAGTTAGAACCCTGAAAATTAATGTTCAACAACTTTCCCACAAGAAAAACATCCAAGATTTCTGACAAAAAGACTTCAGACAACTGCTTTGTGCAGGTAGTATTTTAAGTCATTAGTAGCAAACCACCAAAGAGCACATTGTCAGAGTGGTCCTCTAAACTACTGGCAGTTAGACACTATTGTTGGTGAAGCGCTTAATGCAGCTGAGCTGTGTACACCTAAGGCTCTGGTCAGTTGGTGCACTGGAATAAGGTCAACAAAGGCCATGTCACCCTAAATTGTTAAAAAAAATCCAACCAGAGACCACTGAAAAATAAAGCTAGTGTACTGTACTTTAGTATCTATAATCCGGCAGTCCAACAGATCTCAAGTGGACACATTCAGTCTCAGTTTAAAAGAATTCATTAGAGAAAAAACAAAACATATTTGGTCACAGAAGGCCTCAAGCACTTGTGGCCAGCATAGACATAAGGTACAACGCCAAAAGTTTAACTTCCATTTCCCAATTAATGCAAGAATGGGGAGAATGATGCTTAACACAAACATCAAACACTGGCACTGTGATGGTTCATTTTTCTGAACCTTCATTGATTACAGGTTACAAAATTATGAAGCATACAAATGGCAGGCAACCGTGACTAACCACCTCTTGTAAACAATGTTGGTCAGCATCTGAAGTCAATGTACCCTGACTTATTTCCCTGCCATCTGGTGACTGAGTGTCTACGTGAGAGACCACCACCACCACCTGATCGAGGCTAACAGGGCAGAGTGCTTGGGCAACGTTAACCACTGGACAACACTACAAACTCCAGTCTTACAAATTTTTGGAGGTATTCAGGCTTGCTTAAGTGGCTAGGTTCTGAAGGCTTCTCAGTGGGGTGAAGGAATACAGGGCTATGGTGGTAGGGTAGATGTGGGGAGGGGAGCAGGTGTTGTGGATCTCATTCTGGTCGTTTTCTTTTCTTTGGGTGGTCTGTCCGTCGTCCAGCAGTACTGATGAAACAGACGAGGGTGGACGTGGGGGGTGTGGGGGGGTTGAGAGAGGGTCTATTCAGCCGCTTCAGTCTCTTCCTCCATGGGCTGTCCAGTGGCAGTCTCCACGGTCTTCGATGCCTGATCCAATTGAAAAGGTTAATCAATCTCTACCAACACACATATTTATGATAATTTAGTACTGTGAACAGGCCCAAGGTATATAACCAACCTTCTTTTTCTTCTTTTTCTGAGCCTTGCGACTTGCAGAACTTTGCAGCAAAGCCTGGGCAAAAGCATAAGAAAACAGGTAAATAAAGAACAAAACATACATCGCACCCTGAGTAGAAGGAACTTGTCATCCCGTGTGCTAGTGCTCACCTTGAGCTCCGGGTCCTGCACATCGTGTTCAGACTTGTACAACTCAGGCTGGAAGGCTCCACTGGTGATCCGCAGAGGTCCGTTAGCCATCAGCATCACAGTGAACTTGAACTGGGCCACAAATTCTCCTGCACACCCAACGGAATTTTATTATTAATTCCTATATGTGAAGGCCCACATAGAAACAATGCGCACAGACAAAGAGTCTTTCGGATGGCATTTGTCAAGGGTTTGTCATCTGGCCTATTGGTGTGTCTGGGATACTCTGGGATGATTAAATCTTTCGGGACCTTGAAGGACAGCCGGTCTTTAGCTCACAGTGCCTAACAGGAGATGGCTATAAAAGGTCTATGGGGCTGGAATGACTCACCTTCTTTCTCATGCAGGACATTGAAAGGTTGCAGCAGCTCGTGCTTGGCACACTCCACCACACCCAAGCGTGCTTTCCCCTCATCTTCAAATGCCCTGCCAGACACAGAAACTGTTAAGACAAGGATGACAGACTGTGGAAGCCATCAAGGGCAGACTGGACTGGAACTGAATTACGAAAAAAAAAAAAAAAAAAAAAAAAAACAGAGATACACTTGTACACAGTTATATGTGTACAATATGTGTACCACCAGACACCTAAGACTCTAATTGGTTTGTCACAATATGTGTGACATGTTCATGGTGGCAGCACAAATAAAATTCCAATTACATTAACTGGGAAAAACATTGACACTCCACCTAAGGTGGATCTGTGCATAGCAATATAGCAAGCAACATGATGCAGGTTGACAAAAGATTTCTTTTTGAAAGTTTATAATAAGAGTCTATGAAAAGTGTAATTTTATGCAAATTCATGTGCGTGTGGTAGCCCTGCTCACTGTGTGTTACAGGGACAAATCAATGCACATCTCTGTATGCCAAAAACAATCTATATTCACCTTTAACCCAAGTACTAATACTGTTCAAATGCATATAGCAAGCATAATTTCAACGCTCAATAAACACTTGAACCTTAAAAAATTGTACCTCAGAGTAAATGGCATGGCATCAAAACGGCGCTCCACCTCACTGAAGAACATCCTGGAAGTCTTCATCTTCAGACCGTACTGCTTACTGGGGTCCCGTTTGTAGACGGTGGTTCTCTGCCCGGAGTCTTTCGCCTAGGGTGCAGTGAGAGGGTTATGAGGTTGTTTTGTGACAAAAAGAAGGGGAAAGAATAAAAACACTAGACTGTGCACATTAGGGGTCATTCTCTCTTTACCTTGCCCTCCCCAGAGCTGATGAGCACGTCGACAGCATAAACCTCATGCACCTCAAACTCAGCCTTTTCATGGTCCTTCCTGAGGAGATCATATGAAGTATTTTCAGTCGTCAAAGGCCCCAAAAGCACTGGTTTATCCAACTGATCTGTGCAATTCTCTTTACCTCTGCTGTTCTGAGGGATTCTGAATAATGGTCTTCTCTCCATCAATAACATGCTGCTTCAGCTGATGAGACAGCATACCTGTGGAGATACAGAAGACACACACATTTAAACAGTCATCACCAGTGTTTAAAAAAAGCATATTAGTATGCCAGCTCTGGAATCTCAGCCAGGGAGTCAAGGAGACAGAGTGCTTCAGACACCGGCCCTCACCTTCAATGGCTGTGCATTTGAATGACTCTGCTATCTTGTTCCACGCCTCTGTGACCTGAGTGTTCTGCCAGAGAAGCACGGAAGGGGACATTTAGTTTGAGAGTACAGCTGAGAGGCAAAGCCTGAGCGGGAACATTGGAGAATTAATACATGACTCACACCATAATTATCAATGACTGCATGCACTTGTTTGAATGCAACTAGCACAGAATGACCGGATAGCATCCCTGTTATTTAAGCAATAAGCCCCATGAGTTTGTTCTATACAGTGAATATAGCACATCTGAGGGGTGTTGTTAGGCATGAAGCGAAGCAGAGTTCTGTTAAACCCCCTCAGCTGTGCTATGTTAATTGCATGAAGGGACTCAAGGGGTTTATTGCTATTCTAAAACAGTTACCACATACACTTTGAAAATCGGTACAAAATGAACAAACAGTAACAACATTTTTAAACTATTCCATCTACAAATAGCCATTCTTCCACAGACTGGTCACAGAACGATTCCACAGCAAGTAGATTGATATTAGAATGGCAGCCAAGCAACCCTGAAGTAGTTTGTATCGAGTTGACTGTTACGCATTCTAAGCATATTAATATAGAACAAAATGCGGTCTCAGCCGTGCTATATCGGGGAATATACAATGCATTGAATGCAATTCAACCGATCATAACAAGGACCGGAACTATCCGTTTCAGAATGTGCTTCATCCAACCACCAAATGCTTGATTAATTTATAACTTTCCATCTATTACTACATACTTTCAACAGAACATAAGCAAAGCATTTTCAATTCATAAACAGACCTGTTACACAGCAGTGCTCATTGTACAGATTGAATAGACAGGGCAGATTCTCATGACTCAGCACAGGTAACCACTCCTACCGGTCTGAACAAAGCCTCCCATCCCCTCACAATGGCCATCCCATAGAGCAGTCCTTCCCCCAAGGGCCATCCGCCCCCACTCTCTCACCTGGTTGCCAGGCTTGACCAGACGCAAGGCGGCCTCGGCACACAGGTGGGCCGCTTTGACGACATCTGCCTTTCGGCCTGTCACTGGGTTGTCCTGGGACAGAAGAGGATAAAAAGGCTTGGTGACAAACTGTAAACAGAGACAGAGGTTGCTGTCAAAGCTGACTAGTGAAAAGCACAGAGAGAGAAGGCTGGCACAGACCTTGGTCGCGCCGATGACAAAGCTGTGGGCCACATTTGAGATGAACCCATCCACATGCACACCTAGGTCACTTGAAGAGGTGAAAAACAAAAGAATTATAACCAAAAATACAAGCAATGAATAAATCTCTACAACAGACAAAGCGCTATGCGTTTGAACGGCCATCATGAGGGCTTACACTTTGACAAGATCTCCATCTTTCAGCATGTAGTCAGGATCACTTTTCAGAGGAGAGAAGTGACACACACAGTTGTTGACAGATACACAGGTAGGAAAAGCAATACCTGAAAAGAATAAACCAAAATTGAAATCCTCAAACTCCATACAATTTATGCAATACGCCAGCCCGTTATCCAAACAACAAATCTGTCCATATTTCATTCTTGTACCTTTCTTGATGTCCTTCTCCTTCTTGAAAACCTTGCTGGTTTCTGCTGCAATGAAAGCATCTCCTTTTTCACACAAGCTGAGCACCGACACTCCAGGTTTGGCGGCCTCCGCTACCATCCGCACCGCCTCTGTACAAGGAAAGCCAATGTATGGGACAGAGATGGACCACATCGGCAAAGGGTGAATTCATCTTCATCAGCCAGTTATTAATAAAGTACCTTGCAATCCATCCAACCCATTCTGTCATGGTTCCCAAATGCTAAGCAAGCAGCACATCCACTGTAGATGCAAAATTGATGCAATCCACAGGGCACCAAGCCAATGCACTTACAAAGGTTCGCTCCCCTTACAGAAAATCAATACAATAAAATGATGGCTTTGATGTAATCTGCTGGATACTACATACTAAGAGAAGTGTGATTGGATTTCATCGAAGAGGGGAAATTTCATAGCGATGTAAAGACAGTAAGTTAGTGAGTAAACACTGGTAAAAACTCCGAACAACTTTTCTTCTGAAATTGAGTTTAAATTTATCACCACCCTCCTGACGTTTAACTAGAGCAGTGTTATTATTAGAGACAGTAGTGTAATAAAAGATAGCATTTTATCTAGACGCGACAGAGACACCACCCGAATCCATAACGTTAAATGAACATATGTTGACGGTAAAGTTAGAGCTAGTTGAGACAGCTAGCAATCTGGGGCAATTGCTCCGAATGCAAATATTCATTTGCCGTCAAGTTACCACAGAGCGAAGCAAGCCTTAGCACCTGCTTAAGTTTCACTGTCGTTCATTAAACCGCAGCTTAGTCAAACGTGACGTGATGTCTTGTTAGCCCAATGTCGCGTTTACTTGGTCCGTTCACAGAAACTTGTAAGCTACTGCTTAAGTTTGTCAGACCTCATAAGATGCCGTATGATTTGTTAACGGAGAAGCTCACAGCAACTTATCGAATGGTATGGGAAAAACTGGCTAACGTCAGCCGAATTGCAGTGGCTATGGTATAATGCACACAGCCATTAACATTAGCTACTGAAGTGTGCTAGCTGATGCTAACCAACTTTCAAATACAGCCACTGCCACTTGTATAACGATATGTCTGGCTAGTCGGCTAGCTCAAATTGTCAAGGTATGCAAGATAATTTTTGTCACACGCAATGACAAGATGATTATGCATACCAATTACTTTCAGAAAAACATGCGATAACAGGATGTCAAGCACAACTATTTCTGAACACAATCCCCAATCATATCATTCGTTTCACATAGTAACGCTGTGGAGATAGCGGGCTAGCTTCGCAGCTAGCTTCACGTTACATTTCTACACAGGCACATGGCCGTCCAGCTACACGTATGGTAGGGCTCGGTACCCTGCCAAGTTAAAACTCCGTAACGTTACCAAGCTGTGTAAACGAGCTAATCCACACTTAGCAAAGCACTTACGATTGGCAATGTCAGCACCCATTTTATACTTGGTAACAACCAAGTCATCTGCTATGGTTTGTTCTTGCTGGTCGTCGTCTCCTGACATCTTCTCCAATGCGTTCAGACAACTTTCCACTCCCGTTGATGGTTCGGTGATACACCACCACGCTGAGCACAGGGCAACTCCACACGTACGACCATGCGTAGGCTCGCTTGGCCCGCTCTGCGCTAACTCCGCCTCCGCCGTCACCACGCAGAAAATGTCTCTGGTTAAACCCGCCAAACTGAACTAGAACGTCATTATTTGAGCCTTTACAAGTCAGAAAGGCAGAGGATTCCTCAACGTTATAGAGTATCAGTTTGGAGGAATCTTGCTATGTTGGCTCGTGCTTGATCCAATTTCAGGTGATTTTTCAGAAATATTAACATTTTTCAAAAATATGAATTGTATCATATATTTCTCCTTAGGAAGGCAATTAACTCTAATGAATGGCATTTCACAGCAGCCATTTTCCCAAGAAGTCGCAGGGTAAACACAGGTGTTATTAATGACATCCAATATGGATCTGATTCTGCTGAAAATAGGCCTATTCAGTCACTAGCCTTGAAAGACAGGGGGGCTCCTTGTGTGTTCTCCTTATGTATAAAGAGAAATCCCGTGTGAATCAATCCATAGCCCTGTCGATTGAGGTCACCGAGTGCTGCTGATCGGTAAACACAAGAACATTTGATACAACATATACAATACTGAACCTAAGCAAACACTGAATGGTGCACACTAACTTCATTTCAGTTTCATTTTCCTATGTGTCATTCAGTTAACATTAGTTGCTGGTTTGTTATTCATCTATGTTGCATTACATTTTCTGGCTCCTTTTCCTACAGACAGCACTCAGTGACTTCGAACAGTATGGCTATGGACACCAGATATTTTCCCTTAGGCTGACATTAATTTAATTGTAATTAGTAGAATATTCATTCATTTCCTGAGTCATTTCTCGACCTGCCCTTTTTGAAAGTCCGTGCCTTACTACCTCTTCAAGATAAGACTACTTTCTCACGAACCGTTTATCACAGAGTGCCAAGTAGGCCTATCATCGGAGAGCTGAGATCTTGTAGTTCAGCGTGATATGGATGGCATCTGAGGGACGGGTACAATGCGAGCAATTTAACCGTGATGACTAGATGTAAATTCCCATGCTTTTAGGTGAATCCAGCTAGCATTAAGGGGGCTTCAGCCTCCCGAAAATTGTATTGTAATTGTACGTATACATGGGCCCTTTATTATAAGGTGACCAGACTTCTGACAGGAAAATCAGGGACAAATATTTAACAATTATATATTTAATAAAATATTTAACAAAATATTTAACAAATATCAGATGTATTTTCCTAATTCTGGTGTATTTTTACAGGCTGTAAGATATCATCTTTTATACCAATTAATTCAGCGGCTTAACCCAGGGAATAAGATATATCTCCCACCCCCCCCATATCAACCCAAACCCTGAACCAAAGACTGGCCTGACTTGTCTTCATGATTGATTCATGTCAGTTAAGTCTTTGAGGGCTCAGCGTGTAGACGGGACACTGAAATTCAGCAGTGTCATCTAGGTGTGCCTACTCTGAATTTTAGAAATTGTAATTCGTTCTTACTTGCAGCTTGCAAAGTTGGCATAGGCTAATTGACCCTTTTTGTGGGCTACCTAAGATTTCGGCTAACCATTGGCTACTTGTCTGCTTACCATGATCCTGTTGATTAAGTAAATCACTTTCATGTATGGACTCCACTTATTAAAAGACATGTGGTTTTGTTATTTTCTCCATTGCTGTTTACCTCAACAATAAAATAAAATTGTATTAATGATTATTTGAAAAAGAAGATTCCAGTATACCTGTATGGCATTTGTAAACCAGCTAATCCAAATATTGCATAGTTTCATCTGTGGCACTAAGCAGTTTTGAGTGTACAACAGGCCAGAGTGAAATTTAACTTCCCATCTCGCAGCAGCTGCTGTGCTATAGCCTGAAAGAGATGCACATCAACTCATGTCCACAAGACCTGAAGAGGTTGCTTCCTTTGTTCTACTTAGGACTAAGTAAAACCCACACCAGGCTCTCCGTGCCAAGTCATGCACTCACCAAACTAGCACTCAATTCACGTTATGAGAACAGATCCACACTGTTGGACATCAGAACTTGCATATACTCTGGAAACAAGACTAAATGTTGCTCAAACATAGCATATGTTATCTCGTGAGGAGGCTGAACTAGGATCTCCATCAATGAAGACACTAGGTCTCAAAAATAGATAAACTCATTATGTCCTTGAGGATGCAAAGGACGTAATGAGTTTATAAAGGTTTCATGGCTTCGTGAAAAAAAACCCTGCTAATCTTCATGGTGTTGGGGGCAGCTGTAAACCGAGGAGTGTAACCTATGAGTTGGGCACTAATGTATGTTGGGTAAGGTGTTGTAGAGTGATGTTTATTCACAGTACAAGTTCTACACGCACTGGCTATACCATTATACTCACCTCCCTAAACCTCACTCCCAGTCAGGATCATGGCACCTTTGTAGGCAAGCATAGTCTTACCAGACTTGAATCTCCCACCTCAGACATGGTGGTACGGTAAGATATTGAGGAGTGGATTGCTTGAGTCACAGTACTGTATCCTGTGGGATTACACTGATCCTTAGAATAATATTGTGATATTTATCATATTTTTTCAGCTTACAGAACCTTTTACAAAAGACAAAGCTACAAATCATTTGCACTGATACACATGCATGAACTCTAAGATGAGAACAGTGCGTACATGCTTATGATTCATATTGTCAATATATTGTCCATTACAAAGTATATGCGTTTAGCATAATTGATCATGATAAGGATGAGAAGTCATATATCACATTTTTATTTCCACAAGTCCAGCCCTAACGTAGCTGTAGTGTCAAATGAAATGTCTTTGACATCCCATTCTCTGAGAAATCTCAGGTCTAGGCACCAACCAGGACTTATTGTCCTGTCAAAGTTCTCACGTACGCAGGGCATCTTGCTTGTGAAAAAGTCTACTGTGCCAGTAGTCTGGGTTGTCAAAGGATGTGTTACCTGGCTCCCCTACGCCAGCACGCACTTTAACATACTGCTCCAGTCCTGAGGTCGTTCCTCCTGGCCTCATTCTAGCCTTCCCACAAGGCATGTTTTGGTACTCAGCCTCATCCACAGTGCTGGAGTCTCCTTTGGCTGCCCCCATCTCCTCATAGTCCTCTACTGGCTCTGTTTTAATGGGGGTTGTTCCATCCCTTAGGCCTGCTCTGCAAGTGAGAGCTCTTGGCTGTGCCACCCATACTTCCTCCTGTTCCCCTTTAGGGCTTTCCCCTTCCTGGTCCATGTCGTTGCCGTCTCCCCTTATTCCTTCACCTCCATCTACAGAATCTGCTGGTCCTGGGCCCTCCTCTAAGCTGGAGTTCTCTAGGTCGTCTTTGGCTTTGAGTGAGCTGCGGATATCCATGTACTCATACTCCACAGCAGGATTCGCTTGCTGTGATGAGTCTGTGTGGGCTTCTCCATCTCTTTCGGGTCCACTCACACAGTCCTGTGTGGCTGAGCTGCACAGAACACCATAATCTTGGTCTGAATTTGGTTCTGCTGCTGGAGAAGGAGCAGTGCTCGGACTTGTTTTTTCTTGAGGTTGGACGGGCATAGGGAGAGTCAGAGGTACCATCTGTTGATAAAATGGCAGACATTCTTTTCCACACATCTGTGGAACTGTCCTCAAGCTGGTCAGGAACTCTTCTGGGAGCCTGGACAGGTGGTGGAGCCTGTTTTGTCATCAGCTCATACTCCTGTGAGCCATCGGCTCCTGGTCCTGGTGTAGATAATGGAGACCTAGAGCTTCTGCTTTGTTTGTCACTCAGAGTGGTGTTCCTGGAGCTGGACCGTGACAGCAGAGGAACTGAGAGAAAAAGCAATAAAGGAGATTCAGGTCTCAGTCTTTCTTCAGAACCAGACACTTATTACATGTTGATAGGTTTCTCTTGAAACTGAAAATCAATAGAACACAATTATGGACTCCTTGACAGAACAGCCCTACTCCACACAACACACAGCTTTCTCATTAAAAAATGCAGTATTTCCTTGCCCTTTTGACTACTGACAATGGTAGACTACGTAAATGGTATATCACCTGTCTCTGGGTGGTGGCTGGTTCTAGGCATCACATAACCATTGGGGTCCTCTTCCACTGCTAACCCTGTGGAGGGGATTTCTGAGGCTGTGGACACGGAGGTAGACATGTACGCACTGTCTCCACGGTTGCGGGTCCTCTTCAGGCTGCTGGTGTGGGAGCACACATCCACATCCACCATGGTGCCTCGGCCCTCAGAGCATTCGGACACTGTCCGCCGAGAGTTGAGCCTCGATTTTTGACTCCACAGCTACAGAAACATAATGAATAGCTCAGTAACTACGAGTTCAGTCAAGCTTTTAGCTCAGAGATACCATGTCATTCAGGTTGTTCCTAGATAATGTACTACAGAGTGTCAAGATGTACTTCACCTGTTTAGTGGCCTCCCTGGAACTAGGGGTCATGGGTATGTATCCCACTGGAACAGAAAGGGCTACTCCATTCTGGGGGGAGATAAGAGAAATATTATTCAGGTAAGATGTAAAACTATATTCTTACATAGTAAGTAATAGCTTGTGAGAGTCTCACTCTTTGAGAGTTGATCCGCAATCGGGAGTGACTTCGAGATGGTGAGAGATGTAGAGGAGGTGTGGCAAACCCATCATCTGACACATCATCCTCAAGGTCAGCATCCAAATTAGACCATTTAACCTCTGCACTGTTTTGTCCTGCCTCAACAGAGTTCCTCTACATTTGGAGAGGAAGTCATCAGTTTCACTAGTCCAGATGTATACATAATCACATTATTTAAGTCTCTTTCAGAAGGCATTAAAATATGCATTTGCTGTAAATGTACCATCCCCAACTCCAACAGCATTCTACACACTTTACTCCCTGCCCTGCCCAACCCCTCCCTAATTTATGCACAATATGGGCTGACAAACAAATGCAATTTCTTGCATTTCTTACATCCAGTAACCATATAACATTTCCTTGCATTCTTTGTGTTTAAATAACATGCAAGACATTGAAAGATGACTCTCACCTTAACAACTAGGTAACGACTTGGATCTCTTGCCATTCTTGTGAACTCATTTGCCAACTCTTTAAAGGTTGGTCGGATGTTCTCATCAACCATCCAGCCTGTAAATGGGGGAAAAAGAGCAAACTAATCGGTGGAATAATAAAAAAAAAACTGATTTAAGTTAGCTGAAGAGTCTGAGTGTGTCACAAAATACAAGAGTGTCTGACAATGTCACAAAATATGCTAAAAAAAATCGCTCACATTTAACCAAGACCATGTAGACATCTATAGTGCAGATCTGAGGCTGGGCTAAACGCTCTCCCTTCTCCAGGAGCCCTGGAACCTTCTGGGGATGCATGGCTTCATAGGGCTCAGCCCCATAGGACATCATCTCCCACACCGTCACTCCTGGGGAAAAACAGCGCACATGAAAGATGCTAGTGATATTAACTTCAACCTGAATTTGAACCTGTATTCCAGTGAGTGTGGGGAAAGGCATTGGGAATTAGTTTATCCTGTACAAACACTGATACTGAACACTGAGCACTAAAAGATAATGTAAAGCTAAATCAGAAGTATTTTTGGTAGAAGAAGAAGAAAGCCAAGAAATTTTTTCCTCAAGATGTGAAAGAAAAACAAAACTGAATTTCAATGGCATCAAATGAGCTTTCTCTTCATCAGCTAACACAAATCTCCCAACATAAATGCCCTAATTTAATATGGCCAATTAATAAAGATCAGGAAATGACCAAAAGTGGCCCCCATGGGCACTTGGCCCATTTATGGTATGGACAGACATTGGGCCACTGACACACAAGACAGTTTACGTCATAAGATCAATGAAACTATCCAGTAGAACCAATATGTCTTACCATAACTCCAGACATCACTTTGGTGTGTAAACTGGCGGAATAAGATGCTCTCCAATGCCATCCACTTAATTGGTGTCTAAGAGTTGCAGAGAATTAGAAGTTATTTATATTATTTTCCATTGACATGAAATGAAGAGTTGAGAAGAGAAAGGCTTACAAAGGCTGACTGATGCCATAAAGATGCTGTACCTTGACTTCACTGTAGACATATTTCTTGTCATCGGGATAAAGAAGGTCTGCCACCCCAAAGTCTGAGACCTGCACGATGTAATCACACTTCACCAGCACGTTCCGAGCAGCGAGGTTCCTGTGAATCATGCGGTGCTCTTCCAGATAATACATTCCCTGCAGATAAATAGGTTGTTGACCACACATCACACTAACGTGTAACATTGTGCAATATGTACTGTGTGAATAATGCATATACTGCATCCTTGTTGACACCAACACCTCGCTTACACATACTGTCACTGCAACTGCAATGCTTTATTGAAGCTATTTGCTGAAAGGACACTTTGGCCCATTTTTTGCCAAGGTGGTTGCACTAACAAACACCTACAAATACGCGCACAAACAACCAGTCCTAGACCGATACTCATGTGCCACTCACCTTGGCGATCTGCACACACCAGTTGAGCAGGCGCTGGGGGTCCACGTTATCCTTGTGTTGCCTGAGGTGGTCCAGCAGAGAGCCATGGGTGCTGAGCTGGGTGACCAGCTGCAGGGAGGGGCCAGGACAGATGCCTAGCAGCCTCACGATGTAGGGGTGGTCAAGGCTGCCCATGGACAACATGTGCTGTGGACAAGTACCAACATGTGTCAACAAGTGTCACTGGCATCACACTCACAAGCATGATGAGGTAGATATGTGTTTTATCCCTAATTTAGGAGAGCATTTAGTATTGCACAGTATATCGTAATTGTAATACTGTATACTGGTGTCATTGTGTATGATAAAATAATGAGATTCTAAAGGGATTAATTGTGCACTGGTTTGTTGGTGGTATGGAGGTAATGGAAGATAAAACAAAGGGATGAAAAAGTGTAAAAGATGACGGTTGACTGAGCCCATTGGTAGTGGTGGGCTATGGGCTGTGCATCACACATGAAAGAGTTTTTGTTTGAGATCTATCACTCACATCAGTGACCTCACAGAAGGTTTGGCGGCCAGTGGGGTCAGAGATGGTCTTTATTGCCACAGGGATTTTCACTGAGTCTCCCTCAGGTATCCACACTCCCTGTGAGCGACAACAATTTAAGTATAGGTGTACCAGAACATAGCATAAAAGGACAGGGAAGGAACCACAATGTTTTATTGTTGAGTCTGTCATGTAAATTCGATTTTGGTGTTGACTATCAGTAAGCTGTGGTGTTTCCTTTGGGAGACTTGCCTTATGGACAGTGCCAAATACACCAGAGCCCAGAATCTTGCCCTTGCGGAGTTCTGTGGCCTTGAGGATCCGTGTGTGAACTTTGGTGCCCTTCTCTCCGGGGTCAAAAGGTTCATATTCCTAAGATAAAACAATTAAGAGCTTACAAAACCATTTGGATGAAAACTTCAGTCAAAAGCTGGACAAGGTGTTTGTTAGTTACATAGTTAGAGAGTCAAGTAAGTTACAGGCTAATATAAAAGAAATCGAAAAAAAAAGTGACAGAATAATTTATGTGGTATAGATCCTTTTGGTAGATTGTATTTGTATACATGCTCACCTCACTGCTCTCCAGGTACCTCCGCATGGTACGTTTGCGGCGAATGGCCTGACTGCGATAGTAGAGCATGGCCAGCCCAAACAGACTCAGCAGGAAGAGGAGTCCCAGCAACACTCCAGCCACAATCACAACTATCAGGGAGCTGTGTACACAAATACATGCTTTTCAGGCTTGTGTGTGTGTGTGAGAGTAAGAGTTTGACAAACACAAGTGTGAGTGTGTGTGTTTGACCAGCAGGGGGAGACACTGACCTGTTTGCTGCTCTGCCAGCGCCCACACAATCCCACAGAGTAGGCCCAGTGCACCTGTGCAACACAAGAGTCATGTGAGCTATTTGATTTTTAGCCACTGACCTCACGCTGTAATAAACATATTCTCAACTGTGGATACACATATTCAAGGCTGAGGCTGAGTAGGGAGAACTGAAATTGTGACAGGAGCATCATTCAACCGTATATATTCAAACTGTTGTCTAATCAGACAATAAAGAGCAGTAAGATATAAAGTTGCCTTCCCATAGGTCCTTAGCAAACACACTTCAGGTCCTCAGCATACACACATCCAACTCACCCTTGTGTGCAGTTGAGATGGCAGGTCTCACAGTGGCCCAGTCTATTTGGATATTTAAAAATGACAACACCATTCTCTCCCATCACACCATTTGGGCAGGTGGATACACAGCGAGGGCCATCCCTCAGATTGGAGCATGATACACACTCATGATCGCCCTGTAAGACAGAGACACGGCAACAGAGAGGGAGAGGGAAACAATTAATTGACAGTCAAATAGACATACAACATGCAGTTGAATTCTTTGATTGAACTTTCAGAGATTTGTCTGAGATGGACAAATACAACGTGGATTGCTAAAATGTAGACACTGTCTAGACCAACCAGTTTATCAAACACTGCATTCATCTGGAGTTACTGTTTCCAGCATCAAGGTAAGCATTGAACAAGGTCAGATAAGTTCTATTTTTCCTGACTCATAGTTTCTTGTAAATGACTACTACTGCACTCCTGGCTGTTTCGTCGTCTGTGGAAAATCATTTTGTCTTACATGTCATATAAAAAGAACTTTTGACCTTTCCAGTGTTGCTGAAGCCAATACTGGGAAACAGAGGAAAATGCACATGACAGTCATTGGGCTGTGAGCAAAACCACTATACAGCAAGACAGACCTCCAAGAATGCCAAAACACTTCTTAGGCAGTAATATGAAAACAAACTGTTATTCTGCAGTCGAGTAACGTCCATAAACAGACATAAAGGACTACCACAAGCTCCAATCAAACTTAGACCACATCAGACATAGCCAAAGAGACTCCAAAAAAAATAGTCTGGAGTCCAAACTGCTCAGAGGATCAAAGAAGATTAAAGAAGACATTTTTTTTTACACAGCACAAGTAAATGAGTCATCAGAATGTTCAGTATGTCCTTTCTTAATTTTAGCAAGAGATATCTCTTGGCCTTTGTTTAGTCTTTGTTTACGTCACAGGTAATGACAGGTGAAAAAAAAAAGAATCTCAACTGGATCACACAGGCATTGTCACAGACACCCACAGTGTGAGGAGTGTTTGAAGATGATAAAATCCACAACACCCAGCTCCGCCATTGAGCAAGAGGATAACCTTTTATCTGTGTCATTCTTGAAGAGCACTTCATTGTCAAGCTAAACTCTGAGGGAATGCAGTGTGGCCTACTTAGGGACACTTACTGGAGACTGCCTGTCAACAAAACTGAGCTACATTATTTGGATAATATGTAAGGGGAAGAATATGATAGATTTTTGCAGCATGGTTCTTTCTTACATTTCATGAGTTGATTTCCTTTAGCTTTACTAAGAGAAAGAGAGAAGAGAATGTAACACACCGGTCCTGTGCAACTTTGACCACCATCCTGTAACTGACATTCTGAATGGCATGAGATACACTCGCCTTTGGGCCCTGCGAATTCCCGTGGCTCCCTATGGAATACACACAGACAAACACACACAATTGCGAGGCTTTCACTTTTGCTTATGTTATATATATACACACACACACACACACACACACACAAACACAAAATCAAATAACTTCACATACATACACACACACATACACACACACACACACACACTCAGACACGCAAGAGGTTCCCACCAACCCTGTGTAGAAGTTGCAGTGAGCCACACAGGTTGAGTCTCTGCTGTGGTTCCTACAGGAGAGGCACTGATTTGGTCCTGGTCCCCAACAGCCTGCATCTGAGCAGAGTGGGTCACACACATGGCCCTTCGCAGCTATGTGCACAAAGACACACACACACACAACAGATTTTCATTTCCTTCCACAGTATGTATTCTATAAGTGAAAAGTTTACATAATTGACCCCATCCCTGTAAACTCATAGTTCCGTACTGCAGCTTTCCAGCAGCTGGTTGTTCTTGATGTCGTTGGCCTTGATCCGCTTGGCCAGCCGCCCGCCGGAGAAGAGTCGGGTCCAGTTGACCGTGTGATGGTAGCAGAGGTTAACGTTCTCCTTGATGTAGACGCTACCGTCACTGATCTCACGCAGAGAACGTAGACCCAGAGAGGTGAGGGTGTTCACCTTCATCACCAGCAGAGCGAAGGGCCTGATGAGGAAGAGAGGAGGAGAGCAAAGTGGTAGAGCACAGAGAGAGAGAGAGAGAGAGAGAGGATGTTAAGATGGAGCCAATGGGTGAGGGAGAAAGTGGCTAACATTAGACTAGGAAATTCAACAACTTTTGAATTACAATTAAAATCAAATATAAAAGGATGTGAAATTACGTACAATTAAATACATAGACATAGAGATAACTCGCCAGGAGAAAGTATGTTATGAAAAGAAGACACAAACAGGAACAGGATAGCCGGGATGGAAAATATTGATCATAGAACCTGAGGAGAGGGATGAAAGATGCATTTAGCAGAAACAGGATAGAAAAGAACCTGAGAAAACATGCCAAATCAGAGGGCAGCCCTGCAATATTATCAGTGATGCCATCAGACGCCCTCATTCATCTGAGTGTAAAGAGATCTCATCTGGCACATCACTGACTGATTGGGAACCTGTAGAAGCATTCCTGTCCACTAAGCACATCTGTGTCAGTTACCACTGATCCACAATCGGCTCCTCCATCTCTACTCTATCCTCCAATAACTGGCACATGGTGGGAAAGGTGAGAAGAGGGAAATTAGGGAGGGATGGGGAGGAGAAGAGTGAAGGCATCCATTGGATTAACAGGGCAGATGCAAACACACATGCTGAACACACTTGACTGGCATTCAGCCAGCAGAGATGGATGTTAGGGGTTACTTACTTCTTGAGACTACAGGGAAGGTTCATGACACAGACAGGGCATTGGATATGGAGGTTAGGAGACAGGGAGGAGTAATAAACACACACACACAAACACACACACACACAGAAATAAAAACACTGGTGAGTGACACGCATGGGCAACCTAAAGCTACAGGGCAAGTTGTAGCAGTTACAGATGAGCAGACTGTTAAGACAACAATAACGCCATACTGTATGTGACCTCAAGGATGTCAGAGTCTGGTTTGTTCATGCTTTACAGACATTAGAGCAGGTAGTCAGATAAGATCAGCATGTATTCATGATGCATGCACATACAAACGTAAACCCACAGTGCAATAAATGTCAGTGCTTGATATGTTCTGCACAGAGTTATTCCATGTACCTGTGTAGGGATCGCCCCTGTATGGTGGTGAGACTGGAGAAGACAGAGAGATCTGACAGAGAGTCAGGCCAGGACTGGATATTCAAAGTGTCTGCAAATCATGGGGGAAAATGTAAACACACAGCTGCATAGATACACACACTCTCACACACTCTCTCTCACACACACACACACACACACAAACACAAACACACATACACACACAGACTTAATTTCACAGGAAACATGCATGCCTACCTGTGATTTCTCTGACTGTGCTGAATACTTTGAGTTTCTCTGGATCCAGAGGTGGGATGTTATTATAATCATCTCTGGACATCAGAAAGACAAAGGTGGAGATAACATATCAAAACACTGGATTTCCCATACATGAAAAAATATGTAATGTAATTTTGTATAAGGGTGGATTTGTGTGTGTGTGTGTGTGTGTGTGTGTGTATGTGTGTGTGTGTGTTTTTTAGGTCTCAGCTCACCCTTTGATGCCCATTCCAAGAAAATGTAAGCTGCCCTGAATTTTTGTGCAGTTGATAAAGCTGTCAATGTTGCTGGAGTCCACAGTCTGCCTGTCCCTGGCACCAGTACCCAAGCACACTGAAGATGGGGGGATAGAGAAAGAGAGGGATAGAGAGAAAGAGAGGGTGAGAAATAGAGTGAATATCACTTTCAACCACTGATATTCATGTAATGCTTTCATCTGTCTGTGGTATTTTTCTCTGTCGCTGAGTTCCACATTGGCCCAGTATCAAATCATCTTCTTTTGTTACTGTGGCATGAGTTGGGTGCCTTGGGTGGTTTGGGTACCTTTTGGGCAGAGACCCCCGCATGGCTGACACTCCTTCAGGCCATCTGGCGTCACCACCTCCATCTTGGTTGGAGGGCAGCTGCTCACACATGAGCTACCATCTACCACAAAGTGGGCTGTGTGTGTGTGTGTGTGTGTGTGTGTGTGTGTGTGTGTGTGTGTGTGTGTGTGTGTGTGTGTGAGTGAGTGAAGGGAGGAGGGGGTAGAGGGGACATGAATTGATGAATTGGGATCCTTGCAGTCAAGCAGCAGTGTTAGCACACATACAGCATACAATACAGTGACTACTGTACAGCCAAGGAGAAACACTCCCATTACAACTATAGCTGTACAGGGCATTACAGCTTCATTTGAAACCATTTGAACAATATCAGTTTCAAACATTAGCTTAGGAATAGTTTGGTCATATTTTCATATAGCAATTAGGTGTATTAAAAACTGTCTCCATCACTCCAAAGCCATTACTAAAAAATACAAGAAGCAGCATCTTCTATCATGACAAAATAACTTAAAACAACAACCTGAAGGGTTGCAAGAGAATATTAAGGGCTTTGACTTGTTTTAGAATGAACAAACTTGAGCATGAGAGTGCATTGATGTGTGTTTGGCTTACTTGGACACTGAGGTACACATATTGAGCCATACTGATACTTGACATTCGGGTTGGGCTCTAACTGGAAGGTGTTTTGGTTGTAGATGAGTTTCTGAGGACACTGTTGCACACAGGCTCCTGAGTCATTGAAGCGATGACATGACTACACACACCACACACACACACACACACACACCGTTGCTTAGAGTACAGAAATATCTGAAAGTCCTGATTAATGTTGCTTGACCATAATCAGGACATTTGATGCATGAATACTGTGGTCCTACACACTATATGACTATGGCATGGAGGGAGGTTGCGGGGGGTTGGCTGAGTGGTACTCACAAAGCAGTCAGTGTTGAGAGCACCGCTGCAGCCGCCAGCGCACTCCACATCGCAGCACTCCCGCGGACTGGGCCCGAAGCAGTGGCCATTGCACTGCGGGGCGCACACCGTCTTTGTCACTGTGAGACAAGAGGCCACAAAGAGACTCTCTATGAGGGGACAGGCACAGGAGGCAGTGGCAGCATATAGGCCTCTCCACACTGCTGTGAATGTACAGCTGCAATGGCAATGGTGGTAGCACAACTCTGATATGTCATCCTTTGTTACAATGGGGCCTATTAACATATCAATTGTGCTATAAGAAAACATAATTGTCATAAAGTAATTAATTGATAGAGCTAGTGACAGGCACGTTCTGAAATACAAAAAGCTTTGTTCTCTATAACATTTTTACTTTTAATCATAAATTCATATTTTGCATATATATACTGTACTGTATGTCAGAGACTGGAACAGGGAGGGGAGTACTGTGGTTATATCAGTTGAGAATGGAGCAATGAGAGGCATACTCACATTTCTGACACTGTTCCTCACTGGGCCCCCAGCAGGTTATGTTACTTGTTGACACATCTGGTTGGCACAGCTCATGGCACTGTCCTGTCAATCACACCACACATCAATGTATCACAATATCCACAAAAACCAACCAACAGACTCTCATATTAACTTACAATATATTTACACATAATCATGCAGACACTAAGTCTAAACACAGAGCCTAGTGCTTCCACTCAATATCAGATTTTGCCACAGCACTGTCAGGGCTATCTCCATTAACTAAGGTTTCCTTCCAATATTTTTTTTGGCAGGGCAGTTAGTGAACAGAGGGCTCTGGTATGCCAATATTTTGAAAGTACATTCAGAAAGTTTCTGCCCATGAGGAAGGAAACATACGGCAATTAAGGGATTCCAGATGCTTTGCACAAAGTTAAATGATGTGGAAGCCTTTGGTGCACCAGGCTAAACTTCTTTCTCCACTGTTTTTAATATCCATACAAACACTAACCTCTCTCTCCATTGCCTGTAATATTCAGAGGTGCCTTTGGGTCCCTCAAGATGTCCTTCCAGTTAATCCAGGGGGCGTACCTCAGATACCTGTTGTTTACCATCTCCACGCCCCCCTCTAGAATCTCTGTGTGCACAGATGATATGGAAAGAATTCACTGAGTGCTTTTTAAAGTTCTATGTGAGTACAGGTAAAAATAGAGATGGTAACAAGCAGCTGGCCTTCCTTTTCTCTCTTTGTCCAAATACAGTCTGGTAGGCTTATGTAAAAAATGGGAAAAAGGAGAGAAGGCGAGAGAGGGAGGCAGAAGAAAACTGGGAGTGTGAAAAGATATGACAAGCTTGGCTGACTGAGCCAAAATAGAAGGTAGGCAAGACAGATGAAAGTATAATGGCATCCACAAACACACTGACACAAAACACCCTGATTCCTTGGAGACAATGTCACAGGCAGGTCTGAGCGTGCTCCAACTGAAACACGGCCAACAAGTCCTCACTCTCATTTTTGGCTAAGAGTTCTTCCAGCGCAGTGCAAGCGCAAGCACAGGCAGGGAGCTCCAGGACAGAGGCCACGCTCTCATGGTGGCTGAGATTCCCATGAGCCACCTCACCCACTCTGACAACGTGCTCAACAGGAGCTATTGCATAGGAGGTGATCATGCAAGATTCCACAGTCCTCCCACACAAACAGACACATAAAGCATGCATGATCTCATACACACACACACACACACACACCTTTTACTGTATATGCTAGACTGAAAATACTCTGGTAACATAGGAATTAATTTCTGACAACAGACTTCTGATTTCTCCTCTGCTTTTTCTCCATTCTACTTTCTAATCCCACTCCTGCTCCTGACTCGCCTGTGAGGTGGATGAGGCCGAGGTCCTGCAGGCCGTAGGGTCCGTCAAAGTTGAGGAAGACTGACAGGGCAAACTGCTTCTCGTAGAGCGTGTTCCCCCTAATCACACGCAGCCTGTCCAGCGGCAGCCGCTTGAACTGATTGGTGGCGATGAGAATGTAGCCGGTCACCTCTCTGATGCTCTGCAGGGAGAGAGAGAGGAGAGACACACAGGACGTCACTCAGCAAAACAAATCGCTTCAAGCAGGTGCATTCAACAGATCACCTGAACCAGCAGGGCACAGGTGTCAATGACTGCTGTTTCATTTATGCGAGGCAACCAAACGCCTTTCTCAGGAATGTGGGTGAATTTCCACAATGTCTGGACATGTACAGAATCTAATAGATGTGCCAAGTAGGGTGTCTTGCATTGATGAATTGCTTGATAAATAGACTGGTCTTTGGAGGTCTGTCTATGAGAATGCTGAATTCTGAGGTGATCCGTTGACGCATAGCTCTCTTACCCCAAGGAAGGAAAAGTCATGATGATGTTCCATTTGAACGATCTCCAGGTTGCCCATGACAATCTCACAGCCCGTGTACCTTTCCCGCAAGTTCTTATAATGGAGCTCAGGGTTGCCAGTGAAACTCAAGCCATTGTGGGTACCTGGACAAACTGTGGAGAAAGACAGCAGAGATGAGAGGACAATCACCAAGCCAAAGACCAAACCAGTTTAGGAGAGGCAAGAAATGCACCAGCTTCCATTTCTAATCCAACTCAAATCACATTCACAGTTTAAATACAGCTCTTTAACCTTACTAATTCCAATTTCCAAAATATAAGCCACACCATGTATAAAATACAAGACTGTGTTTTAGGCGAATAAACAAATTAAAAAAAAAATGTTTATTAACTGCAGGTTGTTAAATATTACTTATAATGAAGTAGAATCAGATGTAGATCAAATTGTATTAAGAAAGTAGATGGGGGGAAATCACTGCATTTAATATAGCCCTACCTCATAATGTATTTCCTTCAGCTAATAGTCAGGACATTATGGCTATGGCTACACACAAAATTTCACTAAACTCTTAAAGCTCTTGATGATGTATGCGATGACCAGGGGTCACTCCTATATCTGGGAAAAGCATCTACTGATCTGTCCTTCCTCCCAGCGCTGGAGCACACAACAAACAGGCATTCTGAGCAGAGAGACACAGCGCTGAGAGATCACTCCCATGAAGGCAGCAGTGCAGAGGCTTTGATGTGTCGAGTGAGTAGCCACTTGAACACAATGGCGCGCACTCACAGGCAGACTAGACGCGCGCACACACACACACACACACACACACACACACACACACACACACACACACACACACACACAGGGTCACTGCTGGGATGTGGCAGAACCAGAGCATAGGTCATCAGGTCAGCTTGTAACAGGGGTTAGAAGAGCACGATGTCAGTTAAGAGCCATGAGACGATTAAAAAGGAGGGAGGTGGGAAACCAACACGTGAAACACGGAGGGAGAGCAGAGGGGTCACTTAGCCTGAGGTGACACTCCCACTTCCCACTTCCCACTGAACCGCTTACTGATCTCAGACATGACGTGCTAACCCAGGAGTAAGATACTGCTGAGTGTGAGCAGCCTGGACACTGGTGGCACAGACAGGGGGGACATGGACACTACAGTCACACACAATGGGTCCATTTATTGAGGTCCAATTCACACTGATGTTGTGAACAGTAGTGTTGGGAACAACAAGGGCCACGGATGCTAAAAATATAGTGACATGGCTAGGCTGGTACATATCCCATCATACCAGTGGACCATAGCTTGCAGTCAGGCACAGTGATTTGCTCTGTAGAGAGTGACCTCACGGACTTGCTTCAGAAACACACACACACACACACACAGGTGTGTACAGGAAAACTTATGCATGCACACACTTAAGGCCTAAACAAATATTAACAAAGACATTACTAATATATAATGAGGAATGAGGAAGCAGGATAAGTCATGGATGCGAAGATTCTCTGAAGTGCTCCATGGGATGTGAATGCAATCAGGAAGATGCAATCAGCAATAGTTTTCACAGCATAGACCTCTCAGACCTTTCACAGCCCAACATGCTTCCACAGCAGATGCCTCTCATGGATGCTGCTAGACTGTCTGGTCAGGCCTGGCCTTAGGCTAGAAATGGAATGGGGGAAATCAACAGCCTGTTAAGACAAAGCAAGGCATTGTCACTGAGCTATAAATGTCTACACTGTTAATATGTAGCAGGGAAGGGCAGTGGCTCACACACACACACACACACACACACACACACACACAGACTTGTGTGTGTGGTTGTGTGTGTGTGCTATAGTGTGCTACTCTGGCTTCTGCTGGCCAGGCTGAGATCATGGCAATCAACAATAGGCCGAGTGTGAGCCCACCAGTCTATCAACAAGGAGGAGGGTGGTGGTGGTGGTGGTGGTGGGGGAGGGGATTCTGAGGGGTGGGGAGCACAGAGGGAGACAGGAAGAAAACAAGCACCCCAACTATACGCATCTATCTATGGTCTGAGGGTGATTTGAACTGGCACACACACACACACACACACACACACACACACACATATACACTCATACAAATACACTCAAAATGTAATTGTATCGGATTGTATTGGATCACAGGTCATTGTGCATGCCTGTTATTGCACAATGCCTGTTATCACTGGGGATGAGTTTTAAAACTCAGTCACCCCACAAGTCTTTAACATTCTCCATCCAATAGCGTCAAGCCTGCAATCAGTTGTGTGAGAGTGCAGTCAATGTATTTGAAAGCTCAACACAATCAAACCTGTTGACAATGTTGACATGAAAGTTGAGACGGCCATCGTATGAGGGGAATGAACCAGCAGAGCACACTCAGGCACACACGTAATCACGGCAGGTCCAGTAGAGGTTCCTGTCCACTCACTCCCATCTATACATGTAATCTTGGGCAAATATTGGCACAAGATGGGAGTGGAACTGTTCAATGGGAACCCAGTCCTGGTCATACACTCACACCCACATGATCCTTCTGTGTCACACACACACACACACACACACACACGCACACACGCACACACACACAGCACTGCGCCTACAGTAAACCAGAGGACTTCACTGTTCCGGCTCAAAGGCCACTTCTAACAAGGAGGCATTTTTATTGGGGTGTGTGGACTCAGGAACAGGAATGAAGCAAAGCGAAAGAGAAAAAGAAAAATGGTGAAGTAATAAACAGAAGGCTGGCAAGGGCGAGAGGCAACCTTGACGAGCAAAACAGACCAAGGATCCATCTGAAACTCTCTTCGCTTCTCCCCTCTTGTCTCTGGTGTACGGCCTCCTCTTCCTCCCTTCCATACCAATAATGCCTCATTCAACACCAATGCCAATTAGGCCCTGTCGTAAAAGTGTGCCATGTACAATACAAGCTCTCTTCTCCACCACAGCCATCCAGCTGAGGCTGTCATGTACTGCAGTCTGTGACTTATTGAATGTTAAATCAAGCTCTTGACAGCCCATCATGTCTATGCAAATCTAAACAAGAACACATACAGAAAGGGTCCTTTTTTGTCCTAAACATGCTCTATAGGGTTTTGATTTTGGTGGGCCACACCATTTGCCTATGCTTTGACGATGACAACCATGATGACAATCATGAAGAAGAGATCAAGAAGAAGAAACAAGATGAGTGCAATGATATAGGAATGGAAACAAGTTAACAACCAGTCCCACAAATTCAGCTCTATTGACGGCGAGCGCTCTGGGAGGAGTGGAGCAGTGAGACACAAGTTGACTCTAGGGTCATAAACACCAGTGAGTCAGTTGGCAGCTGAACTCGTTTACTGCCAGGTAATTGTCCCACACCTATCGCTGTTCCACCTCTCTGATCTCCCACTCAAAGACACGGCCCATCGCCTCTGACTCATGAATAGGTTAGATATTAATACTGTTATGGGCCCTGATTACAGAACTGCGCTGCGTGACTGGGGTAACGTTAAATCCAAACCCTGGACTTTATTACAAAGGTGAGGGCAGTAAAGAATACTGAAAACAGAGGAGGAAATAAAGAGTTAAAATGTTGATTCCTGAACTGCATTTCATTTAATTCTGAGGCAAATTTGTTTGTATCCATACTGTTAGTCTTACTAGCTGCAGAATACATGGGATAATCATACAGTAGATACAGTAGATGTGCACTAACATCATGCCATCTTTAGCGGGAGTATGTCGCCCTCGTTCAAATAGAACACAGACACAAAATATGTGAGCGTATCATGAAATGCGCACACACACACGATACTCCAAGTACTGATGTGCAAGGATGTTTCCAAGAAGACTGTCATCACATGAATTTAAGACAGCGACTCACCTTCTTGACTGGTCTGACAGGTCGTGCCGCGTAGACCGCACAGGAATACGGCGCACAGCGCGAGCACCTGTCGGTGTTCCATGGTCTGGACCAAAGTCTCCTGCGATCATAGGACCATACCCGAAAAAGACGTTCAGAGTACCGTTCCTCGAACTTCTTCTTCAACACCTATACTTTTGCAATATTCCCGATATTACAACAAAGAACAGGTTTATATAGTCCTAAAATTGTGGCGTTTGGCGGTGTTCCTTTTTCCCTTTAATAAATCGGTACTCCACACTTCCCATGAGCATTAAGTGGACGTCCTACTGAAAGTAACGTTAAGTTGAGTAAACTACCACAGGTGTAACTCCAGCAAAAGAAGAAGGCATCCCTGAAAAGCTATAAATGTGTCTTCGATGCCACGGTATGAAACCAAATATTTTGGTTCGTTTTAATCTATCCTCGACATGTGTACTCTAATCGCTTCAGTACTGAGCAAGGGAACGCAATGACAGTGACGCTCCCATGCACTTTCGACACCACTCCTTTTTCTGCGCTCATCAAGGGGTTGATGGCTGATTGGACCGCCCTGCTTTGCCAGTCATACGGCCCTGAGGAGCGCGCACAGAGTCGACGGTTATATGGATAGCTTATTGATAGGCTACATCAACAAAATAAAGATGTTACCTGGAAAATTTCCCTAAAGTAGTTATGTAGATAAAAACGTTATCTAGACTTGAAAATATCCATTAGCTACACTTAGGCAGGGCTATTACCACAGAGTAAAATAGTAATGACTATCACACAGTAAGACACAGTAGCATTGTAAGAGGAAACAATGCATTGTGTAGCTAATACACTATTATAGCATAACATAACAACATAACATATTCAGCATTAAGATAAAGACACAAATCTCAATTATAATAAATAAAATAAACCTTTTATTGCCTGAATGAGAATAAATTTGACACAAGCCTGCATTTGAAGACTAGCAGCTAGGAGCTTGCATAGACTGATTTTCACTGACTCGCAGTGGAGACGCATGGTTCTGTCTCACTTTCCGTGAAGAGCATCATTGTACTCAAGTCATGTCAACTGGTTAATCTCCACCACTGATGCATATAGACCAGGGCCGTTACAATGACTACATTGTCAGTGGGGGTAAGTGACTTTTGATCCCAGACTGGACATGCCTAAGATCCAACAGAATGCCACTATACGCCTGGAACACACTGCATTTCCTGTCACGAATCAGCCACTACCTCCATTGGCTTTAAACAAGTTTCCGTCCCTCACAAATTTCCACAAATATGGACATAATTCTTACTGTCGGCGAAATAGAAAAAAATCTAAAATAGTCTATTATGACTTATTGATGTGAAAATCATCTTCTGCCTCTGAAAGTCATGTGGCAGATTGATGTATACTACCTTTAAAAAAATACAACGAAAAAGGTTTGTAATTCCCACTGGAAGGTCGCATGGACAAAAGGCTATTCAAGCCCTCTGCTGTCCGTAAAGAATATTGCATTCAGCAAAAAATCAACAACCTTTTACCTACATGAACTAGGCCTATAGACCTGTATGGCATTATTTGGCATCCATTGCAAGAAATTTTTGTTTTATTTTTTTAACTTTGAAAATGCTTGTCCAGTGAACTTGCTTTCACCTGCTTCAATGGATGACTGGAACAAATGTGCGGTTGGAATACCACACATAGACTGGGCTTTTACACCTCACTTTTGATTCTGATCATGAATGCCTGCATTAATACAACATCATGCCCAAAGACTGCACAATATATGACATTGCTCAAACCAAGTATGTCTGCTAAATGAGATCAAGATGCTTTTTTGTTGGTTTAACATGTTGAGTAAGTGTTTGTGAACTATTGCATGAAGAAACATTGCTGTATCATGGACACAGAGTTCAGTATTAAGAAATTTAAATGTACATTCAAAGCTAATTTTCTCACAAAACGAGAACTCTGTGACCAATTTAACCAAAATGAATAGAAATAAATTTGAATGCTGGTGAACTGGGCCGGAGGGGGCTTAAAATCATGTTAAGTGTTAGGGGAGCAGGGGGGCTTAAAATCATGACTATAGCACATGCAAGACAGCAGTGGCACTCAATCTACAATTAACTGAAGAGTTTAGGAAAAGTGAAAATGGTACGGAGTCAGAGATTAAAATGAACAAACTGTATTGCTTGAAATATTTGGGTTTATTTCTTCGATCCCTTGACTCAAACTTTCTGAGCAGCAGTAAATCTACTGCAGTCTGGTATAGAATAAAGAAGATCATGTGGTCAGTCCACCAAATTATTATCATAGCTTGGTTCTCCATACACCTCCACTTCACACAGTGTGAGGTACTCTGACCGTCCTGGAATGACCACATTAACCCAGCGACCCTCCATGCCATGACAATAGAAGACCTTGGATTGCCCAGCAGGGATATGCAGGACGGCACACCTGAAAACAGGTGAAGTAGGATGAGCAGCATGTTGTTGTCATTAGTACTAACAATAACACTTTATACTAAGGTGCCACAATAAATAGCAAAGTAGCCATTAGCTAATAGTTTGGTAATAGTTGTTAACCATTACCAATGTGTCTATTTGACAAAAGTTCATAGTTTTTTCACCATTATTTAAGTATGAATTATTTGTATAAATGCTGTATTTTACTATGTTAAGATGCAGCAAAGAGGCTGTTCCAAAGATCCGAAATACTTAAAATAAAGTTTTTTCCTCCCTAACACTGAGATTAATATTGTAAGACATTTCATAAGATACAAATGTTAAATGTTACTAAATATTACAGTAATTAGTAGTGAGTTATTTATAATTATTGTTCCAACTTTATTATGAGGGGCCCAAAGCTGATAATTATGTATTAATAAAATGTTAGTTAAACCTTAACTTTACTATAAGTGTCCAATGAAGAATGGTTTCCATTGAAATGAACAGATCTCTTTCTCTTTACTAGAGAAGAAAAGTACAAAAATATTTACTATGAAAGTATATGTTAATAGATTTACTGTTAGGCTTGTGAAATGATTGATTAATTAATTATAAGATAGTAAGTTTATAAACACATGTAATACAGAGATAATATCAACTATTTATTGTGGCACCTTATTATAAAGTGTTACTGTACAGACATAATGAACATAACATAATGATGGTGTGGACTATGTTAACTTACACTGGGTTGCTGTTTCCTTCATTGTAAAGGGTGCTCCCAATCCTTAGCTGAGCTCCTGCCAGTCTCTCTGGGCAGCAGTCTCCTCTGTTGGTGATGACCACAGAGTGTACTTTGTATTTTGTCAGGAGATCAACTCTCCACCATGGCTCAAAGTTAAGAGCGGTGTGTGTGCAGGAGCCATGGTGTGCGTTGGAGTTTCGGTTGCCATCAATGGCATTCGAGGCATGTCCTAAACCTCTGTGCGGGGGACCAATCAACTCTGACTGGGTGGCTTTCCCACGAAGAGCAACATTAAGACCTATTCAAATTAAAAGAGAAGCATGTTTCAATTTTTCTTTAGCTTCTCTTATTTTCTCAAATAGAGTTTCACAGCATTTAATTTACAATCTGAGGGTTAGATGTGCACAGATACTTATAAGACTATTAGATGATGCTATATTTGAGTTAACCAATAAAAATCATGGACTAAAACAGAAATTAAATCAAACTAAAAAATATATAGACATATAATCTGTTGGCAATTTTTCAGCATTGAGGAAAAATGAAACCCTGAAGGAAGGAGACTTAGTCCTGAGAGAGGATAACAAAATGGAGGATCTCACAAAATCAATATTTACCATAACATTTACATGTGTAGCCGAGGGCCCGCCTACAGCCTCTGTGGCAGTCATTCGCGAGCCGCGCACCTGCAAGTAGTTATTAATTAAGATGGCTGTTTAAAAGCAGTCTGCTCCTTTGTCTGGCACAGCCGACTTCTTGAGCCAAACTTCCTCGTAGCTGTTGCAGGTTGCCGCGGCAGGTAAGAGGGGTCTCTCTGCGCACGCTACATTTTTATGAGCAACTTTTAATTGAAATGTTTTTATGCCTGATAGGCTTCGGTGGAGGCTGGTGCGCTCTCCGCATACACACTGTGGGCTAATGTATTAGAGCAGCAGCAGCGGACTAGCTCAGGTGCGTTGTCCTTTTCAAGTGTTCCCTTTCCTTTCTGGTTGTTTGGTTTTAATCATTTTTCTTTTTGGCATTAGCAGGAGGGTGCGACATGGTATCACGGCCGAGAGAAAGGGGTTTAGTGCCAGTAGTCCCGAGGCAAGGTAACGCAGATCAGTGATAGAGCAAGTAACCATGACCACTATAAACTGCCTCAGTCTAATCATGGTTTTGTTTGTTTATAGGAAAGACTCGTGCCGCTTCGTGCCTCTGCTGTTTTGCCATATTTTGTTGTGTTACTTTTGTTTGTGTTTTGGTTTATTTGGTGCGATTACTCCCCTTGTGTGCTTGGCAGTCTCTGTCCTCTTGCGAGAGGAGGCGCTTGAGAGCCGAGCTGGACGGTATTGGGGTTTGCGCACCTAGTTACCTGTTCCGTTCTTTCTTTTGTTTGTCACCAACTGTATTGTGCCCCATGTGTGTTCCATCTAGGCTATATTGTGCGCGCTCATTTAACTACTGTAATTATCTTACCACAGGTCCAGGCCAGGTCCACTGGAGTGCGGGGTCTTCCTGGCTTACTCTATCCGCCCAAAGGTCTTGTTAGTTCACTGCATGCTTAGTGGGCTAGTTTGTAGTGTTCACCCTCTAATTGTGTGTCTTTCCAGTGCACCCTTGTTTGCAGTGCGTGTGGCGGCGACTGTTATTGCGTGTGCGTGTGTGAATAGTTTCAGCACAGGATTCGGGTGTCTCCGTCGTCTCTCTGTCCTCCAGCGGTCTGGTCCTGATCACTTTTCCCTGTGGGTAGGCTTGTATTGATAGCTTTATTGAGCGCAGTCTTTGGCAACAGTGTGCTTTTATATCAGAAAGTTATATCTATTTTTAAAATACAAATTGTAATAAATTCAATTTTTACACTAACCAAATTTGCATCTTCCAGCCTCTTCTCCTCCCAGCACATTACACCTCTCCATTATTAAATAAATTCTGCAATACTTGAGCATTGTGTCTCTGCTGCCTTCATTTCATGTAAGAACTTGTGTGCCATTGGTCATGTATTGAAGTGTCGGGTGAAACGGGTATTTCATCTGGTGAAACTTTATAATTTTCCCTTCGGGGTGGCGTAGTCGAGGTTCATTGTCAACCGAGGTTTTGTTGCCACGGTTACACATGCATTGCATTCTGCATTATAAAACCTCCAGTAGTTTACAACTATTAGCCTGCTCATGTGCCATGAACTTAAAGGATGGCATAAGAAAGTCTGAGACCATTCCTGTTAACACAGTATATCCGTTGTCCATGTTTCTAAGTGTCTTACAAGATAGAAATACCTTGCTGACTAAAGAAAAAATATATTACATTTAGGTGCATTTCTTAATTGCTTACATGACATACCATACAATAATAGAATTTCTGATTTTATTTTACCTTTAGCCATTCCCTCGACGGCACCAAACAGAAGTACCACAAGGTAAAATAAACTGAATGACATCATCCTGCAAACAAGTTGAATATGTAAATCTGGAATTTTCTTATATTCATATTTCATATGTATTGCAGGGATGCATTTCTTTCACCTACCTCTCTGAACCGTTCCACTGCTCGTTATTATAAACCTCTGTGCACAGAAATTGATACTCTCTCCCTCTCTGTCTCTCTGCCTTTCACATTGAGTCCAGGAACAACTGTGCGGCTACAACAGGCCAGAACATTGTATATAAATGCAACCTCATGCGCCAAAACTGCACAATATGTTACATTGCGCAAACTCAGTATGTCTGCTAAATGAGATAAGGGGTCTGTAAAGACAGACAAACAACGACAGACAAAATGCTGGTGAAAACTAGGCCTATGTAGGGAAATGTCCAGAGGCCAATCTGACTGAGAGGTCAGAATGCTTTTCTTTAAATATGTGTATTCATTTAAACTTCAGAGAATCAGAGTAGCCTAGATAACATTGCTGAATTCCAGTGTCCCTTCTAAGCCCCGAGCCCTCAAACAGGCATGAACCAATCATGAAGCCAAGTCATGCCAGTTTTTGGTTCAGGGTAGGGTTTGTCTTTGAATTAATTGCTATAAAATTTTGATGACACACAACCTGTGGAAATACACTGGAATGCAGGAAATATTCATTTTTCCAAATGTATCTGGGGAGGCCACCCAGGCCCTCTCAGTAGCTGTGCACACATTACAAATACTTCCAATACCCTTGTATTGGTTGAGCTACAAGTGCTGGAGCAGCCTATATTGTTGCGTTATATAGGCTATTAGCCTGCATCAGAAATGTGTTGTCCACATAAGTTCAACAATACTACTTTGACACAAATTATGGCACCTGTCTTTGTACCCATTTAGTGATGCCCCATTCCTCACCCCTCAGTGATGACATCCTACCTCTGGTAGTTTACTGTTTTCTTTTCATCATAGACAGGATAAGCTATTTTTTGAGTTTGTATCTGTATTTGTGACTTTCATTGCTAACAAATTTCGGAGATGTTTACTTTCGTTTGCTTCTCTGAAAATTTATATTAATTCATTGTTCAGGCATAGCCTATCTATTAAGGCCGAGATGTACTTTGCCTATTTATTGAACATAGCCATTCATCTACTTATTAGAGCATAGGTATAGGCGTAGATATTTGATGATTCCAAATCATTTCCCTAAATGCCTGTGTCTAATGCATGTGTCTAATCGCTTTCTAATGCTGGAGAAAACCTACCGGTGAAATACCCATGATTAACGAAGAAACATACATCTAACTCTTTTGAATGTTGTGCCGAGCGCATTGATCAGTGACCCCTCCCAAACCAATGTGCACTCGCCGCGGGTTAGAGGGCAAAATAGAGTCCATGGATGTTTTGCAATGATGTACCTTAATAACTTTTTGTAAATAACTTCTAAAAAAAAACATTTTTGGCAGATGTTTGGTATAAAACTTATATGCTGCTGTTGTTGGCCAAACAAGAACAAGAAACCGCCTACAGAACATGATTTGTGTAGCCAATGATATTTAGCAGCTTTAATAAAATTGCAAGTGTGTTTGGCTATGCCTTTTGGATTAACTAGGCCTATTTACATTTTTGATCTCTTGCTGTCCAACAGTGGTCCTTATGGATTTGTTGCATCTCTCTTGCCATCGTTTTCTGTGCATAGATAAGGGAAAGTTAAACATTAGTAACAAGTTTGTAACTGTTTTACTTTTAATTTCGTAATTATTGTTTTATCTGCTAAATGGGCTGTTTTCAGAGAGTTTTTATGCCATTCCCTGTCTTAGACAAAAGTGAACTTTTGTATTGCGTATTTATATATTGTGTATTTCCTTGTTTTTCCTATGTTGAATGACAAGGGTGTTACTTTCTTACTTTAACCACCAAGGTAGTCATGAAATATCACCTGAAAGTCCTCTAATTAGCTTAAATTATATAAATAATTATATATATGAATTAATTATTTAACAAAATTATGTTACATATATTTAGATTATATTATTTCATTAACATTTTCTGGGGGTTCCAGTAAATGTTCTATATGCATCTTATTAAAAATATGCATTTATTTGTAATGTGTTGGTTCCTCTACACAAGTGATGACTTTTTAATTCCTCTTTCTAGCCAGCTTTACCAGGGATGTCAGCTAATATGGAAGGTGCTGTACAAGGCGGTCACAATCACTTTATGTATCTAGGACATAACAAGATTTCACCAGCAAAATCAAATGTTTTACACCATCTTTTATTTTGATTAGTTACAAAACATAAATAAAATCAACAATTGAATTAGTTACAATTGTACAGTGGCTAAATCACCAGCAATAAAATTTTTAGTCATCTAGATGTATTTTGTTCAAATAACCTTGAATCATTGGAGCTCACACACGTACCTGTGGGGTTCCCCTTGGCACAGGAAGCGTAAGATTTATATACTAAACATTTGAAAGAATTAATGTCCTCCCATGATTTCTTGAATTGAATGACTGAATTGAATTGAATTGAGTTAAACAGTGAGTTTTCACATTAAATGGCTCAATGTTCAAAAGCCTTTTGCTTTGTATCCAGGGGAGCCCCATCATCATGGTTGAGAACCAATGTCTTCAAAGTACCAGATAACCTCAGCTTTTTGCAACACTGATCATCAGTACACAATTTTACATTTTTTACAACCCCATTTCAAAATACAAAAATAATGCTTCTCTTTTTAGATTACATTTTGGTAACACTTCAGGATAGGGTGAGTTCCTACTTCCTCTGTCGTAAATAGCAAAGCATTGACATGGTCAACAGGTTAGTGTTTGACTTGACAGCACAGTAGCTTACCACCACTTACAATGTGCCATAGTTTTGCTGTAAAAATGTAGTTGTTGTTTTGTTGCAGAAAAAATCCAACATTGATATACTGAAAAAAGTTAAAAGCCTTGGTAATCATAAGGTTTTCTTTATCTTTTTTTCCTAAATAAACATCCACAGGCTCAAGCATTACCACAGACTGAATGGCTCCTGAAAAACAAATCATATGCACTTCTCTCTCTTTCCCCCTTTCACATACATAATCTCTCACTCACTCTTTCGGAGCACTTTCTTTACACATGACACAGAACATTCTTGAAGTCTGTTCGACAGGCAACCTCTTTTCTTCAGACTTGTCATTTTCTTTGAACAGCTTCATGAAAACCAAATGCACATATAGAAGAGCCTCCGCTAGATTGCAAATCAGTCCAATTCAAATATCGGAACATTCACAAGCACGCTTGGGGTAGGGAAGCTTCACTTCTGCTCGACATGCAACACTGTCTCTGACCACAGCACATGTCTGTGCACTGGCCAGGTGGATGTGTCGCTTGTCTGTAAGCCGTCGTCCTGCTGTGCACTTTGTCTGGGTTCTCTTTGCGAAAGATTGACAGAAGCAGACGGGGTGTAAACAGGGATGTGACACAGTGTCTGGGAGAGGCTGGTTGCTGTGGTGATTACCATGGCGGTAGAAGTGATGCTGTACCAACAGTACATACGTACAGTAACTTTATCACACTAGAGAAACAAAACATACATCTTCAATGTAGTAACTCTAAAAGGCAATATAGGGATAGCCCACGTCAATGGTTTTCCCCTTTTTTTTTTAAATCCACTTGGCAGTTTTATTAATCTCTCCTTCACCCATGTCACGACATGAAATGAAATGTTTCATTTGTGGAAGAATATACTTTTTGCCTAATGAATATGTAGATTGATTAACTTGCGACTGATTGACTGATTCGTCATCACAGTTGAATCAGTTTCTGTATAGATGTGCTGATTTCATAGACGTCTGCTCACGTCAGTTTGGGAAAGTGCTCGAATAGAACTCGAATTTTGAATTCCAAAACAACAATGGGATGTTAATCTGTAAACGTTGTCTGTTGAAAAAACTGATGAGAGAAAAGAAGTATTATCTGCAGTCTCATTACTTTAAAGTGAGTTGAAGACAGAATTTTCACTCAGAGTCTATTACAATGTACTGGATTGAAGTAAAACTTAAGATTGTTGACAGATTGTTCCTGTTATTTTATCAAAAAATGTAAATCCATCCTAACCTAATCTATAAGGTTACCTCTATTTATCAATGCAAAATATAATACGAGCCACATGCCTTGTCCGTGCACAGCACTGTACAACAGTGTCTGGGGTTGCACTAGATATAGTAGCTAGTGATGGTTGCCAGGTAATATTACCATGCTGGCGCAGTGACATGCTGCTGTTGCGACTGTTGTAATATCTCACGGTCTGAGGAGACTGGTTGTGCTATTGACACTGATGATGGAGGCTTTGCTAGTTAACATCTGGTTGTTGTAACCGTGCTTAGGCTGTACCGAAAATATTTTCCTCTGACACACAGACACACATCACAACAACACAGAAAAAAATGGGTTCAAAGAACAGGTACTAATTGCACTTTTTTTTTTCCTCAGAATTCAAATAGTCCTTAGAAGCGTTGATAAATTAAAAACAACAACAAAAAAGCAAGTATTAATTTATGTCAAACATCTCATCTCCTTCACGTCTTGAGAGTGCTTAGGTCCAACTAGGTTGGATGTAAAACTTGACAGTGCCAAAATCACAGAAAAAGGATATGTAGTAGGGAGAAAAAAGGTGAACACACAGACACACACACACACACACACACTACATAATTTATACACCCCAACACCCGTGCACAGCAACACTCACAACTGTCCCTTGCATTTCCACCAATCTGTACATTCTGTACACTAGATTAAGCACCTTCAGCTTCTCACATTCTTTTTACTCTTTACTGAATTTAGCCACGGTGAACTCTTTTGTTTTCTCCGTAGTCCTCATTAGAAAATAAGACCTTGACACAAAATAACTTTTGTTGACCTCTCAACCTCCGCCTTAAGTGGCTGTTGACATCTCCCTGTCTTCATCTCAACCACATTCCTTGTTTCCCACTTGGTTTTTGATCCATTCCTTCACCTTTTCATGTTTTGTGTGTTTTCATGTGTTCACTGTTGTCCCAGTGGGAGGGTGGAGTTGGGGGGCGTGGGGTGTAATTTGGCACTAGAAGGCAAAGCGGAGGTGGAGCAGGAGGAGGAGGAGGAGCAGGAGGAGGGCGAGGAGGAGGCGAAGGCTGCTGTTGCTGGGGCCACGGGAGCAGGCGTGCTGGCAGCCATGGTGGAGGCAGTCGTACAGACGACAGCGGCCGAGGAGGTGCCTGTGCTGGTCATGAGTAGGGTGGACATGGAGGTCTGGGTGGTGGAGGGGGTGGGGGTGTTGGAGGAGCAGCAGCAGGGGGCCGGCGGCAGCGTCGGCGGCTGCGGCTGCCTGCTCGCGGGCACACCGGTCGGTAAGGCAGGCATCTGGGGTGGCATCTGTGTGGGGGCATCTGCAGGGGCGGGATGGGGGGCTGGCCCAGAGGCACGGGGCTGAGGCGCAGCTGCAGGTGCTGCATGTGGAGCGGCGGCTGCGGCGGTGGCTGGAAGGGCAGCGGCTGAAGCGGCGGCAGGTGGAGGCCCTGCGGGGGGTGCGGTAAGGGGGACACCACGGGCACGTGGGGCTGCGCTGGAGGCGGCGGCTGGGGCAGGTGTTGGCCTGCGCTGGGGTACTGGGAGGGGGCCATGGTGGGGAGGCCTGCGCTGGATGCAACTGGCTGGGGGTTCAGAGGGGCCACGGAGAACCAGCCTGGTGGGGCAGTCTGCTGAATCTACATCAAAAGGAACTCTGGTTCATTAACTGTTGGCTTCACAGGCATTAAGTGTTTCAGTTTTCATCACTGTCCTGTTAAATTCTCTAATATATTAATTTTGCATATTGAACTTAGAACTTCATGGCATTAGGATTGATTAGACAGTCACAGCATCTTTTAGGTGCACCTTGACAGCAGGTGTACAGGCCTGACTCGAATGTTGTCAAACAGAATTTCAGGGGGAAAGTATTTTTTATACCTCAGTAGGTTGGTTCCAGCCACCTAATTCTTGCTCCTGCTGGATCTGTTTGATCTGATTGAGCGAAGGTTTGGGTTGGGCAGCACCCACCGTCTCTTTCGTCCAATCATCTACCAGCTTGTGCAACTCATCTGTAAATGTGCTCTTCTTACTGGCCGGGCTCTGGGCCGGAACAAGGTGGCCCTGCTCCCCGGCTGAGTAACTACTGGACTGTTGGATCCCTGAGAGGAGCGAGAACAAGACAGAAAGTCAAAGAGGGAGTGAAATAAGGACTAAATGAAAGGAAAGGAAAGAAAAAGGAAATCAAATTCTCGTCTCAGTTGCTCCACACAAAGACAGCGAGTTTAAATATCCGCGGTACCAGCATGTGTGACGCCATTGTTGTCCAGGTGGGAATGGGGTCGGGGTCGCAGCTTGGTTTTGGCGGGCCGGGGTCTGCGGGGGGAGATGGCCGGGGGCAGGGAGGAGGGCAGCGGAGGGGTGCGTGGTATCGCCAGGGGCTGGTAGTTGTCTTTGAGAGAGCGCAGCTGCCTGTAGAGCTCCTGCAGCTCCCGGTTCTGCTGCGCCTGCAGGGACACCACCTCTTTGATGTGCCTGAGAGAGAGACAGAGACAGAGACAAATATAGAGAGAGAAAGAAGGAGAGAGAGAAAGGCCAGGAGGGGAAATATAAAGGTTACAGAATGAGCTACTGAGAATCAGAAGTGCTACCACCACACCCAATCCACATAACGGTTGCTCTTCCTCTCTCTCTCTCTCTCTCTCTCTCTCCATTTCTCACTTTTCTCGGAGCTTGTGCAGCTCTCTCCGGAGCTCCTCGTCCTCCAGCTCGCTTTCGTCGTCGCTGCTGACCAATGGCGAGTGGGCGTGTGCTCGGGCTGGGTGATGAGGGGGCACGGGTGTCCTCTTGCCCTCATCTCGCTCTCCCTTTGCCCTCCTCCTCTCACCCAGCTCCAGGTCCGGAGAGACCGGGGAGCTGTCCGTCTGGCACTCGGCCTTGGTCTCGGCCTGGGTGACTGAGAAGCGCCCCACTTTCCTGTGCTTGCTGCCCTGGCTGGCTGGAGCCTCCCTGGAAGGAGAAGGCTCAGAGACCTGGGGCACTGGCGTGACCTGAGGACCAGAGTAGTGTGGATGTTTCTTTAAATGCTGTAGCCCTGTGAGATAAATGCTTTTATGATTTCAATCCACTTTTGCCAATAACATGACATAATCTTTCCATTATTTCCGTCCAAACGGCCAAAATAATTTGCTTAAGACACAGGCCATACACATACAGAACACTTATACATATACATATATAACATATTTAACAGCCTCTCTATACCCAGCCACAACAAGAATGCTACAATGACACCATGAGCCTGAGCCATTACATTACTGTACTGTGCCAGTGTTTTCACCACTTGTCTTGCCCTGGACTTGCAATGAGATTTATACTGCACTGTACTACAGTGTTGAGATTCATAATGGACATAGGTGTTATCTTGTTTCTGTTTTTTGTGATGCAGGATACAAAAGAACATAATGGGGTGATTAAGTCATATTCACTCACTACAGCAGATTAATGTAATGCCCAGCTGTACAGATGACGTAACTAACCTGTGTAGTGGCACACTGGAAAGGGTTTTTTTGTGTGTAAAAGACAGAATTTAGGGCACAAATCCACTGGTTGCTAATTCCATTGTATTTTCCTCACTGCTGTTGTTATTACAAATCATCGTGATCACTGAATTAACCCCAGGAGGCACCTTCCCCAGTGTGTATGGTGATATGTAGCACAGCATGGTGTTTGTACAAAATTGTGCCCCATTGTGTTTTAATGAGCTCTTGGTGGACAGGTACACTAACTACCTGGAAACGGCCGCGCCACGACTGCTGGGGCCCCTGGGCCGCGCTCTCTCTCTCTCTCTCCTCTTTGGCAGCCTGACTGCTGGAGTTTCCATCTGTTGGGCAGATGGAGAAAGGAAGGGGAAAGAAAAAAACAAAACAAAACAAGAGAGACGGAGAGAAACAAAGGGCACAGTGGGACAAAAGACGAGCGGAGACACAGAGGACAGAGAGACAGACAAGATGGATGGGACGGACAAACACAGAACAGAGAGGACAGATAATCAGCCAAGGGACCAGTGAGACACACAGTGTACAGTAAATACGCAACAGGAAACACAAGTGTGCAGAGCAACACCCACCAAAGGGACAACACATAGGAGCAAACAGGGAGGGTGTGTGCAAGGACACAGACAAACACAAAGCACAGACACATTACAGACACAAAGGCAACTTGTTAATACATCTCCTAATCTCATCACACATCAGCATAAACTCTACAGGTCTACAAGCGTCTACAGGCTTGCATGCATGTCTATGAGAGGGTGAGGCAGTTGTTAATCCGACGGTGTAAGGTGAAGATGGTGCGAATCAAGATCTTTTTACGCCCTTCCACAATGATGTATGTATGTTTTTGAGGCCTCCGAAAAATGTGTGGATTAAAAATAAAAAAGCCTGCTTAAGTTGAACATGCTGACGGGCGAAAAAGTGCTGGTGTCTGGGAGATGTGATGTGGAGGGGTAGTGAAGAGAAGCTTGAAGAAGAGAATGCAAAGTATATAAGTGAAGGAAGAACAGTGACAGGAAATGCAGTTTATGCGATGTGAATTGAAGAATCAATAATCAAATGCCCCAACCCAACCACACACTTACACACTCTCTCGCTCTCTCTCTTTCAATCCCTCTTCTCTTTCTCTCTCTCACACACACACACACACACAAACACACAGACACACACATCACACAGCAACATCCCATGCGCCTCTGCACTCTGACTATGACACAGGTCATGGTGTGGGATGTCTGAGAATATTCTAGACCTACTAAAAACAGACAAGTGTGTATGTGGATGCACTGTATCATCTGAATGGATTTTGTACCTGATGTTTTAAAGCAAATGATACACCATCACATATACACACATATACTTCTTCAACATACATGTGCTGCCACATATGTTCATGTAAATGAAATGCTCATTATATCTTATATCATACAAACGTATGTCTAGCATAGAAGTCTGTTAGGTGTAGACATGCTGTAAATACAATCAAACAAAATCTTACAAAAGCCTACCCACATAGGAAAGAACAGGATACCTTCTATACTCTGACCAGGGTGAACATTGTAATGCAAATCATTATCATACTGGATCATCAGCATCCTGTTAAATTTGCATTCATCATCCACTGAAAAAGACTCTTTCTCTTACATGCATTAGTGGGAGTAATAAGAAAAGGCATGTGCAATATCATCATCTTTCGTAGTTGAAATGAAATACTATATCCAAATTCACATAATCTATTTCTCATTTAAAGTCATTCTCATAAGCTTTTACAATAGACTGTATCAGAATGCTTCAGATGGTACATAAGATCTTAACAGTAACACAACAGTAATTACCAGTTCAGCTAGTACACCCAGATGCTGCCTTGCTACATTACATGTGCTAGTCACTAAGACTAGCACTCAGAGCTACTGAGTGCTAACCACACATGTAATGCAGCTTGCACCCGGTTCATCGACCTCTGCCCAGGTGAAAGCTCTGAAGACTGGGTCAATGTGGTGGTGCTACTCTGTGCAGGCAGGTCAGAGGTCAGGGGGAGGGGTCGCCTGGGTGGGGCAATAGTGCACCAGTGTCTGAGGGAAAGGATGTGATTGGCTGGCATAACAACCCGGTGCCCATGTGCGAGACAGACGATGTGCACCAGGAAGCACCAGAATTGTGAATCCAATCTTTTTCTCGTCCTACTTTCTCTCCCTCTATTCTCCTCCTCTACACTCCTCTGTTCTTTACCCTGGGTGGGTAACCCATGCAAAAAGAAATATGTAAGAGAAATTAAAAGACAAAACAAAGAGGCTACAAATTAAATTTAGCACAAAATATCTGCAAAACAAACAATTCTGTACCAATGTATTGTGTACTAGTGATATCAGTATGGACAAACTAGAATAGCCACAAGCACATTGTCATTAATATGTCTAATTGGATTAATAATTAATTATTAATACTAACAGTGATAAAAGTTAGATGATGCCTATCTAGCGAAGTGTTGATCAGCTAATATAGTCCATCTATATTACTGCCATCTACACAATCACTTCTCCCACAAATCATTCTCGCTCTCTTTCTCACGCTCTCTCTCTCGCTCTCGCTCTCTCCTCAGACGCTACCTTGCTGGACTCTGGGCTTCTTGAACAAGCTGGCGGAGTGGCGCAGTTTGCACGCCCAGCTTTTGAATTTGCGAGTCCAGGATTTCTTGCTAACAGGATTTCTGATACTAGGACATGTCAGGTTTAGGCCAAAATATCCACCTCCTGCATTGTGCTGCGGCGGGGCTCCGGAGTCGATGGGGATCTGCTGCGGGGTTGGGGCCGAAGGCCACGAGGCGTCTCCTGGGGCACTCCTGTCAGAGAGGGAGGGGGCAGCCTGGGAAGGGGCAGGGGGAGAAAACAGAGGTGAGCATCCAAGACAGGTGGTGGCACTGGGGCGGACACCCATGCTGAATACATTGCTAATTTGCAGATTAGCACCTTCAAAAATGTGAGGGCAATTGCTATCAGTAGGATACATAGCAGAAATAATACTGCGTATAAATGGCTAAACGTCTCACTCACATCAGATTGGTGAGTAATTCTTGCACATGCAATTTATTAAAGTCTACATTTGCCAACATATTGCTACATATTGCCACATTGCTACATATTGCACACGCAGCCTCGCCCAGCAGTAAAACTGTAAAAAATGACCACAAGGTGAAGAGGTTGTGAGGTTGTAGCAACTGCCTTATGCTTAACTGAAAATATTATGCAAGACAAGCCTGAAATGTTTTCAGGCTTATCTTGCAATACAATGAGTGGCAAGTAAGTCAGCTTCAGGTTACCAAAGAGACGTCTTCTGGTCAAGTGTGTTCAGTATATTCGCTGACAGGTTGGCCAAGGATGAAGCCCACAACTAAAAGTTGGCTCTGGGATTCATAACCATCAGCCTAACCTTAACTAAAGCCAAATGAAAGCACACTAAACTATACCATACCAGGTATTTGGGTATTTGAGGGTTTGTAAGAAAAGTTGTAATTAACAAATCAACTTATTTTATTTTTTAATCTCAATATGATAACAATTTGGCCAGAGGAAACTGACTGGAAACTGCAAGCATCTACGCATATAGGGCACACCTAAAAGTCCCCAATACCGCACAGTGCAATCTGTTGTTATTTCAATGGCTTCAGAAAATGGTTAGGCCTACAGATAATCACAAAGTACCTCACACACACATTACATTTGGCCAACCGTTCTTTGAGGAAAACAGAAAAAAAAATAGCCTTTCAAAAGAACTTTTAAATTTAGCCAATTGAACCAGAGAGGGTGAAAGCAGAGCGAGAGGCGCAAATGTTTTTTAAGTTCTGTGTTCTATTTTCACAAGGAGGAGGGCAGGAAATCCCCCTTTATGCAGACCAGAGTGGAGCCCTCATACGCTGATATAGAAGATCATCAAGTTTATATTATGACATTATGTGACACTCCCACTCATGCAGACCAGAACTATTCACGTTTGCTTCCATTGTAATGAATTATATTGCTCTATCTTTGTCTGTATTCAATGATCTTTGATTGAACTGAACATCAGTGATCATGTCCAACTTTTGTGAGAATTACTGATGATCCTTGCATTAAATATTACATTAATGCATAGCTAACCCACTCTTCACAGTTCATTCAATTGATGTATCTGACTGAAACTAAAACGACTAGAATAGACGGCCTATTGAAAAGATTAACTGAACACCTAAACACAAAAAAACTATGATTAATACATCACACGTCTTACAAAAAAACACAACACCACAGCAAACAGCAGAGGTGGCAGTCATTCTCACACCAGCAAACCAGACTTACGGGAACTTTGGATTCACTGGGAGGAGGCACAGCTGCCTGTCCATGTGGGGGAGACAGGAGGGAGCAGGGAGGGGTTGAGGAGGAGGTGAAGGAGGGGGCGGGCTGGTGCTCCACAGGGGCGGCTGCAGCCGAAGCAGGGGGGCTGGCCAGGGCCTGCTGAGCCTCTTCTGCGTTGCGGGCCCTGTCCAGATCAGGGGAGGTGGAGGAGGAACGTGGGGTGGTGGAGGAAGTGCTGGAGGTGGAGGAGTGAGGGGAAGTGTCAGAGGAAGAGGCTGGGGGGTAGGAGGAGGAGGAGGGAGCGACGGCGGGGAGAGAGTGGGGCTCCGACGACTCCTCCCCACCCGCCGAAGCCGAGAGCGCTGCCGCTCCGGTCGACGAGGAGGAGGCGTTGCCAGGAACAGCAGTTGAGCCTGCGGAAACTCCGCCCCCAACTCCACCGGACGCCGCCCCTCCGCCACCACCACCACTGTACTCCTGATACAACAGGTTCCTCAGCTTTTCGTCCAAGGTCTTTATGCGGTTGTCCACAAACTCGATTTTGGGAGGACCTTCGCTGTCAGACTCGGCCACTGATGAGGGCTGGGCAGGGGAGGGGGTGAGTGTGTGGGTCAGCGCTGGGAGCGGAGCTGCCTCAGAGGTGCTGAGGGGCAGCTGGGGCAGGGAGGCATCAGAGGACGAGGGCGGCACCTGGGGCGTGTGCTGGTAGCCCGAGGTGTCATCGGTAATGCTGGCCTCGCCTGTGGAGAGCTCGGACTCGGACTGCGGGAAGGAGGGCTGCTTCTGAACAGGCTGGGGAGCTGGAGGCATGGCTTGCTGCTGCTGCTGCTGCTGCGGTGTTTCTAGGGGCAAAGGCTGTGACAGTGGTGGCTGGGCCTGTACTGTATGCTGGGGAGCCTGCTCTTGGGGCACCGGCTGCTGAATGGGGGCCTGCATCTGTGGCCTGAGCTGCTGAGGCTCCGGGACAAACTGCTGCATCTGGGGCTGTGCCTGTGGCTGCTGCGGCTGCAGGCGAGGCTGCTGCTCTGTGCTGGGCTGACCGTGCTGCTGAAGGATCTGTGGCTGATGCTGGAACGCCACCGCTTGCTGCTGAAGGGACTGCAGCTGCTCAGCAGTAGCCTGCTGTAGCTGCGGCTGGGGCGGCGAGCCTGGCTGCAGGACTGTCTGCTGCTGCACTTTCTGCAACAGAGGCTGCTGCATCTGTAAGGGAGGGGTGTACTGCGGCTTCAGCTCCTGTGGCACATTAGGCTTTATCTGCCCAGAGAGAGCAGGCTGAGGCTGAACTGGGAGAGGTTGCTGGATTGTCTGTTGCTGCTGCTGCTGCTGCTGCTGCAGGACCTGTTGCTGCAATAGAAGCTGCTGTTGTATTTGAAGCTGCAATGCGGCCTGCTGAGCGTAAGGTGTCTGCTCCGGGGCTGCCACAGGTAGCTGGACTGGCTGAACAGGTGGCGCCTGCTGATGGAGTTGTGGTCGTTCTGGTTGGAGGCCAGCATGGCTGACATGGGGAGCTGGAGAGGGAGCATGACTGGAGGATGAGGACAACGACGTACGCTGCTCTCCCTCTGACATGCACTGCCCGGGGGGCACTTCAGCCACCCCAAGCCCTATGGAAGAGCCTATGCTCGAGGCAGGAGTGACTACAGCCTCAGCAACAGGCAGAGGGACACTGATAGGGACTATAATCTGGCCAGGCAGGACTGTAGCGGGCACAGGTTGGGCTTGTGCTTGGGCTAAACTGGTGCTACCAGATCCCTGGTCAGGTATGGCTACAGGGCTTACAGTTGGTGCATCACGGGTGGCAGAGGCTGGGGGAAGGCGGTGAACTACTGCAGAAGCCGGGGCAGAGATCGAGTCAGAGGCAGTAGTGTCAGGAGCAGGGGCGGCAGTGGCTGGGGTAGACATAGAGGCAGGGGCAGACACAGTGGAGACCGGGGGGGAGGAAGCAGACAGTACAGGGCAGGGAGGGGAGGCTATCCCAGAGAAGGATTCAGAGCGCTGCGATCCCTCACGATCTGGGGGCATGGAAAGGAAGAGAGGACCAAATTATGACCAAATCACCACTATTCCTACAGTGTTTTTTAACATGATTTTACAGGGGTTTTTGAAGCAATCAGTAACTCAGCGTGTGATGGTAAAGCCACCTTTGTCAGACTCTACAGTCTGCAAGGATCGATTCTCGCCAGATGGGGGTGGTGTGGAGGCTCCCTGGTTTGAGTGAGAGTCACGCTGACGGATTGTCTGGTTGATGAAGAATCGCCAGCGCCCCACTGGAGATGACTGTGGGGCTGAATCCACTGATATGCAAACAGGAAGATGAAAAAAAAATGTGTGACATATGTAATAGGCAAGTACAAAAGCACTGTTAAAACACTTTCGGTAAAAACTTTACTCCAACTGACCACTCTAAAAACCAACACTGATACACTTTTTCTTCAGCAGTGTCAGGATATGAAAGAAATGAACAAAACAAACTCACTTGTTGAACTTGCAGGAGTGTTCACATGCAGCTGTTCCATCGAACCAGTCTGACAAAAAGATTTCTTGTTACTGTTATTAACCTTTCTGTTTACATTTGCTCAGTAATGTCTAATATCAGTCACAAAATATCATAATTTTACGTACATCCTATTATACTATTCACTGACTGCATACTGCCGTTCTAATGAAGTCAGAGAAGTTCTGAACAAGTATGTTGTACACTATCAGCACAGTGGAAGGGATCAATAGTCATCATGAACAATACATACTGTAAACTGTATGTCATGGGAGAGATGAGCACCAGATGCACAAATTAGATTCTGGCCCACCTGCCTAATGGAAGCTCTTCTAGAACATACTGTGCTGCTGAAGCCAATTAGATGAAAAAAATATGGGAAGAGGTTTAAAAGTCTTCTTGACTTAGATAAGAGTGTTCATTTTGTAGTGCAGTGTATAGTTTGTTTCCTGGGTTAGAAACCCAGTGCAAGAAACACACAAACCTGTGACTGAGTTGGAAGGATTTCCAGAGCTTTCTTTACTATGGCCCTCAGGTCCTCAACAAACTTTTCCTTTTCTGATTCTAGGACAAAGTCCTCCTCCACCTTCACAGTAATGATTACAAAAACAAGTTATCAACACTTACAATTCCAGTATTTTACCAGATAAAACATTAGTCAAAATACTGCATTGAGACAGTGGAATTTGAAAAGGCATGATGTGTGTCACCATGTAATCAGCAATATCCTCTGGAGCATCACCCTCAGCGTCAAACTTGAATGTGACCATCTTATTACTGTGAGTCTCAAGCTGGCATTCCACCAAGTTGTCTCCAGTGTTTGACACCTACGAGAGGAGGCTTCCATATTAAACTTATATCTGGTTTACATCAACACATTGTAAAAACATGTTTCTTGTAGCAAGAGGTACATGCCTGGAGCATGCTTAGCTGGAAATGAGTTGTCTTGTCTGTCCTCTGATAGGATGATCTCCTCTGGGTCTTCAACCTATCCAGTTTCCCATTGGTCCACAGCAGATGAGATTCTTCTCCATTGGCCGGAGCAGAGCTAAAGGTAAGAGATAAAAAATAGAATATAAACCTCAACAGGATAGGTACAAAACCTGACTTCTCAACACCAGAATGAGATCAATAAACGTCAGTCAGAAAGGAGCTGAATGTAAACACCTACCCAGATGATGAATGTTTGACAAACTGGCCTTGACTCTCCTATGGGTACAGAACACATTGAAATCAAACTCATAATATACACTGATGCGAAATATGAATATAAACGGAGCAAAAAGGTGCCGGTTGTAGGTGTTTATTGTAGGCTAATAATAGCTTAAAGTTGTTCTCAACAAAAAGGTATTGGGTAATGCAAAACAAGTATTTACAGTATATATTTGTTTAGCCTTCGAGAGTATATTTGGTTAGTATCATTTAATAAGTCTTGTTAAACCCGAGAAAAGTTAGTTAAAAAATTTAGCAATGAATATTGCAATTGAAATTGTGTTGATCTTCTACCTTCAAAAGAGACCATGAGATGTCAGACATAGTTCCATTTTGGTTTTGGACTTAGTCCACCTGTCTGCCTGTTTTCTCATTTAGTGTGGACATACAGCATGTAATGTTACTGATGTCTATGTATGCCAGGGTGATCAGTCAAGGGATTGTGAGTGCTTTTGTACCTGAGCAATACCCAGCAGAACAGGGTCGCATTCTGCTAGAGAGGATGGGGGCAGCGAGGGACCGTTAGAGCCGAGGGTCTGGAAAGCAGTGACAGTAGATGGGGATGTGGGGACCACGTCAGTCGCCCCCAGCTGGGTGGTGGGTACCTCAGCTTGAGCAGGGACAGCAGGGTGAGGGGCTGGCAGAGCAGTGGGGAGGTAAGCGGTGGCGTGAGATGGACTTGGGGGTAACTGCTGAGGTTGGAAAGTCATATGTGGATACAGAGGCTGGTCTGATCCTCCTCCTGTCTCCATGTGAGTCTGTGTGTGCGAGTGGGTCTGGAGCTGGGCAGGGGTCTGTGTGTGGGTGTGGGTCTGGGGCTGACTGCTAGTCTGAGTGTGCGTATGGGCAGGCAGAGGTGCCTGGGGGACATGGTGTTGAGGAGAAGGTGGTAACTGGCCAGCAACAACCTGACTGTACAGAGGAAGAACTCTGGGATGGGCCTGGGCCTGGACAGAGGGCTGAGGCGTTGGCTGGGGCTGACAGGGCAACTCATGGGGAACTACAGGAGCCTGCTGTGTGGGGATGCTTGGCTGTATGAAAGGCTGCTCTGTTGAGGCTGTCTGAAGTATTTGCTGCTGGGGGACCTGTGGCACTGGCTGCAGCTGCTGTGGAGGCTCATACTGCTGTGTTGCCACAGGCTGCACTGGAGGCTGGGGCTGCACTACTGGCGACACACCTGTGTTCAAGGGTTGATGCTGGGCTTGGATGATGTGCTGCTGCTGTACCTGGCTCTGGATGTGTGCCTGACTACTCTGCTGAACAAACTGCTGTGTTGTGCTTATGGAAGCAGGGCCAACTGTGGGTGATGTAGTGACAACAGCAGCAACTGCGCCTGGAGACAGCATCAATTGTTGGTACTGTACCACTGGTGCTTGCATGGTTTGAGTGAGGTCTGGTTGGATTGGCTGAATTGTTGATTGCACCGGCTGTGTGGCTTGAGTGTACTGTGATGACAATGTTGCAGGAGCAGCCTGCTGTTGTGGTTGTATCGCTCCGGGCATTGGCCCACTGGGTGCCACTGTCTGGTCAGGCTGGATGGGCCCTGGGACAGGAGAAACAGGCAAAACTTGAGCTGGTGGGGCTGGCATCATCTGACTCTGAGGCTGCATCGGAGCCAGTGTAGGTGGCTGAGCTAATGCTTGAGCTTGTGGTATTTGTGGCTGCAGTACTTGGGTCTGCACTGGTGCTTGAATTGTGCAGACTGGAGAAGAACCTGGGGCTGGCTAACTTGGGGCTGTCCTTGAACAGGAGGCATTGGTTGGGGTGCAGCTTGCGTCTGGGTCGGTATGAATACGTGAGGCTGCACTTGTGAAGCAGTGTGTCCTTGACTCTGGAGGTGGGCCTCCCCGTGACTCTGGATTGGTAGTGGGTGGATCTGAGGCTGTAGAGCAGCCTGGAGTGGAATCTGGGGTTGAATATGAGCAGGGACTTGAACCTGTCCTGGGAGTTGAGCTGTGACCTCTGGGGTTGCTTGAACAATGCCAGAGATCTGGGACTCTACCACAGAGCTTCTATGCTGCTGCTGCTGCTGCTGTTGTTGCTGGTGAGAGACCAGAGCTTGTTGCTGCTGTATTAGGCCAAGTGCTTGCTGATGTTGCTCTATTTGCTGCTGAGTGAGACTTGTGCACAGCTGGTGAGGCACTGTTGTCTGCTGCTGGGAGAGACATGATGGCTGCTGAGCCATCTGCTGCTGCTGCATCATCATCACTTGCTGTTCGTTTGAAAGCTGTGCAGTTGCAGGGTCTATTTTTTCAATATGCTGGGGTCCACTGTGATGCTGGACTAGAGCTGCTGTCTGGTCCATCTGCTGCTGCGGTAACAAAACCTGTGGCTGTGGCTCAGTCTGTTGCTTGAACATAGCTTGCTGCTGCTCGAGTTTTTGCTGCTGAAGCAAAGCCTGCTGCTGCAACAGGGCTTGTTGTTGTATCTGCTGTTCTCTTTGCTGCTGCAGTAAGGCCTGCTGTTGCTGCTGCAGCTCCAATTGTTGTTGTTCTCTCTGCTGCTGTAACATGGCTTGCTGTTGTTGCTCTAATTGTTGTTTTAGTAAAGCTTGATGATGCTGTTGCTCTAGCTGTTGCAGAGCAGCCTGTTGCTGTTGCTCAATTTGGTGCTGCTGCTGCTGTTGCAACAGTGCCTGTTGCTGCTGTTTTTCCAATTCCAGCTTTTGTTGCAATAAAGCTTGTTGTTGTTGTTGTTGTTCTAACTGCTGTTGGTGTAACAGGGCTTGCTGTTGTTCTTTTTGCTGCTGTAATAAGGCCTGCTTTTGCTGTTGCTCTATCTGTTGCTGCTGTAGAAGAACTTGCTGTTGTTGATCAATTTGTTGTGGAATCTGAAGCTGTGGTTGACTTGGTTGCTCTATCTGTCGTTGCATTGGAACTTTAGGTTGCTGTTGCATCAAAAGCTGTTGCTCAAGCTGTTGTTGTTGTTGCTGCTGCTGTTGCTGCAAGTAGGTTTGCTGCTGTTGCTGCTGCTCAAGTTGCTGTTGTATCAATAAGGCTTGTTTCTGCTGCTGTTCAAGCTGTTGCTGCAGTAGCAGAGATTGCTGCTGTTGGTGGTGAGTGGGTTGCTGCTGTATCTGTCCTTGTGGCTCTGGCTGTGGTGGTGCGAAGACTTGCTGCTGCTCAATCTGATGCTGCAAAATCATAGATTGTTGTTGTTCGCTTGGTGGTTGTTGCAAAATGGTTTGCTGGGGATGATGCTGTTGTGCCTGTTGCAACACAGTTTGTTGTTGTGGCAATCCGGGGTGTGGCTGGATGTAACTTTGCTGTATTTGTGGTTCAATCTTTTGCGGTAGAACTTGCTGCTGTGGCACAGGAACATATGACTGCTGTGTTGAGCTGTGGTTAGGCTGCTGCTCCTGCTGTGCTATCAGAGGTGGTTCAGGCTGCTGTGGGATGGCTGCATTAGCATGCAGAGGCTGCTGCAACGAGGCCCCTTGCTGCGCGGGCTGCTCCATCTGTTGCTGTATTAAAATAGCTTGAGGTTGCGCTATCACATTTGTCTGTTGGTGCTGCAATAGGGTTGTTGATACTTCCAACACTGCCTGCTGTTGCTGCTGAACTATGGCTTGCTGCGTTTGCTGGGGTAGCACTTCATGCTGAAAAGGTGTGGGTTGATTTTGCTGTGTCAGTGGGAAGGTCCCTCCTACCAATCCCGTGGGATCTCCAATTGACATGGGCGCCGTGAGCATGCTCACAGGGGCCTGGGGTGAGACCGGGGGAATGTAGGATTGTGATTGAACTATGGAGGTGTGTGGAGTGGTGCTGTCCATGGATTGAGAGGGAAGCATTTGGGTGACATTGGGTGGGTATGCCTGAAGGGACTGTAGGCGGAGATGGGTTTCGAGAGGATGATTATGTGAGAGCATGGTGAGAATGGAAGATAGTGAGGGAGAGAGAGAAAAAGGTTGTGGTGAAAAGAGAAAGAAAGAGCGTAGCATTAGTACAAGGGTTCAATCATCTGGAAGCACCAGCATATTTCAAGTGGACCCAATTTAAATCATTATCAATTGTATCCATGCCATCATTGTGTTTGTAAAAAGAGCTGAAAAAATCATTTTATACAGGTTCAATTTGCATCTGTTTCTTATGCTGTACTGCTGTCAGTAACTATGCTAAACTATGCATATTGTATTCATGGATGCTCGGCTGAGTCTAAAGAAGGCAAAAACAACCATCCAAGCGAGGAAACACAAACTGTTTCCACTACACTGGAGGATGCTGCTGCCCCTACAATATTTAAGGCCTATGGCTTTTTAAGAACACCAGTAATATTTCTATTTATGTAACACAGTGTTATACAAGCAATTTATACACAAAGATGCAAAAGGTACCATTAAGATATATGATAGACGTAGCCCAAATATCCAGGCAGGTTAAAGAAGAGAATTCACACATTTAGTGGAAAATATACACAGGATGGAACCTCAAATGATTTGCCACTTATATGTCCTTAGAGGCATTTCAATAATATCAGTTTCCGTTATGGAGAGAGACCAACTGTCCATCAAGAGAAAAGAGTTGCCTCTAGTCACAACAAAAAATGCATTGGATGAGAAGTAAGTCAAAGTATGAGGATGTATGATAGCTGAGTATTATATCATAGATCCTCATTTAATATTTGATTATTACCGAAAGGATACACTCAGCCTTTGAAATATTATAATCAGAGACTCCAGTCATACAAATCTGTCTACTGCTGAGGTGGTTTGCTAGTACATTAGGTTAGTCTCCCTAGGTATAAAGTATGTCCAGCAGAGGAATGATTTTGAGTGCATGTAGGTGAGAGACACCAGATAAGATAGCCAGACACTGGACACAAGGGAGACATTCACCTGGGAATACTGCTGAAGTACGCTTGGTGAGACCTGTGTTGCCATAGTGACTGGCTGAATGAAACTATGAGCCATTGGCATGTTTGGAGCCCCACCACCACTTTGACCAATGGACATGCCAGACATTCCACCACTCTGGCCAATTGGCATGTTTGGATCCCCTCCGCTCTGACCAATAGGGAGCATCTGGGGGTGGGACAGAACCCCTGCACTCTGCACTGCCTGATAAATAAAGAGAACAATGCTTACCCCACAATCATGTCATTTTTAACTTAACAATAGGCTTTTTATGTTAGGTGCCCACCAACATGTTCAAAAGCTTATTGTCATGGACAGAGCTCTGGTGTCTGAGAGAGTAATTACATAACAAAACATCAGAAAGACTTTATCACACACACACACACACACAAAAAACATGGCATGACTTATTGCTCACTGAGTACTGAGTGACAGTGTTACTATAGAATGTGATTACTTACGGTGGGGGCCGAAGGGTAGTTGGGTTGAGCAGATGCGTATGGGTTCCCAGACTCCCCCTGTGGTAGGAGAACTTGGTTTGTTCCACTTGCAAAGGATTCACAGCTTGCCGCAGAGATGCTCTCCCCCTCTGCGTAAGATAAGAGAATGAGTCAGACTCCCATCACTGGTGTGCTCTTCATCAGCAACTGGCAGCGACCCAACCCAAACACAATCAAGCCCACCCTCTGACTACCAAATGACAGTAAATCCTGATCGACCAAAATAAAAAAACACAAACAAGCCACCCATTAGCCATGTCATCTTTAAATGAATCTAATCCAGTTCGGTCTAAAACCATGTTGCTCATGCTAGCTTTACACACTGAATCCCGACTAGCTGAGAGGGAGCTGGAATAGGATAAGCATGTGCTGCTGCTGTACCTGTTAGCCCAGAGGCAGTGCTGTGGACCTGCTGCTGTCTGTGGACGTGCTGGTCCACCTCCGGCAGCTCCTCTGCCTCCCCGTGGCCCCCAGTAGCCCCCACAGCGCTGGCAGTGGCCCCCGGGCCAATGGAGGAGGGGCAAGAGGGGTGGGAGCAGGAGTAAGAAGAGGAGGTGAAGGTCGAGTCTCTCCTTTCCTCCAGAAGGCCAGTTTGCTGCTGCTGCTGTTGCAGGAGCTGCTGCTGCTGCCGCCGCTCGCGAGACTTCTTGATGAGAGTGACCCTGTCACGGATGGACTTGCTCACCACCTTGGCGTCACTCTCATGGAAGAAGCCGGATTTCACCTGACATGAGCGCACATTGGAGAGATTGCATACAATGGAGCAGAGAAGGAGGGAGATAGAGAGGGTGGGCGGATCGAAGGTTAGAGGAAGACATGGTTAATGGGAGACAGATTCAGCTTTTCTAGATTTTCTATATTTCTAGATTCTAGACTCTATTTCAGATCTCTTGCAGAAAAAATGTGCACTTCCTTTCCTTAAAAAGAAAAAACAGACTGCTGCATTTGCCCTTGTTTCTCTCTCTCTCTCTCTCTCCCTCACCATTTCCAGCGCCACTTCCTCAGCGCTGTCGTTCTCCAGGTCATAGCTGAACTCGATGGCCTCGTTGTCCTTGTGTTTGCCCTTCAGCTTTTTTGGCTCCTCCACCCAGATGCGCAGTGCCAGGCAGTCCTGGCAGCCTGTGTCCTCCTCCGCCAGCTCCACTCGCACTCCTGTGTCTTCACCAAAGAATGCGTGGTTAAGCAGATCTTTGATGGAGAGTCTATGGAATGAACACAAGCAGACAGGCAGAGTCAGGCAGCGTAAGACACAGTAGTTAAGGAGAGATTTCTCATCTGCGCTAGCAGCTCAATGATACACTTCTTGTGCTAGCAGCCCATGCTAGCGGCTAAATGATACACTTCATTAGGCAGAAAGATGGAGTATGCAGGATGGTGAACTCACCGTTCGGTTCTGTTCTGGCGAATGCAGCCTTCAATGATTTCCTTAATCTCAGGGTCGTTCACCTTCTCGAAGCTGGCTGGTTTGATACCCTGCCAAAAAAAAGCAATGAGCACATATTTAAAAGCACTTATTGTACATTTATTTCATTTACACAAGATTGCATAAAACAGCAGGGTTAAGTTTAAGGAGAAAAAGCATCTTCTGTATGGCCCTTACACTGGTGACTTTGCGGTAGATCTGAGCAGCGTTCTGGCACTCAGAGTAGGGGTATTCTGAGGTGGCCATCTCCAGCATACACATGCCAAAAGCATAGACATCCACCGACTCATCATAGTGCTCCTCATACATCTCAGGAGCCATGAACTCAGGGGTGCCTAGACCAGGGGGAACACGAGTATCCTTAGGAATGCACAGATCATGGACTGTATTTTTGGCATCAAAGCTGTTGTTGTGATGAGAACCAAAGAAAATGACTCATATTATTAAGATCCAAGAGCCTTTCCTGTTTAAGTGTACACTGACTATTGGTAAAATTTAACGTAGATTTCAGGATACAGGTTCTTCTGTCCAGGCAACTCACAATCAAAGTTACCACTGTCAGTGTAGCAAAGTATATTTTGTCAGCACAATTGCATTGACCACATCGCCCCTTAGCCATGTTCATCACATCCCATGCCATTATATAACATCACATGGATTCTGTATGATGGCTCTATGGCTCCATTAGTTACTTTTCTTTCAGCTGGATGTTTTACTGGGGCCATTTCTGTGCAAATATCGATCAAGAGCGGTCAATAAGCCATAGTTTGAAGCCTCAGCTGTCTTACACTGTGGTAAATGAGAAGGAGAACAGAATCGATTTACTCAGAACACTTTAATGAGCTTTTTGGGGGAGAAATGGTCTGAGAGGAGTAACTCAGTGCTTGCAGAGGACCTAATGCCTTAATAAAATCTGAATTTCCAGAACACATAACTGGCTGGCTAGTAAACTGTGAGCCTAGCAACCTAGCTTAAACTGCATCATTTTGTGTCATGAAGAGTGAGCACTTCCATGTGAGTGGCAGTTACAGGGATTGACCTCACCGATGACGCTCTTTGCAAAGGAGGTTCGCATGAGCGTGGCCAAGCCCAGATCACCGATCTTCACTGAGCCTGTTGGCCCGGTAATGAAGATGTTGTCGCACTTGAGGTCGCGGTGCACAATGGGGGGTGTGCGCGTGTGCAGGAACTGCAGGCCCTTCAAGATTTGCCTGCACCAGCTGCGCAGCACCTTGGGCTTCATCACCTTAAAGCGCTTCAGATAGCTGCGGAGGGAAGGAGGAGGAGGAGGAGGAAGAGGAAGGGGGAAATGGAGAAAAGAGAATGGAGACCATCAGTCTATGTAATTAGACTCCTGGGCATCTGTTGATGCACATAATGAGAGAGTGGGCTATGACTGAACGATGCACGTCAAACAGAAAGTGCTTACGTTTCCAACAAAGCTATCACAATGCACAGAACTGCCAAACATAGACAGTGTATCCAGTGACTCAGCACAGAGGCACGAGAGTGATGGATGGTGGCTGCATCAAAGCATTTTAAGAGAGCTTAACCAGTAACATGACAGATGAAATGATGGTTTGATGGTAGCACAACTTTACGTTTTAAGCGTTCCAGATGTCATGAGCTCAGTCACAAGAACGATGCACTTTTTGCCACGGAGGACAGACTCCCATGAGTCGTAGAAGCGCACGATGTTGGGGTGCTGCAGGCCTTTGAGCATCTCTGCCTCCTCTTTGAAGCGCTGCTGCTCCGCCTTGGTTAACTTGCGGTCCTGAGAAGGAACAGAAGAGGAGTGTGAGAAAACAAAAACACTACATAGACCTGAGAGTTAAATGTAATAAGGTTCCTAGAAAAATCACTAACCATAAAATACATGTAGCCTTATCTACAATATGGACCAGCCAGGGACTGCATTCTCTAGGAGACCACTGACTCTGCTGAGGTTTTAAACGGTTGCCTATTTACATGGAAATACTGAGGAAAATTTTGAACCTTACATAAAATAATGCTCTATAAAGACAACTTTATAAACATAATTTTTATTTTTTCCCAGACCTGACAACACTTGTATTTTTAAAAGTCCTGAAATCTCTATAGAACCCTGAGATAATTTTTAAAAATACAATTAAAAAACTAGATAGGAAGTAATATCTAAAATGATGAAATCAATTTGCTTTCCATAAACGATTAAGGTTGATGGGATAGAAAGTGAAGTTATAAATTCATATGACAGTTCACATGGCCTTCATCTGGGAATGAATAAGCAGGACAGAGGACAATAAATGAAAATGCCACTGGTGCACAGCCACAGTTCTGCAGCAGAGCAAGCCCACAGCCCTGCTGCACTTTTAATTGGAGTTCCCCTTTAAAAAATGTGCTGTGGAAGAGGAATGCTAAAATGTATTGTATCCATTCACTTTTGCTGCAAGAATGTAACCCTCCCAAATGGACTACGTTACATTAGCTGTGCACAGTCTTTGGCTGGGCAGGCCCGCTGGAGGGGGGAGAAATAGTTGGAAGGGCTGTGACTGTTGGAGCCATGGGGGCTGACAACAGCAAAAAAAATCTTTTCGGCTCAACTGCACCGGCATTCAATTAGAACTGTACATCCAAATGAGAGGCTAGACAGGCGCGTCCTCGTGGACTTTTTTTCACTCTGATTTTTTTCCCCCTTTTTCTTCCCCCGTGCAGCAGCTTGCTGGTGTCCACCAGATGGCGTCGGTTAAGTGGGCTTTCCGTGCCTTGCCAGACCAACACCCAGCATTAGCCTATAAAACATGTTTCTGCTGCATCTGCTGCCACACTGAGATTGCCCCGGTGTGGTGGATGCAGTGTAAATCCTCTCTGGCAGAGTGGTGCCTTGGCACAGGCGACAGGATTGTGGCTGTGATGAAGAGAAGCTCTCTGAGGACAGATCCATTGCTTTCCCAGACACTGCTTTATGTGAACAGACTGTCACCGGCTCCTCACGTGGGATGCAAAGTGATTGATTCAAATGTGTCCTGGGTTTACCGAGACCCCACATACTTGGAAACCAAAACAGTTCTGATGGTTGCCCTGGTTTCCCTATTGAAACCCAAGCTGAATGACACATACACAGAACATGACAAAACAGAGCCCCTCTTTTGTGACAGTCTAAACGTGAATATCAATGGCGGTTTCAGACGAAGGCATCTGCATGGAAGAGAGGTTTGTGTGTAATGCACAACATCTTCATGTTCATTTCCCAGCCAGATTCCCAGGTGACCCATCGGGTTTCAACACTAGAAAACCATGCCATTGATCCCATGCATCTACTTCATTGATATTCTGCCTGACAGCTAAGCTCTGCTCATCCCTGTCAGATGAAGCAAGCAGCTGGCAGCCTTGGGTTTGGGATCTTCATAGCTAGCCAAATGGCTAAACCAACACCAAACACACACAGGACTCCATAGTGCCATATGCAGGGTGATGTTTCAGGGTCACTGGACTCAGAGGGCTTTCAACACAGCCAACCACAATAATGCATTGTGGTCATTTGACCCCCATGATCCTTTTCATTGGGATTACGTGACCCAAGTGTAAAAAGGCTAAGGTAGGGTCCTAAGTGCAATGTCTGTAACAAAATCAATTTAAGTGATAAGACCAGCAGATAACCAAACAAGGAGGCCCATGAGGAAAGCTCCATGCTTTACCATTAACATCACTCCCACACAAATATGGGAAAATAATATGCTTGGAGTCTTGACAAGGCTCACACACAGACATGTGCATCATGTGCAGACAAAATTAGCATTGTCTGATTCCCACTTCAGCAAGGGTTAAAAAGACATACTGTAGTGGCTCAACTTGTCTAGATGATCTGCAGATATTCTACAGCCATGTCTCCTAATTTGATATCCATGTAATGAGGTCTGTTTTTCAATGTGCAGTGCTTCCTTAGATTCTGTGTGCCTGATTTGCCATAGTCAATGTCTGTTCCTTTCTTTCCAACTCTTTCATTCCAACCCTTTCTCTTTCTCTCGCTCTTTCTCCCCCTCCTCTCTGCCTCTCTCTCTGTCTCCAGTGATTCAATGTCCTTTTGTGGAAGTGCTGGTGAGGGCCACCTCCTCTCTCTTCCCCCCTGCCCTCCCTTCCTCCTTTCCCTCCACGATCCCCTCTGTTTCTATTCTCTGAAACTCAACATCAACATAAAAACTCTGCCATTGTCATGGCTAAAAATAATCCCCAGTGTCTGGGACTTCTCCTGCACATCTTCCCCCTAACAAACTCGAGCACACATCTACACACACAGATAGACAGGGAGCACACGTCTACACACACACACACACACACACACACACACACACACACACAGATAGACAGGGAGCACACGTCTACACACACACACACACACACACACACACACACAAACACACACACACAACACACACACAACACACACACACACACACACACACACACACACAGATAGACAGGGAGCACATGTCTACACACACACACACACACGCAGACATATAGACAGGGGCCACACGTCTACACACACACACATGCACACAGGCAGATAGAGAGGGAGCACACGTTTACACACAGACAGAGAGACAGGGAGCACACGTCTACACACACACACACACACACACACACACACAGACAGGGAGGACAAGTCTACACACACACACATACACAGACAGGGAGCACACGTCTACACACACACACACACACACACACACACACACACACACACACAGACAGACAGGGAGAAAGACCTGTGTGCCTGTCTTGCTTCTCATTTCTCATCTTTCCTTGTATTTAAGTGCAGCATGAGTTCACATGTTCTGCTCTGGGTGTGGGGTGTGCCATTGAGCAATTAGTCTTTTCCTTTGCTGTTTTAGATAGAATTGCAAGATAGCATGTGATTGTGTGTGTGTGTGTGTGTGTGTGTGTCTGTGTGTGTGTACGCATGCGTGCGCGCATGCACAGGCCAGCGTGTGTCTCTTTGTACTGTCCTGTCTGTGTAATACCGACTGTAGCCATTGGAGCGTGTGTGTGTGTGTGTGTAGGTCTGCATGTCCTGATTTCTTTGCGTTCCTGTCCCTGTCTGTCTCTGTATCCCCTCTGACAGTCTGTGTCTGTCTGAGAGCCTCCCACGGCTCAGCCCAGCCTGTGTGTGTGTGAGAGCGTCCCACAGCTCAGCCCAGCCTGTGTGTGTGTGAGCTCTCATCAGTTTGACTCCCCATGTGCCCATGCCTGTGTGTGACGCTCTGCGTGTGTTTGCATATGTGCACGTGTTTTGTTCTTTTCGAGTCCTTCTTTGTCCAGCTGCCTGAGGTCGACAAAGGTCAGCTGTGTTAATTACAGTAATTATCATTCATGTCCAAGCAACCCAGACAGCTAAATGCACACACACACACACACAAAGCAAAAATATGTGTCCAGATTGCAATACAGCTACTACTGCCATAGCACTATTTTAAGTGTGCAGTAAGCAATTTTCATATTTAAGAGTTACAGTTAACCTACTCTGGTGAAATGTGTTAAATTAACAATTTACTTCAACCTATTAACCTATTAATCTCAGTCAACAACAAACTTTTTAGTGTTTTTGTTTTTAAAGAGACATCCTATGAGTAAAAATGATACAATAGTATGTATCAAGTGGGATACAGCTAAATTATGTCACAAGCCAGCCTAAGAACATGAAAAGTTGCCCAAAAGATTGAAATGAAGGGCTTGCTGAAAAAGGGGACATGGATGAGAGAGTGAATAAAAGGGTGATAAGATAAGATAGTGTAACCTTTCCATCGCCTGAGGCGGAATACAATTGAGAAAATGAGGGGCCACAACATAACAAAGAGGGATAAATTGAGGGAGCGCAGAAGAATAGAAGGCCGACGCGGTCAGACAGAGAGCCCTTTTGTGGAGAGGCAGTGGGTGTCTTTCATGAATTCTCTCCAGGGAGTGAATATCAGTCAGTCAACTGGGCCGATACATACGGTATGTCAGCTCCGCACAGCGGCTCTGCTCACAGACTGATGGCGCTCACTGAAGCAAATGGACCATTGTTCCATTGGTAAATTAGGAGTGTGCACAAGAGAGGCCTCCGCATTTCGTGACCCAACTGTAAGCGAGTTAGCAGTGCATTCTCCAGCTGTATAGGCGATCCCCAAGCCAAAACAAGAGACAAACGCCCTTACACAATCTGTCTAATCACCAAATCCATGCAGTGAGTTTGGTAATGGTAACATATTTGGTGATATTTGCAAGTGGCAATATAGCGTATTAGAAGCTTGTGTAGACAGTCTATAACTCATGGTGTAAACAGCTGTAAGGACATGACCTCAACCTGACTCTTGTACCCACATATAGGGACCGATTTGGACCAGACACCCGCTTTGGATAAGGTCAGGTCTTGTGTAAGGTAGAGCTGTAAACTCTTCTTCCCTCTCACTATCTCTTGCTCCCTTCATCTCTCTCTCTCTCTCTCTCTCTCTCTCACACACACACACACACACACACACACACACACACACACACACACACCAGTAGTGTAAAGCTATGAGCAGGGCTGAGCGAGAGAAGTGTCTACTGGGAGGCAGTGGAAACATTAGCCGTGTGTTGTTTGGGCACTTAGACACACATTTCCTCCAATGGTCCACCCCACTCTCCTGCTCTCCTGCTTCCTCTGTAAACATTTTCATGAGTCCCAGCACTCCCTGGGGGTTTGGAAGTTAATTGTCTGGGTATTCCAATCTTTCATTACAGCTCCCAGCTCCTCAGGGTTCTGCTGAATGACAGGAGGGGAGGAACGGAGGGAAAAGCACATTGTGTGGTGAACATGCTAACAGTTAACTCTGACATAACAGGCCCCAACCCCCCTCTCCTCATTTCCCCACTGTTTCCATTATCTCAAATATCCTCATGCTATCTGTCATGTGAGTGTGTGAAAAGAGGAGGAAAGGGAGCTGAAGAAAGATGGTGAAAGTGCAAATGGACAGTGAGGCAGACGGGGAAAGTAAACGTTTCACTATTAAAGGAATGTGGGGCGACTGCTGAGATTAGATGAGGGTAATCTATGTAAGCTCAGACTAACGAGATGGGTGCAGTGCTGAAAAGAGCAGATCTCACTGGGATTAGCGCTCACTAGTAGGCCTAACTCAAATACCCGCGCCATGGCCATGTTGGCCGTTTGGGTGTGGTTGTTTTGGTTTTTGTTTTGCCTTGTGAGACAAATACTGATGACATAATGGTAAGAGTGCTGCCATGACAGCAACATATTCTGTGTCTGCATGCGCCCTGGTAGTGCTAGTAGAGTCAGGGGCAGATCTGGAGTCAGATATGCTGCCAGAGTTGTTTTCTGTCTAGGTGGATCACAGACTGCAGCACTTGATGTGAATGCAGTGGGGTCTCACGATCATCACCCAGTGATCACGTGTTTCCTTTAGGGGTTGGTATTCATAATTATGAACCAGGACATTTTAAACAGCCACATGGACACAAATAGATGCATGGTTCCCAGACTGGGTTGTTTTTTTTTTTTTGCAAATGTCTGGAGTTCAACTGAATTATTGAGCTGCCCCTTTAAAGGCACTCTCCATATTCTAGGTCACACGTAAAAAAAAATATGTTAGATGTCTGCCTTAGAGGATCCTGTCTGTTGAAGCAAAGGAAAATCCTCACAAAATGTTGCTCCTCAATGAAGCGAACATCATGGAGGAGCAAACATCAGCTCATCACTAATTGGGTCTTACTCTTATTTTTTTGTATTTTTCTCTTCACTTTTGTGATTTTTGTTCTTCTGTCGATCAGTCAGTGTGTCTGAAGTTTTACGTTCATTACAAATCTTCACAGCAACTGAAAGCAGCAAAGAGCCTGTGATGAACAAGACTAATTGCTGTTTAAATAGGGCCTGTAACACTCTCCAACTCCCAATTCATTTCCCCTTCATTACAGCTCTTTTAAGAAATCTTTCCACTGCAATAACAGGCAGAGCTGTCAGCTATTCCTCTTCCCCTTCTCACTTTCCCTCACTATCGCTCCCTCTCTGTCCCTCCATCTCTCTCGCTCTTCTATTCTCTCTTGTTCCAACTCTTCCCCCCCCTCTCCCTCTGTCCTCTCTCTGCTCTTCCCCCCGCAGTGAGAGAGGTTGCTGTGGAGGGTGCTGAGAAATGCGGAGTGACATAATGTGGCCATGAGTAAGCGCAGGGCCTCTAAGGATGTCTCAGTGCCTGAGACAGCCATGGCAGACACACACACACACACAGGCACACACACACACACACACACACACACACACACACACACACACACACCACACACACACACACACACACACACACACACACACACACACACACACACACACAGTTACCCCAGTTACCCCACCACCATTTCTTCCCTTTGGAAAAGACTGAACCGAGCCAGCCAAGCTTTGTTCTGCAGTGGCCAGCCAAAAACCGATGACCTTTTACTTAATGATGGCGTTGGGCTGGGTTGGGCTGGGTCGTGCTGTGAGGGGCGGCGGGCATAAAAACCCAAGCTAACCCTATTGGCATTATGGCAGACATCAATACCTGGCAGGCCATTAGATCACAGACTGTCCGTCTGGCCCCATTTGTATGCTCTAAGCGATGGTGCAAACAGGCGGAGTGATGACCAGGTCACATCCGAATCATTGGCGCAGTTCAAAACCTATGGCGTACCACCCAAACTAAACCTGCTCTTCCACAAAAAAAAAAAAAAAATCCCAATTCAGTCTAGTCTCCAGGACTCCAAACACAACAATGATCTTAATAGATGTCACCTACCAATTAACATAAAATAAGCAATTAATGATCTTTCAAGATTCATTAATCTAAATCTCTTGCCTCTGATGCTTTTAAGTTAGATGAGCAGATATAGAGTGAGTAATGCACCTGCCAAAGAGGTGTTAACTGGCGTTTGTGCACTGCAGAGACAGTCAGTCTGTGCTTTCTCTGTCTGCTGTGGAGGCTGGCAGACATGGCCTGGCTGTTGTTGTGGCAGAGCCCATCCTGTGGCGGCCGAGTCAGGGCAGACGGGCTGCGTTGAGCCAGTGGCGTTTCTGCGTGAGTTGTGCTGTCTGTGCAGGCTTTTTGTTCCAGCCTGACAGGCACCCACTGTAATTAACTCCCTGGATCACCCCTGTGTACTCACTCACTGAAACACAGACAGACAGAAGTGCACACACACACGCACACACACACATGCACGCACGCACCCACGCATGCCCGCCCCCACACACACACACACGTGCGCAAGCATGCACATACATACATACACACACACATTCTCCTCACACTCTCTCTCTCTCTGTATTTATCTCTCTACCCATTTTTATGCCTCTCTAACACACACACACGCGCACACACACACACACACACACACACACACACACACACACACACACACACACATTCTTGTCTGTGTATTTTGAAGTTACTGTAAAACATTCAGCAATGAAAAATACATCGAATAATGACTTCACAATCCCACAGACACATGAATAACTACTCTACACACATGGACAAACCAATACAGACAAAAGACTTTTTTCTGTGACGGTGGGCTGCAGTTGACGTGTACTGTACGTCTGTGCATTCTCACAGTAAATTCCACACCTCTCTGAGTGATGATCCTAATCAGCTAGGCTGCTTGGTAATGCAATCCTGAATGTTAGCATGAAGGATATACTGCTTTGCCCTTTTGCCTCTGAGCATGTGGGCTGGGAGAGTGAAGAGAGAGAAGGAGACAGTGACTGAGAGAGAGAGAGAGAGAGAGAGAGACAGAGAGAGGCAGTGGAGGGATGGAGGGAGGGTGTGTGTATGGCCATGTCATGAACTTCTATTTCCCACTCTTTCAAGCTGCATTAAGACCGCTAATCCGAGGCTTCCCTGTCTGTCTGTCTGTCTGTCTGTCGGAGAGCCACCATAGGTGTTTCACTCTGGGTACTTCTCTCTCTCTCTCTCACACACACACACACACACACACACACACACACACACACACACTCTCTCTATCTGTGTGAGTTTGTGTGTGTGTATGTGTGTGTCTCGTGCGAGTGCTTAAGACAGGTTTTGTGGATTCCCATGAGAAAGAGGAAACACTTTTGAAAAAATGAGGTACAGTTGAAATCAGCGACGTCCTGACAAATGTTCAGTTGTGCCGTCAGGAGAAGTCAGCCCAGTCCAGACTGCTCCACATTGTTTGTCTCCACTAATAAATGTTATTTGCTCTTGTATTGATGCCTGTTACATAACTGAGAGCTATAAAGGAAAGTCAGGGGAGGCTGTGCTGTTTTATTGGGTCCTCAGCACTTCACCAAATTAGTCTGAACCTAACTCTTAGCCAGCAATACAAATCATGTTCCATTAGTTCTGTTTAAAAAAAACTGTATAATAATGAGAGGCAACAAACAACACTCCTGCTGGTCATTGCTTCCATCTGAAGTATACTGAGAAATGCATAATTAGTGTGAATAACAACAATAATGAAATCTTTCCTGCATTGAGTCCATCTTCACATGGCTGTTGCACATGGCTGCAATCCTAGGCTTAGACAGACAGTATTACTTAACACTACTGACTCAGCAGACACAAAGAACTGGCTGTCAGTTTGTGGTTCTCTGAGTGCACGTTTGCGCCGTCTTATCAAGCTCTTTAGAAATGATTACAGCACAGCTATGAGGACAGCTCCTGCCTCCCATAGGCTGGGTTAGTGTGCCTGTGTCTGTGAGCTGCACGGTGGCTAGTCCTGAAGCTAATAGCGCTATATTCTCACTAGGAGGTTATGTCCTTGTCAAGTTGCATCTACATTGAGCCGAATGGAAGTTGAAAAGGGTGTGATTTTGTCCCTCTGGGTCTAAAGATGCACAAGAGGTGAACTAGCGCCCACAATAACAGCCCATATAACAGACAATAAGCACCACAGCCTTTTCATAGCAATATAATATTTAGCCATCATTACATTTACATCCATTATGCCAAAACACCAGTGCCAAAGTAATTCTCTAATACTGTACTGGAGCTTTTTTTGCATGTTTTTTTATGTGTGACCAGGCTGGTCTGTGTGAGTAACTATCAGAGTACCGAGCAAGAAGGGGAGGAGAAGGGGAGGAGAAGAGGAAGAGAGAGAGAGAGAAAGAGAGAGAGAGAGAGAGGGGAAAGAAGAGAAAGAGTGAGCGACTGAGCATTAACTTTAGAGTTGCTCTCTGGGAAGAATGCCATGTTAATCCTCTGTTTGGGTCATCATTCTCTCTCTCTCTCTCTCCGTCTGCCTCTCTCTCCCTCTATCCTACTTCTCTCTCTCTCTCTGTATCTCTACATACACCTGAACAAAGTCTGTCTGCATTTTTAATGTCATCTACAGACATCATACTGACTTCCCCTCTGTGATCATCTATTTTCATTGCACTATACAACAGTGTTAATGCACTTTCCCATAACTGAACTCCACTGGTCATCCTTAAGAGAGTGACACAGCAGTAAAAATGATATATACACACACACACACATCACTGAGAGTAACAGAGCTCGGTGGGAAGCTGAGAGACTCTCAACAGGGTTTGCTGGTGTAAGATTCCAGGCCTCCTGTGGTAGCATAGCAACCTGTCCCATGGCCTCATCAAGTTCTCAGACTTTCACCGACATCTCCTGTCATGTCCGACACAAGCCGTGATGATTACATCAGGCATGCAGCTCTGGGCTGATTTCATTTGCATTCGCCACTGAAGCGAAGCAGAGCAGAGGACACTGGGAAAGAGAGAGAGAGAGAAAGAGAGAGAGAGAGAGAGAGAGAGAGAGAAGCTGTTCTGGAGAGGAGGCATCATGTGGTGCGTGATTACCATCTCCACATACATTATGCGGCATATACAGGGAGATGGCTGTCCCTGCCGTCTTCCTACTGGACTCACAGAGGGAAGGCATTTTGAAAAAGACATCTAGGGATGGTGCGCACTGGGTGTGAAGCACTCCTCTGTCTATGCTAGACACCATAAAGCTGACAAAGCCACTACTTATCTGTTTGACGTTACTGTAGGAGCACCTTTCAGGTGGTCTGCCCTACCACAAAGATTGTTTAGATCAGCCATCATCTCTGCCCACCACTAATGCTGCTGCATGGAAGAGCATAATGTCTGATTGGTAGAATTGAGGATTTTTATAACACGACAGTGACAGTGAAGAGACAGTCGAGGACAAGCGATTACCACAGGTAACAGTTTCCATGGAAACAACGTCTTGAAATAGTACCAAAAGCTTAAAAAAATATATTATAGTGGCTTGTGTAGGTTATTCAGAATAAGAGATTATAAGAAATAATAATAATTTTTTTTTTAATCATTATTAGTACACTACAGTAGTGGTTTAAATAGCATAACAGGTTTGTAGGTTTTCTATTCTACAGTGCTTCTCTGTGTACAAGTTCCACTGCCATTTATAATGGCCAGCCTACATATGTTGTAGGAGTCTTGCGTGATTTATGGTGCAGACCCACATATGTTCACAGTATATTTACCCGACTCTTTTTGGGGATAGGTCAGTAATCCTAGCTGCAGTGGTCAAAGTCTTTGTTGGGAGCATATGGGGCTTGCTCAGCTGTTAAGTCTGCACTCTAGAAACAGGAATAAGTAGCAGCCTTCACTACTAAGTGCTGCTGCCCGTGGTAAATGGATAGTATGTGTCCTGTCAGGGTTATGTTGCTCTGACTGGAGCTGTGTGCCCTGTAAGTGATATAAAGGGAGGTTGCCCCACAGGGCAGCCAGGCGTTAAAAGCAACAGGAGGCTGGAAGGCAGTCTGACCGGCAAGCAGCACTCGCTCTCTGGGATTAACCGGGACACTTGTTTGGAATTAGCTTCCCAGCGGAACACATGACCAAGCAGCCTTTAGCGACACCTGAAGCTACCACACAAAGAAGCATGGTTCCGTTTTTTTTTCTTTTCTTTTCTTTTTGTAGTTCTATTGACATTTACCACCACTGGTGTGTTTTTAACCTGTGACTCTTCTGACATTGTCAACAGTTCCTTGTTCCTCTTTCCCTTAAGGGAACATCCTTTTCCTCTGCTCTGTGTATCCTCTCTCTTGTTCTCCCCTCCTCACATGTTCTATCTGACAGTCTAGCCGACTCTCTGTTTCTGGGCTCCAGTGCAAGTGGCCCTGTTGCACTAATGCCCTGTGGTAGGCACATCCCAACTGGGGAATTAGAGTGTAAGCGAAGGCACAAACCTTGGGAACTTTTCTGACAGACCATTGTGTCGTTGTTTAAAAAAAAACAATAAAGGGATAGTTATTTGCTGTACGGGCCAAAGAAAGGCCAAAGACACAAATGTTGGGGGCCAAGTCCTTTAGTGATTTACACGCAACCTCTACATCGTAATTAATGAGCGGCTTTGATAAGCTCCTTACCTCACTCATGTTAACCCTTAAATGCAAGCGGAAATCTTAGAAGAAGGGGTGTGTGTGTTTTGCTCACAGGAAAATATGTGCTCGTGATGGATTAGAGTCGTGTGCCAACTTTGAATTGTGCTGGAAAGTTTCCAAAGGATTCAAGTTGGAAAGACGCACTTACATTTAGAATGCAGAGGAGCCTGTTCTCAGTAGTCTATTCTAAACAACGCCAATGTGTTTTCTCTCACTCCTTAAAGCATAAATTATGCAAAGAACTCGTAATGTCTTGTGTGTGCTGTATGCATTCCTCAAAAGTGCGACCTGCTGTGGGCCACAGAACATGGCAAATGATGATGTACCACACAGAGAGAACAAGAACCCATTTCATCGTGGAAAGGAGGGCTTCTGTTGTTCATTGTATCACGAGTTTGTTCAATTCCTCTCTCCCACGGTAACTGTGTACATCTACAGAGCTAGTCCCCCCCCCCCCCCCCCAACTCCCCAACCCACCCCTGGCTCTCACTGCAGTTGACTGTTAGAACCTCTGCTGAATAGCTAAGGAGACAAGAGGCTAAGATTTCACCTCTGCAGCACAGAAACCCCCCCTGAGTAACAGGATTCTAATTCATGCTAGCTCAGCCAGGGGGGGGCGAAAACACAGCAAAAACACAATAGTGTCCCAAACACTCTCTTGCCAAAGTCCTGAGACTAGACTGTACAAAAAATGAAAGAGGAAGCTATTCAAGTTGGCCTTCAAGGGCCCTATCAGCAAATCCGCAGTGGAGCTCCTATTCAAGTCTTTAAACTTTGATCATTCTGTCTGGATGGAAATAGAAGCGAGATGGGAACAGGCTCTTACCTGGAGTTCACACCAGGCCACTTCCACCCAGGTCTCCGTGTCCAGGCCTTTGTAGACGGTTTTGAAAGCCCCTCGGCCAAGCTCAATGTCAAATTTCAGAAAGCGTCCGCCGGGAGAGGTGGCCACAGCCTTCATCTCGGCCTCCTCCTCCTGCTCCTCGCGCTCCTTGGCCTTTGGTTGTGTGGATGCGGATAAGGCTTCTTCCCCGGCCTTGTCTAGGTCCTGGGATGCCCCGCCGGGAGCACCCTCCTCGCCAAGGGCCGCATGGGCGCTGGCTGGAAGCTGCTGCTGCTGGGGGGCATCAGTGGTGGTGAACACGGAGTCGGAGGTGCGCAGCTGTAGATGGGGGGCACTTTGCGGGGTGTCTGGAGCTGAGGCAGCCGCAGCGGCAGCAGCCTCGTCCAGCTCATCCTCCTCCTCACAGATCTCAACGCTCTTGCGGAAGAAGCGCTTGTTCTCGCGCCTCAGCCGGCCGCTCTGCTGGTGGTGATGGTGGTGGTGGTGGTGGTGGTGGTGGTGGGGATGCTGGTGGTGTGCAGTTGGGGAGGAGGGCGTGGAGAAGGAGAGCGAGCGTGCGTTTCGGGGCACCTCAGGTCCATCCGCCCCGGCGTCTCCTCCGTCCTCTCCTCCTCCTGCCGCTCTTCCTCCGGCCCTCCTCTCCTGCGTCTGGGAGGAGGGAAAGTCGCAGGGAGTGCTTCGAGTGCGCTCTCTCTCCCGGGCCGCGGCGGTGGCGGCCTCCACCCCGCGGCCCCCCTGTTCCGCCTCCTCCTCCCTCCCTCCATCAGGTTTCTCCGAGGAGTCCTCAGTGGCCGTGGGCTCTCCAGGGTCAGTCGCCATGGGAGACAAGCTTTCCCGCTCCTCCTGGGCCGTCGCCTCCCCCTCCCCCTCCTCCGCCACCCCTCGGGCTCTCGGTCAGTCCCCGTCTCTCTCCCTCAGTGGTCACCCTCTCACCCACCACGGAGTGCTAACCGTGCTTCCTTCCAGTGCTGCAAATGGCCTGTAACCCCCTCCCTTTGTCCACAGAGAGGGTCTGTCCTTCTCTTTCTTTTCGCTTCCGTCTTGGTTTTCTTACTCTCTCTTTCCTGCTCAAGACTCACAGCAGCATCGGTGGCTAGTATGCAGTAAGTTGTGTAGGCCACCGCTTCCCAACCACTATGCTGTAGTCTAGTTATCAGTCCCTCCTTTCCTTCTCTCCATCTCCTTCATACAGGTCCTTCCTTTCCAGTAAACCTTGACCGGGAGCTCGACCAAGAGAGAGGGCTTTTCCCAACACCTAACAATTGGCACTCCTTCCTTCAAGGTAGCAGGGAAGGGATCATCAGACACACCCTAGAACAAAGGTAAACAGACAAAAGGGGAAGAGAAAATGGAATATGAATATTCATCAGGTAGAAACAGGGATGTTTCATTATTCATGGCAGAGAGGACAGTGGCAGAGTTAATGCAGGTTCAGATGAGAGCCTTGTCTTCTGGGTTTGGACTATTGCGTGTGTTTTGTTACATTGTACATCTTCAGTTTCATTCAGACATAGCCTTTTGTGAAAACACTATTTACCTGAGAACAAGCACTCCTCAAGGATGTACTGCCTGTGCTGCCTTGCAAAATTCAATTATATATATTTTTTGTCAAACCTTGTCTCTGCATAACTGTTTTGTTCTCTGAAACACTACATCAACTATAGCACTATAGTAACTACTTGAAATGGGGACAGTGGTACCTGCCCCTAGTCTTGCACAGTTACAAGTGCAAATCTCCCCACAGTTGCACCTCATCTTGCCCCTGCTTGTGAATTAACAGTCTAAGGTGATTAGTTCATCCAAATTCAGGTCAGAGGCCGAGCACATGCTGTAGCAATGCCCATAAAAGTCTCAAATCCTACGAGAGCACTCAACTTAAGAGGGAAAGCAACCATAAAATCCGCTAATTAGCCATCAGTAGCATAATCTTTTAAGGAAGTCTTTGCATTTGGCTTTAGTCAGTGGTGGGATTTTTTTTTCTGAGAGGAAAAAAACCTCTATAGTATTTACTTGTATTGTTACTATTAGTCCATGCCACATGAGAGAGGAATGTCTGATCACATTTATTAAATATGCAAGAAGCATTACACACCCTCTCATGATGAATGATTCACATGCTGTAAGATGTGCTGCAAAACTGAATGGAAGTGAATGGCAGAGATCAGCACTGAGCAGAGAGTAATCATATTAAACCTGGTCAGCAGTATTCCAGGTTATGTGCCACTCAGGAACAATTGGCAATGTAATGCTGAATTGTGGCTGCTTCTAAGTCCATGCTTACAGGGAGTTCAATCCTATTGGTCCTCAGTGGCACTGCTAGGGGGATCCCTATCTGTTTTCCCTTCCACACACACACACAAACAAACATGGATGTGTACACACATCCATACACACAATCAATTCCCACATAATGGTCTGTAATTAAAAGTCACCCCAAAGCTGTATAACATTCTGTGTCCTCCTTTGCTGCAGTAACATCTTTATCTCCCTCCCCGTCATCACTGCCTATCTGTCTGGCACATCTCTGTCCTCTCTGACAACTCATATCTGTCAGTCTTGCCTGGCCTAGTCCACTCTGATGCAGGCCAAAAGAGCCTTCCCAGATCTGGATGTCTTTCATTCTAAACTGTTACATAAGTGTCTACTAATACACAGCAATATATAGACAAGAGACATCTTACCCACTTCACCACTAGGTTGCATTTCAAAACAACACAATGTAGGAAGTATCCTTTTTAAAATTTCTACACAGTTACATACTGCCAGAGCAGGTGGGCAGGAACATACTGATAATGTTACACAGACAGTGTAGCCTAAAATGAGCCACTCTTTCAGTTGAATATAAACATTTCATGTTGACAGTTGAAGTCTGCTGATCGCTAGATGAAAATGGCCACATGCTATTTACGACACTACCACCAAGGGAATCACACCAACAACTGTGTTTGCTGGGGAATGTGACAGGCTTGGTGGACAGGGCTTCTTGTTATCCAAGATCACCATATTAAGTTACAGAGCAGCTAGTTTTCCTGCATACTCATAGCACTCAAACGTGTCCTGTGCCTAGCAGTCAATACAAAGTGACAGTAATCGTTTGTGCTTGACTGCCTATCCTTATCAGGTAGTTATGCTGCAGGGGAAACATGTGTGGCAAATGGAATGCATGAACTTCTTTTTGTCATATTCTCGCTGATAAGATCACGTTTACCTTTGTGTCCTTCAGGAATATTTGCATTCACAAATATGCATCTGTACATGTTCAGTGCAAAACTCATCACAACATTCAACATATAATATTAATTCTTAACCCCAACTTGAGTACATGCAACGAAACACAACAAAGTCACATTAAAGTTCATGCCATGCAAGCCTAACATTGATGCAGGTGATTCTGAATCTGATCTGAATACAACACTGCATTGTGCAGTAGAATAAAATATGGGACGGTTTTCACGATTAAAAAGCAAAAACTTGCTGTTGGCTACTGCTGTACTACAGACTACACACTGGGTGGTGGTGGTGTAGTGGTTAAGGAACCTGGCTAGAATGCAAATAGTAATAACAAAATATTAAGTAAAAAATAATATGGAAATTGTGGGTTCGAATCTCAGCTGCCACCATTGTGCCCTTGAGCAGGCACTACACCCTAAGTTGCTCTAGGGGAGACTGGCCCTGATGTAACTGATACTTGACAAAATGTAAGTTGCTTTGGATAAAAGCATCTGCTGAATGCATAAATGTAAATGTAATGTAAACATACGACCAAGGATGTCTGATTCTGTAGTAAGGAAACGTGTGCTAATTTAACTCAATTCTTTCACAAGTTGAACAAAATATAATAGTATAAGTAATAGTATAAACCAGTATGCCATTTTGTAAACAGCAGCTATGTCTGCAACACTAGTACAGACATGATCTCTCTCCCTTATGTCGAGAAAATTGGCTCAAAAGATGCTCAGATTGAGATAAATGGATTAAGGAGGAAAAAGAAGGAAAGAGAGAGCACAGGTTCATACCAGTTTAGTTACATTCTTCCTGGTTGAACAGCATTATCTGTGAAGTAACCCACACATACAGTAGGCATACACACCTGTCAAAAGAATTCTTTAAGTGTGCATGTCCTCAATTAGTCATGTTACTGTGAAAGGTGCTCAGAATTCCTCATACTGATCCTGTCCAAGCTTAGCATAGCATCTTATAAGTTGATATATTTGAAGACTTCAGATGCAAAGCCGTCTAAGTCCATTTGTGATGAAATTACAGAATTATATTAATATAATATTGATAAACTTTATTATCAGTCAATTGGATTGTTTTGGCTTGATTTCTTTTTACTTGATAATAATATTTAAATTACAGTTTGATAGAGATTACTCAGAAATGATTATTTAAACAACTTAATTTTTACATATTTCTAAAAATGGACTTAGAGTGTTATTCTGAACTCTTGATTTCAACTTTCAACTTTACTACAACAGACTCTACACTACAAAAATGTAACATGGGTCATGTGCCAAACAAACCATGATTTAACATTTTAATTTTCTGTATAAACACAAGACGGCTAGATCCAGTTTCATTTCAAATGTTTGAGCTGCACACAATTATGTAATACATTTCGCTTACAAAGCCTTTTCTATAACCAGTAAATGAATGGCTAAAGAATGTACTGGCAATTGTCAGCTTACTTCTGTCCCATGCAGCTGACAAAGTTTGACTGAGGAGCCAGAGCAGCTACTAGTGCTGCCTTCAGAGGCATATGGAGCAGGTCATTTTTGAAACTAGTTTAAATGGCCTCTTCCTAGAATGGCAATACTAAGAGATCCGGGGGGACATTTAAACAGATTACGAACCTGCCCTGAAGCGGTAAAGGTGGGAACTATGGATGTGGTGGGACAAGGGGCAAAAACAACAAGCGATAATGTGAGGGAAGTTCTCCTTTAAACAGGGGCTTATTTGCCCATATCCCTAGGGCAAGGAGTTCCCATGAAAGCCACATACCGGACAGAGTTATCACAGTACATCAAACACATTCAGCCAGCTCCATCCCTCTCTTTCTCTCGCTCACTCACTCTATCTGTCTACCACCCCACCCCCTATGGTTTACACACATACACCCTCTATCAAATACACACACATAAGCGCATATGAACACACACACAAACACGCACACACAGATAAATGGAAATGAATAATTTGTCATTAATAAATGACAATGCATTTTTATAACATTTCTTCAATGGCATGTGTTGTTTTTGATGGTTATATGTATATTTGTAAATATACAATGACATAAGTCCTTCCTTCTATTCTGTGCAATAAAATAATTTCCACACAAAAAAACTAGCGCCTTTCTATTGACGTTTCCAAATGTATTCAAAAACGACCTCCTTTGTATTTGCTAACAAATGTTTGCAGTGATCACTAAATTCTATGATGTTCCTGAATGTTTTCCTAGGGAGCAGCTCAGGTTAAGTGAGGACAAGGGAGGGTCCTTTACTGGCCTGGAGATGAGTGGGAATGCCTGCAGCTCACCATTAGGTTTTGTACTAATAACTTAATTAACTTTGACTTGCACAACTTGAATCACTCTGACATCTAAACATATCAGTTCTTTTTTTTCCTTTTCTGAAGTGTCATAACAAGTTAACACCTCAGTCAAGTCAAGCAAATACAAGTTACATCACGACCAGCACCTTTACTTGAGGGCCACACCTTTAACATTAACTCATCTGACCACGTTAACATGAGAATCCATCTAACAGGACTAAACCACAAACTGGAATCTCGTAAAATAACGTACATCTCTCACATACAAAAATGCATGTATACACACCACACACACTTCCTCTCTCACACACCCACGGTCAAGCTCGCTCCCACAGAATTATTAAACCCTAAACACAACAAACGTGGAACAACACAGAAGCCTCCGCGCCTCTCACCCTTTTTTTATCCCTCACTTCGCTGGCATACACGCATTAATCCCCTGGGACTGAGTGGGCTCTGTAGATTTACTGAGGCAGACAAAGGGGTAGCCAGGGGATGTGTGTGTGTCTGTGTGCATGCGTGCATGTGTGTGTGTGTGTGTGTGTGTGTGTGTGTCGTATGTGTGCGCGCTAGTGTCCCCAAACCCAAAAGACGGGGGTGCAGGGTTCAGACAGAAGGGTTTTGGGGGAGAGTGAGACATGATGTAGCTCAATGAAAAAAAAAAAAAGAGGGGAGGGGGCAGGAGGGCGTCTGGGGGTGAGGAGAGGGGACATGAAGGTTTTTAGACAGAGAAAGAGAGAAAGAGGAGAGAGCACTGGGGGTGGGGGTGCCGGCCGGTGGAATGGGTGGGAAAAATGTGTGTGTGTGTGAAAGAGAACAAGAGAGATAAAGAGAGGAGGGGTGGTACACACAAAAAACGGAGTTGGGAGGATTTTTCCCCCGATAAAATATGTGCCAGTGTTTGTGTGAATGAAAGCAGTGACTATAGCTAAATTTCTGCTTGAGCAAAAACAACTACAGTTTGGCAGTGATAGGAATGAGAGAGAGACAGAGAAACAGCAAGAGAGAGAGAGATGGAGAGAGAGAGAGGCAGACAGAAGGGCAGACGGATAACGTATAGGCTGACGTTGGACATGTCAGGAAGAGTGAAATGTGGTGGTAGTACAATAGCAAGGGACCAGGGCAAGGTAACAGAGAGGCCACATATTCTGCATTCAAATCTGCTTACATTTCCATTGAAATTTGTTTTGCATTCAAAGTAGACCAACTATATCCCAATCCCATATCCATCCCAGATCTACAATAAAAAAAAGAAAGATGACCATCTGTAAAATGCTGCTAACAGCAAGGAAACACAAAACGAGTTGTGTGAAGGTAGCCTTCCTGTGACTGAAATGTAGAAGCCTGTGCAGTCCTGCATGGAAAGTGGGTTGTGGCTGAACCGGGAGGGGTGAGAGAGGGAGAGGTGCTCTCATAAGCTCGTTACAGGCTGCCTCATTACCCCCTTCAGATTAATCATGTGAGTAGAGACTCTGGGCCCGGAAAAGTTGGACAGACCGCTGCAGACCTCAGCCTAGTTTTCTCAGACAGAGACCATACACACACACACACACACACACACACTCACACAAACTTGGCCTCTGCAAGGTGCCCGTTTAACTCCTAACGCGTTTACCTATCCAAACTGTGCTGGAGTCAAGAGTCTTTATAGAGCAGTGGAATCTTTTTTATTTTGGTGTATCATCTAATGTACTCCCATGAAGCAGAATGAGGTCTGATGTATTTTCAGGCATATAAGATAGCCCCTACTGATATTATAATCTGACCTACCTGACTAGACACAAGTTGTGCAATCCTTCTAACACAGGATAAGAGAATGCAACCACAGCGCAGCCCGGGAAAAGTACAACAACAAAGCCATATTAATCCACAGGTAATCTCATCATATCTGACACACAAGGCCTGTATTTGTACGTGTTCAGTACCCAAAGTTTAGATACAGTCAAAGGGCTGGAGAGTGTGACGCTAAGTGGACACAGGCATGGGGAGCGTGCCCCTGACCGACCAGGAAGGACCCAGACCACAACACAAAAAACACTTTTGTCTGAGCTAGGTCAAGCATGTGAAAGCGAGTGTCACTACAGCCACAGAAGGTGGGACACTGGACTGAAACCACATTTCAAACCACAAAAAATGTGTGTATGGTGATGGGGGGGGGCATTATTTAACATTTTTCTCTGTATCAGCCCCATAACTTGTTTGTGTAATCCAGGTGAGGCGCTTATATGACCAAAGCCTAACTGTGATGATGAGTCTGGATTACAAATATCCAAAGTGGCTTACTGCCTCACCGGCATACCGCAATGAATGGGCTTTCAGTGTTTTATCCCAGAATGACAGACTGAGCAGCTCACCTTTGAATCCTGGTAGATCAGCACAAACACAGCTGCATTTAAGCATGCATAAATATGTGAGCTATGTCTTCATACATATATCATATTAATGTTTTCATCTGCACAACAAACTAGGCCTATATGCAGCAGCTGATACTGTAGGCTACCGGAAAAAAAATACTGTTAATGAAGCAAAATGGCCTTTATCTCAAAAGAGTGAATTTAAATATGGAAATATAATAAATACTATACATTTTAGTTGGAATCGGACTAGAGTTAGATAAATGTTTTAAGGGAGAGGTGGATAGATGTTACTCTAGCAGTTCCCAATTGATAAGCAAGGACTAACAGAAGGCCCCATGCTTCCTGATGAACCATCAGGGGCAATCCACATCTCAAACGGCGCTATATCTGTATACATCTGTATGACTGCAGGCTTAATTACATAACATATATTTACATTTTTTGTCCTGCTCTGGGTCGATAAAGCTAGTAATAAACAGAATAGGCCAACACTGCAATTAGAGAGTAACCATAGCCACTTGCAAGCTGCTTCAGTCGCTGGCGCTGTGAACATCGAACTGGCAATACACGCACTTCCAACAAAGCCGTTCAATTTTCTGTTTACAAAAGAAATAAAAAAAATTGCCTGCTCTACATGTGCTCGTAACCCAATGTTTTTGACAACCACAAAGACAAAAAGCTATTATATATGGGCCTGTAACATTAACTTATGTATAGTATTTTAATACCTAATATTTTGATGTGAAACGACTGTCAGCTGGTTGTAACAGATAACCCTACAGTACTGCAGCATGCTAGTTGAATTTCATGTGGAAGTTAGCTATGAATCAGGGTAGCCTAATCTTTGCCAAAACTGACAAAAGCTGTTAGTAAGAATTTAGATTTTTCAAAAATCGTTACCCGTGTTGTGCTATACCAATGTCAAATAGAAATAGCCAGACAGCTGCCACTACTATGCAACACCAGTTTTGTTTTAGCTTGCTCTCTGATAGCTACCAATGGCTAGCTCCCTACCAAAGCCCGACAATCATCTACAGCGAAAATAGCATCTCTATTTAATCAGCTTCCCTTCTTCTATAAATACACAAATTAATGGCGCTTACATACAGAAGGCCTACACATAAAACACACACTTAAAAGAGCCAATCGACGTCAATGTTATGATAAGCAGGGTAACGATGAAAGCTGTCACTGACACTAAAGCAGTTTGCGCTTCTATATGGAGACCAACAGCACGAGAGTAATGCCCACAATATACGGGGTAGCCTACATACACGAACACACGTCGTCGTTACTCAGACTAAATACAATCACTAAAGGCTTTTTAGCAGTGTTTGTGTCGGACATGTTAAAAGTATAGCTTACCCATATGCGACATCCTGTGTTGTCCGCTGAGAAAATGTATTCCGATGTCCCGGTATACCATGCGAAAAAAGATATCGTCTCTCAGCGATTTTTACTGGATTGCATTCTCTACATCATTTAATATATACAATTTCTGTATTATAAGTTAGATGACAACGTCTCTGTCATGTAGGCTTAACTAACGTTGTCAGGTGGGCTATTCCTTTACCGTTCGATGGGCAGCTCTCTTGATTTGGCCGCGTCGTTAAATCCTAGCCCGCAAATCCCCAGTCAACGTCGAATCACACAATCTGATTTGATAAAGTCGTTATATGCCCCATGCATTAGATAAAATGGTGTTTAATAGCATTCCCCGACGAGGTCGATTCAGTGCAATATACCGCAAACGCTATGATTTAGTAAACAAATATTTGTACATAATTTACAAAACAATGACCGTCTGCATACGGGGAAGCAATGTTGCTGGGTGCACTTGCTGTCCTCTTCGTTTCTCTCTGCAATAGACCGTCGTTTTCGGGCTCAGCCTGGTGCGCGCCACCGCCGCTCTCGACCACAGCAAGCCGCGCACCCGAGCCTATTTTTATTTGTCCGGCTGGATGCGTTCACGTTGACTCTACTGAATTTATGGTGGTGTGTTGATATTTTATTTCAGAACTAGGCAACCTAAATTTATCTGCAACATTTAGCTTGGTCCTCATATGTAGGCACCAATTTTGAATACTTTTCTGTTCTTATCACCATTTTGCTAATTTTACAAGTAGCCTACAGCTCTCAGCACATCTAAAGCTCAAAATGTGTGTTCACCAACGTTTTGTGGCTCAATCTTGCTAAATATGTACTTCAATTTAATTTGCTTTTACCACTAAATTAAACTTCACTGTCGGAAAATGCCAGCGCGTGCATGCTACTCCTCACATACGACGTTACAATTTACATAATTACTTGTCGCCGCCTAGCGGACACAACATGGTACCGCCGCTGTCCATGGTGCTTGTTTAAACTAACTCTCTCAATCATTTACTGGCAGCTGGCTTCTACACGCTTCTTGATATTTCCAGGTTATTTTGGTTTAACCCAGTTACAGATGAACGCGCAGACCAGTCTCCTGAGCTCCAGACATTGTATCCCTGATCAGATCTTAAACTACAGCTTAAAATTCATTAGCATACAAACTGACAAATTATTTCACTTTTTTTCCATTTTATATGCATGATATACCGCAACCATCATTAAAGATTTACTTAACTTTTATTGTTGAAGTAGTGTAAAAAAATACACAGACACAGAACCACACATTCATTTGGAATGCTGACATGTTAAATCAAATATGTTAAATATTAGAGCATTTGTCGAATTTCACGTGTTACCTGATAAACTTAGTTCCACAACATACAAGTGTCAATGATAGATGTCAACAAAAGAGTAAACATGACACACGTCACACTTTATCATAGTCATGGCATCACATTCAAAATAATTATTTGCAGCGAAATTGCACAGGTCTCAAAGAAAAACCAGAGTGACAGAAACAGTGTCAAGACCTGCCTTGGACCCAAATATATATAAACCATCGCAGACACACTCACTGACACATATGGAAGCAGACACAATAAACACAAAAATAAACATAGATCTTATAAATATAATTTATGATGATATTATTCATCAGTGACTGTGCGCTCACACCAAGAGCAACTAAAGCTGTAAAATCGGTGGAAGTAAATGACTTCGTAAGAACCAGGGTGACAAGGGTGACTAAAGCGACAAAAGCAATGAGCGACAAAACTTGGGCGACTAGAGCAACTAAAAGAAGTTAAAAACTGCTCAACTTTATGCAAATTAGCCACGACGCATTTCAGCTGTGAATAAAATGTCAATGGCCACGTCATGAGTGATTAGAGCGACAAGAGCAAATACAGATATTTTAGCAGCTAATTTTATGAGCAACAAAAGTGATTTAACAGTTTTAGTAGCTCTTGGTGTGAACGCACAATAAGGAAAAACATTTTTGATTATTCATCCATTCATGATGTAACTGTAGCAAATGACTGCAATATACATTTCATGTGTGCAGACATTTGTAATGACAACAAATTAGTTTTACTTCTTTCTATGGGCATCACACAGAATTCAAATTACCTTTGCACTCAATAGCATAGAAAAAATAATTACTTTTATTATTGCATGATTATAGTTATTTTAAAATCCATTTACTTTTCTTGTGCCCCAAACATCATTGTCATGACACCATCTCAGCTGGTCGAAAAGAGCAATGTTCTTCAGTAATGACAACAGAAATTCTAGAAGAACTTTTATGCTAATTCCTATGACATCTGTGATAAATCTGAGTGTATCATGAGAGCGAGAGAGAGAGAGAGAGAGAGAGAGAGACAAACATTTTGTTCTTAAGCTTTGTATTCAAACTCGACCATTCTTTATCAGCTTAAAGGTACCTATAGGCCACGGCAGCTTTCAAATGTGATAACCTTTTTTTCCCCTGATTTCTGGCATACATTTCCACATGTCCTCGTGATCCTCCATGTCCCAACCAGTTGTTTGCTGTGTCAGGGCTTCAGTTCTCTAGAGGAGCTCTCAGGGGAATGCAGCCGTCCATCTCTAAGGACTCAGGCCAGCCTTCATATTTATTACTGCTCTTGCTGTTTTTCATGCGCTGAAACAGGAGTTAGAAGAGAAATGACAAATGACTGTTTATTTCACACTATTTGGCTGTTAGAGGGTTAATCTTGAGCGCAGCTCTGCTCAGGTCTGTAAGGATAGGCTTGAAAATTAGCATTGCATGGCACAGCAAAAATGTGGCAATGTAATATTGGCATAGGTCAACACTTCTGCGGTTGAATAAGAATTAAAATTACATATCAACTACTAAAGAACAGACTTCATACAGACTTCATTCATTTAAGTTAGAATTCTGGTTCAAATGGAGGTCTGCCTCACCTGCTCAAATGGACTCTTATTTTCTATGCCTTTGGCCCCCACAAACACCCAGCTGTCTCTGAAAGCCAACTCCTTTGCTGCCGTGCTGCCCAGTTCCTCAAAGAGGTGGCGTGCCTCATCATTCAACCTGAATAACAAAAGCCAGGTTTCTTTAGGACTACTACAAGTCAGGGTTTCTAATCCCAAATTCAGTGCCTGACCAGCTCTTTTGGCTGAACAGGCACAAACTCCCCCAGAAGCACTTTGGTACTTTATGGCATACCCAATGATATTTTGTTTGCATCACTTTGGACACAACATGGATTCTGCACTGATAATCTGAGTCTTACTTGGTAGCTGGATCATCAAAGGAGGCCACAAACACAAGTGTTCCCTCATGAAGTGGCCTGAGAAACTTCAACAATTCTGAGACATCTGTGAGTAGAGAGAAACAATGTTACCTTCCTGCTCAAAGCTACTCGACCACATGCCAAATACCATACACTTGTTGAGATAAGGAGTGATGGGTACAGAGATTATAATAAAAACCATTCACACCAGTGAATGCTCACAGCAGTTACAGTGGGAGTGTAGTACTCTACTGCTTCAGCCATGTTACATTAGGTGTGGTTAATTAGCTCATTATTACTGTGTGCTGCTGTCACATATGAATTTCCTTGTGTGGGATTAAGAAAGTTTCTGCCTTTCTGTCTCTAAATGTAGGATGGACACTACAGCCCTCATCCACCTTTATTTTTAATAACAGACTGTCTCTGAACCAGAGCTGTACATCACTGGATATATTCTGATCTAATTTCAGATATTCCTTCTAGAAAAAGGTTATGTCTCTCTTTAAATCTTTAAATTACTAAAAAATGGTATACTGTTACAAATTAAAGTCAGGTAACATGACTTGTTCTTGACTACCTTTATTTAGGGAAGATTTTGTGTGTGTGCTTTGGACTGATCTCTTGATGCCATTTACAAAGGTCATTTCCTTGGCACCTTTTGCACTCGTGTAATCCCTCTCTATACTCCCACCTCTGTGCTTCACTCTTGGAGCTGTGCATTCACTGTTGGAGTTCAGGCAAAGTCCGCCCAAAACGCTGAGAGACATCTGAGCTCAGTTTGACGCTACTGCCCATGTGTTTTGGGGGGTTTTTCAGAGCTGGACTGTGCAAGAAAGAACACTTGCGTGGATTATAAAAAAATGCTAATTCTTTTTCTTTCTTTGCAGAAAAATATCTAATACAAACAGAAATTTGATTCAGCTAGCTTAACTCCAAATCCACATAAGGCATGCAGCTAAGGTTAATGGCTGAAACAACTCTATTCATGTAAATTTGCATTTGTTACCCTTGCAAGTTGCCCTCCAGTTACCTGCCATATTCTTAGGCATTACCCTTAAACGTAATATCTCACTGTTGTTCACACTCACACGACTTTCATTATAGCCATATTGGCATAAATGTGCTTTTCATATATGGAAATGATTCAGATGGACAGTGATCTATGATTTTCGCTGACCAGGAGCTAACCCAGGCAACAGGGCTCTGTGCCAGCTTTGCATATCACACTTTGCATATCACACTTGTTCAAGATTGCATGTTAGCAGTAAAGTTTTATAGTTTGTCAAATAGTGAAACATGCACAGATGTAATGCCAATAAATGACTTAACAATTTACCCCATAGTGTGGATTTGATGTATGTTATGATTGAGTCCAGAAACAAACTGGTAAACTGTTTCCACACGACCCTGACCAAGAGAATATGACGTGCAAAGCCAGCACAGAGGGTAGTAGCCTGGACATGGTCATCCTAGGCAGTAGTCATACTAGGCAGTATGCCTAATTCTACATCTCACGATTCCTGCTGCAACTCTACACTGATTTTGTCACAGATCTTCCTTTCTTTTCTTTCTACAAAGCTGTGGTGCGGTGTTCACAGGTCATTTTAGGCAGTTAGTCTAATTGTTAAGAACAAGTGTCCTTAATTTTGGTTCATAACATAGGTACATTCACTTCTTATATTTTTAACACAAGTCTTCCTAGTGTTCAGCTTGTTGCTCACAAGATGGTATTATTACTTTGTATACCTTAGCCATGATGCAGTTATTGAAATTTTAACAATATGACAAAAATAAATTATTGCACTCTTTGCCGTTTTGTCGTCTCTCTGCATTTGAAAGCGACCATAGTCCACTGAGATTTTCCATTTTTTCCACAAATTATCACTATAATAAAAACTGAAAATCTTACCCCCAGCCCACATGTCAAAAAACTTGACTTCTAGGAGCTCTCCTGTCACTCCTGAAAAAACAACATAAGCACATTTGCCCTGGCTTAAATGGAGAAATCTGGACAAAACAGGCCTCATTCACTACATGACACACAAAGAAATAATGTGTGCATTTGTGAATAATGCACTGGAATAGTTACCATTTACTAAAGCGATATTCAGTCCTCGTCCAACATTGTTCCTAACACTGCTCATGAGCCTGAAACAAAGAGAGAATGCCCCCAGTGAGAGAGTAAGTCAGACCCATTTCCGACCCAGCTCTGCCAGAAAGAGCACAGGGCACATGAGTACAAACCACTAGTGGAAGCTAAACTGAACTTAATGGAGGAGAGGGGAATGTGGTCTAGCAACAACCAAATGACATGGGAAATAACCACACTTTAAAGCTGAATCACATATACTTAGAGCCTGGCCTTAAAAAGAACCACACATACTTAGAACATGGTCTTCAGAAGTACTGCTTAATGATGTTTACGTTTGCAGAGCACAAGGAAGATCAAAATATGAAAGGACCTGAAAGATTAGCAAAAAGTAAGAGAAATAGCATAACATCTATGGACTTACATTTTGTCCTCCAAGCAGATTTTTGGACCAATGACATTGGCAGCTCCAGAGACTATGCGGAAGGCCATGTGCTTTTCAGGACAAGGTGCCGACAAGCCACACTTGTACTTGCGTGGTTTTGGCTCTGCAAAGCAAATATAGCACCACTACATGTATATAGCACTTTCTTGACAGGATGCAACTTGAAGGAGACACAGAATGGAAAACCATTTCTGCCTTGGCTTTGATTAATTAGGACAGGCTGTACATGGCCAAAGAGCCATCATGAACATGAGACATGGTTGTGCCCTCCTTCATATGGAAATCTTGAACTTAAATAGCCACTAAACCATGGGCAAATTAGAACAAAGCCTACAAATGATGTCCATTGTAGTTCAATTATGGTTGCCAAAGAGGGTGCCATTTAGCCAAAAGGACCATTTCAATACACAGCCTAAATGTAAGGTTTTAATTAGCATTGTAAAAATTTACTTGAGCTTATTTTTGATAAATTAAAGCTGAATATATTCTATTTTAACAACAGAGAGCAAGATACAATACTCTAATCATCCATTCTATGGCCCCTTTAACGTGTTAACTTGGTAGACATTCACTTTAGACACATCAGAGGACAATAACATTAGACACATCAGTATGCCTTTGGTATGGTTACAGCACCACTTAGCTCAATTAGTTGTTCATAATGGAAGGATCATAATGGAAATACAATCAGAGATCTCAACAAACCTGGAGTAGGCTCTTCAGCACCACCTATGAAAAGCAAATAAATACATAACTAAATAATTAACATATACTTGTTATGAATACATACATGCATTAGAGTGGTAAACATACAAGCACAAACGGGAGACATTACCATTAAAAAAATGTCTTAAGATGGAGCCACCATCTCTGCCCAGCACAGAACTTGTTAGGAGCCATGTGATACCCACGAGAAAAACTACTACCACAACACGCAAAGGCCCTGAAAGACAATGAAATGTGTAAAACAGACAGCTCAAGGAGTCATTAATAACCATAGTGTTGCATCTAGGAGAAGAATAACCTACCTGCCAGCCTCATTTTGGAAAAACTGCACTCACTGCGCCCTGGATTCAAACAGAGGGAAGAGATCAGGCATGTTTCTCCACATCAAATCATATTATGTGCACATACGTGCTATCTGGAACAAAGTACTTTTGGTTACTGTTACTTTTTTGTCTTCATTTTTCCTTTAACAACTATGCTCTTTGTTATTTTCAAAAAGACAAAAAAATTCATGGAGAAATATGTAGGCTATCACTAAGATATGATTTAAATTTCATCAAATGAAATACACTCATATATACCAACAAAATATAGTTATGAAATGTGTAAACTGAAAAGGAGGATGAAAAAGAGCTTAAAATGGCAGATCGCATCACAAGCTGTGTCAAAAGAACTGAACCCTAAAACCGTGCTGACGTTCATGCGATTGAACATGTTGTAACGTTTACTTAGGGATATAACCACATCCTGGAATGGACAATACTTCACAGCAAGTAAATAACCTGTGAAAACGAGATAGCCACAGCTCTACATCAAAGAGAGAAGTTGCTGCTACATAAAGGAAATGCATGCCATGCATGCTCCTGTAACGTTAGCTTCCGAGAAGATGGTAAAAAATATAATGAACGATGAACAAAGTTCGTTTATATCGTTTTGAGTTCAAATACTCAGTTTCTCGACAATTTGCAGCAGACTGCCATCTATCTATTATGAATGTAGGCCACTTCATCTAAGAGTCTGGTTTATCTAAAGTAAGAGTCTCTGGTTTGTTACGCTCAACATAACACATACATACAAAGTAACTAACGCTACCCCACAGAGCAAATATCGCAAATGTGTGGGAGGCTGGGGCAACAGGTTTTGTTCGAAAACCTGTCTGTTTGGTACATTAGAACTGCACGGCGACCATCTTCTAAGCAATTTTAGCTAGCTAACATTATCAGCTAGCTGACAAGAGGATACCATGGAGATGAAAAGACAACACCCCTGAACATTACTTGTGCAGACTTGAGTAAATGTTATCCAGCAGGGTTCGTTTTGTTTGTTCACTATAACCACTATATTAACTATAAGGTACGTTTGGCCATTCATTCCTAAACAGAAGCTTTCGTAAACATACATAGATAGCACTAAAAAAAGAATTAACTGAATACCTAAAGATGTCTCCCGCCACTGTTCTTCGGAACACAAGCAAGCGCGGATTCAATGGAGCAGGCCAGTGCACAGCTGGAAAACTGTTGCGCTGTCACCCCTGTCACTCGATCTCTCACCCTCACATTTTCCTCGGTGAACCAACTTCTTTCACTTGTCTCGAACGCAAATACGAGGAAGAGTTAAACAAACTGAACTGTTACTGAGAAGTAAAATCATACATGTGTTTCCAGTTTTCTTTTCTGTGACTTCCGAGTTTTTCCGGTTTCGTTTGGTAGCGTTGACAGTGACGTCACATCACGCCTCTCCAATCTGGACTGGCAGAAACTGTGCTGCACATGCAATGTTATGTGCAGAAATCAGAGCTAAACTAAACATAGATTTCAATGGTTTATTAGATATGCGTTATATGAACGATTTACAATAAGCACATATCACTGGTGGAACTAAAAGCCTAAATTAGCCTATATCTTGACATCAGCTACATGAGAGAATTAAGCACCTGGCCGTTTTTTTAAATGTGGAGACACAAACAAGAACAAATCAATTTCAGTTTTACGTGAGGTCTAGTTAAGCAGGCGAGCTAAAAGAACAGAACCAAAGAGGACTGGTTGTCGCCTTGTCAATCAAACGTCCGCACTCTGGCCAAGATGGCAGCTTCCAGCACGGTGCTTTCTCTCTCTCAAGCCTTGAAACCAATAGGTTTTTGGGGTGGACGACTGGGAAATTCAGCAAAAGTAAGTCCCTTATACATTGCAAGCGTGTATTTTTTAATTATAAAAACCAAACTCATAAGTGACTAAGCAGTTATCTGACTAACCTCACATATGAACCACGATGCAAGGTCAATCAGTAGCAATAAGCTAACGATAACTAGCTAGCTAACATGTAGATTTTCTTCTACAGCTCACGCTTATCTGTCGACAGGTCAGGTTAGATAAAATTGTTCCAATCCGTTACTGAAATACTTTGCAGAACAATTCTAAATAGCTTACAATAGACATATTGAGTTAACTGTCGTGAGCTTAGCGTTACCTGTTGTTTGCTAACGTTAGTCAGGAGCCAACCAAGTTTCTCCCTTGTTTGCACATGACTTAGGTGTTCGGTGCGGTGGTCAACTGTCACAGAGAGAAGTCGACGTACACGGTGAGGTTCTTCTCGTTGTTGTTATTTTAACATCAATACAATTGGGATGTCTAATCTAAGAGGAAGCCTGTTCTTATTAAATTGCTTGCAGAATTGCTGTTTCTTTTGTGGGATGTAAAACTGGGGAGTAGAAAAGAGACGACGTTGACCAAACATGTTGTTTAACGTAACATGCTTTCCAATCCACTCCCGCTGTATGTAACGTTAACCCCTGGTGTCGTGGGCCTCTCTGATATTCACACTTCATTCTTCCTGAACCCGAACTACAGTATTTTTCATTGAATCCAGACGATTTTGGAATAGGTCAAGCCTTGATCTAGATTTTCAGATCAAGACCTAACCTGTTCCAGGATCAGTTTTTGATCTCTTTTCTTTTTAGTAAGGCTTAAATATTCATGGGTTAATGAATTCTGGTGTGCTATCCGTTCTGCTACTAACTGGTTCTGTCTCTCTCCTTCCGTCTGCTGTCACCAAAAAAGGGCAGAATTATTGTAAGTACCAGTCAGGCATTCAAGAGCATTCCGCAACAGAACACACACAAAAAAAACAAATTTTTAATTACTTGCTTATATTCACTGTCAAATACACTGAAGAGTTTAATGTTGATCTGGTCACTTCCTCAGCCACCCCCTGCAAAGTATGGTGGTCGACACACTGTGACCCTCATTCCTGGAGATGGAATTGGGCCTGAGCTCCTTAACCATGTGAGAGAGCTCTTCAGGTATGTAAAATGAGCGAGCAGAGCTAAACTTAGAGCCAAGCTAACCCGCTAGAATGTTACTGCTTTTGAGAGGCTCATGAGGTCATGTGGTGGTTTGTGCTGTAGCTGTGTCTATGCCATGGTTAGAGCTTTTCTGTTGTCGTAATTTCTGAAGGTTCAGCTGTGTTCCTGTGGACTTTGAGGTAGTGAATGTGAATTCCTCTCAGGATGCTGAGGAGGACATCAATAATGCCATCACTGCCATCCGTCGCAATGGAGTGGCTCTTAAAGGTATGATTAGTGTAAACTAATTGACACTCCAGTGACTTTTCATTTTTATATGAATTTAACTGTTCAACACATGCATCTTGTTTGTAGGAAACATTGAAACCAAACACACTATGCCACCATCCCATAAATCTAGGAATAACCTCCTCCGGTAAGATTATTTTATTAACTTAATTAAATGTATTTTGTATGGACATATGTGCACAAAAAATAGATGACATCTTCCTCTTCCTAGTTGGTAGAGTAAGGCATAGGAAATAGATTTTAAAATACTGTATTTTACATATGTAATTCTGTTGGCACCGATCACAATGATTCTCAGTCTCTCCCCCATCTTTCTCTCAGCACAAGTCTGGACCTCTATGCCAACGTGATGCATTGCCAGTCCCTCCCAGGGGTCCAGACACGCCACAAGAACATAGACATCATCATAATCAGAGAGAACACTGAGGGGGAGTATAGCAGTCTTGAACATGAGGTTATTCTCTCTCTCTCTCTTTCTTTCTCTCTCTCTCACTCTCTCAAACACATACAGCATCTCTCAAGATCACATTATTATATTTTATGTTAGAGTGTATCTGGTGTTGTGGAGTGTCTGAAGATCATTACTAGATTCAACTCCCTGCGTATCGCTGACTACGCCTTTAAACTGGCCCGTGAGAAGGGACGCCGCAGGGTCACCGCTGTGCACAAAGCCAACATTATGTGAGTCAATCTAGTCTACTAAGTCTCATCCTCTTTCCCCTCTGTATTCTTTCTGTACCCACACACACACACACACACACACACACACACACACACACACACACACACACACACAGGCTACTCCCTTACAGCCTACTGCCAATCTTGATATGATTGTTCTATCATTAATATTCTCGTACTTTACTTTACTTGCTAACTCACATTTTCTACTATACTTATACTAAGTATAATAATGCAGGCGCGTCTAAGAAAAATTGCAAAGGTGCTGGGCACAAAAAAAAGTCAGTGTGAAAGGAAAGAATATCTGCTCACTGTTTTTAGCTTCCACAGGGTTTTTTATTTTCTATTTTGCATAACTTTTCAACCAGTATGGTCTTTACCAGATGTATGCTTGTACAAAACATTCAAGTGCAAACTTGGAAAAATCACATGAAACGTGCAAAACAAATAAAAAAAATACAGTTGGTGTGGGGATATGATTGACTGAGTGAAAAGTCAAAGGGGGTCACTCACTGTTTTCCTCTCCTCTCTGACCTGCAGGAAGCTGGGTGATGGCTTGTTCCTGCAGTGTTGTAAGGAAGTGGCAGCTGGATATCCAGATATCGCCTTTGACAGCATGATTGTTGACAACACAACTATGCAGGTGACACAAAACTGTCCATTATATTAAATTTAGTGGAGAAATGGTTTGAATTGGTTTGAAAATGAGCTTAAAAATGTCTTCAAGAAAACTATATGCTCTCAGCAGTACGCCTTGTGACAAAAGCTTCAAAGCTGTTTCTGCTGAAATGTAGAAGTCGAGCTGGAGAAGGGGAAGTGTGGTTACAGTGAATGTCAGCATAAGTGTTGCTGTCTTTTGCACTTATCTGTTGTAGCCTGGCCTGGCCTTCCTACGCAATTCCGCTTGATTATCACCTTGCTACAGTACTAGTCTTGACTTGATCCCATTGAGCTTGCTGTCTCAGTAGGCATTTTAACCTGTCCAATCAGCGAACAGAGGGAGGGGTTGTGATCACTCAAGAGCTGATCCAATCTTTTTTAAACGTAAACACCTCCAGCAAGCAATCAAATCTCACTACCAGATCCTCTTTACAAAACAAAGTGGAGAACAAGGGCCTGGTTTTATTAGCAGGCTACACCTGATATACTTCATTGAAACATTTCCTCTTAAATTTTCTTTAATGACTAATTCTGGAAAATCTTCATTCAAACCTGTTTTGCCATTGATTGTCGTATTTTGTCTTTTCAGCTTGTGTCCAAGCCTCACCAGTTTGATGTCATGGTGATGCCCAACCTTTATGGGAATGTGGTCAGCAATGTGTGTGCTGGGCTGGTGGGTGGCCCAGGTCTGGTGCCGGGGGCCAACTACGGCAACAACTATGCCGTCTTTGAGACCGTGAGTGTTTTGTTATTGTCAGTGTGTAGCTCAGCTCCACTGCCCACATATAAAAGTTGCCTAGAAAAATACAAATCATATGGGGACTTATATGGTCCCTTCATGACTCTATTAGGACATCATATGTTTTCAATAAGACTTTTTTCTATGTGGGAGGGAAGCTCAACAGAATAATGATAATAGTAAAACATAGTCTGCTGCAGTCTTGGCCATGGTATCTTCCCCCCCAATACTAGGGCCCCGCTAGTTTAGTTTTTTTTCCCTCACCAGCTTGGTGTTGTCTTGGCTGGCCATGCTGGCTGTCAGATTAATGGCTCCACTCTTTTGTCGTCAAGGCCACTAGGAACACGGGCAAGAGCATTGCTGACAGGAACCTGGCCAACCCCACTGCCATGCTGCTGGCCAGCTGCCTGATGCTGGACCACCTCAAGTGAGTTCCACGCTCCACAGTGCCAGTGCTATGACTGTGTTTGTTTTATTCATGTTATGAAGCACTATTTCTAAACTGTCCATTTTTTAAGCTTGATCACTGTTTGAAGACAGTAGAATTTGACTGAACCTGTGCCTTTTGACAAGTCTTTGCTTTTAAAGTGATAACCAGGAAAAATTCTCCTAATTTTTCCCCAGGCTTCATGAGTATGCGAGCATGATCCGAGGCGCTGTGCTTCAGACCATGAACGAGACTCGGGTAAGGAGGATCAATCTCAAGAGTCAGTCTAAAAGGTCGAGGCTGTTCAAATATTTTGACACTCCCAAAAGTAAACCTGTCAGAAGTAAACTTCTAGAGATGGAAACACCATTAATAATTAAACTTTGTCTTAACAGTCTACTCTACACAGTGTGAAATATTTGAAAGATGCCACAAACTGCCTCTGCTGCTAGTTTCTGGATGTTTACACATGTAGTAGGCAGTGCAAGATGTTCGAATTGACGATTGCTTTGCTTTATCGTTGTAGTTGCACACTCCGGACATTGGGGGGCAGGGCACCACCTCGGAGGTGGTCCAGTCCATCATGAGGCACATCCAGAGCACTGGACCCCTTACCACTGAGCATGTCTAAATGCCTTGCTCCAGGGGTGTCACTCCAGGACTATCACACAGGTGGGAAAGCCTGCTGATACAGCATTGTTCATGCAACTAGCACGTCATCTTGTCAAACTCAGACAGTTTTGGAGATTGGAATGGGAATTGAGAACCGGGAATCGAGCAGAACCGAGAATCGAATGCTCCAATTCACTGGAATCGTATCCCTCTGATATTACCAGTTCCTTAGTTTCTCACTATGAGTGGCGGCATGTTTTTCAGACCATGGTCAATGGGTCTTTCTAAATACAAAATTGGAATGGATAACACAGTTCTACATGGTTTCCCTCATGCTAATAAGCTGTTATGGTCATTTTAGTAGTGTAGACTATATTTTAGGCCTATGTGCTGATACTGAAAACCTGTGTAGAATACCTTCTAAACAGTAAGGAGTTCTCTCCGTACAGTGAGCTTTGTTACGCAATTTCGTTCAGAAATGATACTGCTGGAGTACTTCCGGTCGAATGTGTTAATTGCCTATGCAACCATTCTGCTGCTGCATAGACTATGTTGACCCAAATATTATATAAATATTAGGATATTTATGCATTTATTTAAAACAAACTATGAAGCAGTTAGTGGGCCTATAGGCTACAGCGCAGTGAAGAGTTGGGAAGCAGTTAGTGGGCCTATAGGCTACAGCGCAGTGAAGAGTTGGGAAGCAGTTAGTGGGCCTATAGGCTACAGCGCAGTGAAGAGTTGGGAAGCAGTTAGTGGGCCTATAGGCTACAGCGCAGTGAAGAGTTGGGAAGCAGTTAGTGGGCCTATAGGCTACAGCGCAGTGAAGAGTTGGGAAGCAGTTAGTGGGCCTATAGGCTACAGCGCAGTGAAGAGTTGGGAAGCAGTTAGTGGGCCTATAGGCTACAGCGCAGTGAAGAGTTGGAAGCAGTTAGTGGGCTATAGGCTACAGCGCAGTGAAGAGTTGGGAAGTTTCAGTAGGCGCCTACTCAAGTTGCGTGATGGACCGTGCATGTCAACTATCTGCCGTGGAAAAATTCGACTTTTCCTAGAAACTATATCAAAACACAAACCTAGCGTTTCATATCAGGCTAAAATTATGCCTACTGCCTACCAAGCTGTTTGCTTTCCTTTGCATGACGTTGTCCTACATCCTAAGCCAATAATAGCCCATTTTCAATTCTCAGTCTGATTTTGGGGATTCTGAAATTTTTAGGTTTCTTTTTGCTATCACTTGTTTGCTGGTTTCTGCAGTGAAAAAACATGGCTTGTGCTTGCCTAGGATATAGGCTGCATCTTCAGTGCCAAAAATCAAAGCCAGGAGTTAGGGAGCACGGGGCACCGTGATGCGGAGATAAATGTAACACACACTTTTAAGCACTGATGAGGATGTGCTATTGTCAACTGACCATAATAAGACATTATCCCACAAATTTTCAGTTGGATCGGAGAATTTTTAGAGATCTATAACAACTCGTTTCAAGCAGCATAAAAAATGCAGTGCTCCTGCTTGCATTGGATTAGGCTACTGAGTTGTGGTCACCAGGTCCAATCTTGTATCACCTTAAGCCTGTCTTGTTGGCTAAAAAGTCATACCATTTTGAAACATGTAACCAAGTCATAGCAGGTGTTATCTAAGCTATGTATTGTTACAACTAAGCCATCCATTCAGCAAGACAATAATGCAATAGGATATGTCTCTGGTAGTGTTGGTATAGATAGTTTCTATCATGCCTTACATTTTGACCTGAGTTGTTTTTTTTTTTTTGTTTGTTAGCTTAAAGGCATTTCTATGTCATATTGTTCTTGATTAGACTTCTGGCTCCCAACCGGGTGTATGCAATAGCCTATTTGTCCATATGAAAAATTACATCAATAGGCTCCCTGATACAGTCTGTTGTCAGTCTTTTTAAATATGGATAAAATTTTATGTAGAGAGAACATTGTACTGAATTAATTTTGTTTATATAGGCTAGTTTTTTTTAGTAGTGTTACAACAAAGGCAGGTTGTAACAGTTTACCTAACGCTACTCTCTGTGGAATTGTACAAAAATGGTAGGTAATAGGAATAAACTTCAAGTCTATATATGTAGCAGAGACATATGTTGCTTCTATAAAAATATGATTAAAATTGTGTAACCATGTTGCACCCCACGCTCTCCCATGCAGGCATGACAGTGACAGACCTCTTCTGATTTTAGAATAGTCTATTTCCACTAACTGTTCATTAGTCACATCGCTTACTGTCATGAATAATCAAGGGGGGATAAATGTTGTCGCCACTAGAGATAAGAATAATTAAGCAGAGGCAGGGATATCAAATCTTTGTGTAACACCTGTCAGTGTAGTCAGTGTCGTTGCTATAGTGGCTGCCTGACCAGAAACGGCTGAACAGTACTAATAGAATCAAATAAAACACAGAACCGCAAGTGCAAAGAGCCCATTGATAATAGAATTGAAAAAGAATTGATGGGCATTAATAAGGATAAAATCCTATCAATTCCCACCCCTGTTTGGAGAGTAACAAATGTTATGTAATCAGATGAAATCAAATGTGATGGTGTGGTTTTTATTGCATATAACTACTGCAAATTCTATGCCTTTTAATGTTTTTTAAAATGTTTTGATGTTTAGAAAGCTACCTAATTTACAGCTCTTGCTCCAGATGTGAATGGAAGCGTCTGAGAGTTTCAGTCAGAAGAATGACCACTGAAAATCCTTTAAAATGTTAAAATCCTTTCTCTCTCCCCTTTCCTTTAGATCAGACTACTTAAAGAAGACTCCAAGTCAATGTGTTTTCACCCATGAATTTCCCATTGAGACTGACTGACCACCAAAGTGTTTATTTGCGTGAGAAAGATTTGGTGTTCTAACAGCATGGTTGATCCATCATTTTGTTCATTTTCTCAAAACACTCTGCAAGTTTAGTATTCTGTACCACACAGCCCATTCTCCAGTTGCCTTTTGGTTTTCATATCACATTCCAAGGTACACTTTTCATCAGGACAGAGCTTACTCAACATCTTGCCCAATTCCATTATTTTGTAGTTTTCAATGGTGGTCCAGTTACACCAAGGTTTACATTGGCTAGCGGAGGTCTAATCTGCGGGGGCAGCAAGGGTTCACTCTCCGCTCCACGACTCCCTTCAGCTGTAAGTGTAAACGGCTTGACGCCTGACCTCGCAGACCACCTCTTGGTCCTCTCCCCTCTCTGCTGCTGAGTCCAGTTCACCTTGCGACCCTCGCTGTGGACAGTGGTGTCAGGCTTCGCCTGCTGCCCCTGCCGCCCCCCGTTCCACTGGCTCGCTCCTAACCCAAGCCGCCAGGACAGGATTTCACACCTGGTGTTAAGAAATCAGTTTTGTATTAAGTGTCCTTTTCACCTTTTCTGTGGGGTTTGCTCAGCCTGATGCTCTTATTTGCGTACACCATTTTGATTCAGCCGCATTTGTCTTAATTTACCTATTTTGTTTTGTTCATCTCTGTTTCTGATGTGTCTTTATCCTGGGGGTATATATCAATGACTGCCATAAAAAAGAACCTGTTTTTATTTATTCTCTCAAAACTCTCAAGAAGTTATCCTAAATGTTTTCTGCTATCCTAAGGAAGTTGTATCTTGTATTTCTAACCTCCAGAACAACAATGTAGCTGAAGCATGCATGACTGGAATATCAGAGTTATACAGAAATCCAAATAAAGCCTTGGCTCATCTACTCTATCATTGTAGGCTAGTTTGTTCTTTTGACTGGGATTCCTAGTTTCTTCAGCCCACTGCAGATCACCAGCAGCTGCTCGGAAGGCCAAGCAGCCTTTCACATAATGGAGTTTTTAATTGGGACAGAAACATGAGCCTCCCTTCAGAAGATCTATGCTTTGCCCAGTTTTGCTTTGGCAGCTAGAGGCCCTGTTAATCTTCCTTGGATCCTCACATTACTGATGAAAAATTGCAACACCGGTTCTGAGGGCGGCTGACCCACCACACCTTACAGGCCTGCCTCTAGCAAACCACGTAGCTGAAAATGTTTCAGATGTACTTCCTCTCATCACTGTAACTTCAGATTCATGACTGTGTTTTTGTTTTTTGTTTTGATAGTTTCATTGCTCGTAATGGTTGTCGCATTTGTCCACTAGGTGGCAACAAGGGACAGTAGCATCCTCCAACTGAATCAGCATAAATCAAGGCCCAGCAGCACCATATGTGTCCTATTATTGGTATCTGTGTGACAGGGTAGTGGCTCTCTAACATAATCATGGCAATTAGCATGTACAACGTGTTGCGGTGGAACATTCCGTGAAAAACAGCTTGGATATTCAGAGATCCAGAGCATGTGGAATGTTTTCAGCTAAATGGAAATAAGTGAGCAGGGGGAAAAAAGATGTCACAAAAAAATATTTGTCAGAAAAGTTGATGGATTCAAAGCTGTTTTGCCGTTTCTGCCGCAGAGAAGTTAAAGTACAAAGCACAAAGGTATACCTGACCAAAAGTGTGTGCCAGTCTCCTGTGGAAACTTCTAAATGGCAGGGAGAACATCCACACTGTTTTTGTGTTTAAATATATTACTGTGTTTATCAAAGCAACTTGTTTAGTGTAAACAAAGCCTTTCGTGGAAGATGCAGGGCTATGAAACCTGTAATGATAAATGCGTGTGGGGATCTGCACTGGGAATTTATTCATGAGCACAGTTTGGCCTCTCACTTTTTGGCCCCACTATTCTATAACTCCCTCCAGTTGTCAGTGCTCAGGTCTGCTGAGACTTGGGAGTTGGCTTGCATGTATCGATCCTTTGTTTGGAAACAAAGTTCCAACCCAGCTCTGTACTCCCCACCTCTCTCTCTCTCTCTCTCTCTTTCTCTCTCACACACTCTCTATCTCTCTCTCTCTCACAGCTGCTTCACAGCTCACTTCCAATTTTTCTGATCAGTCTTCCATAGCTTTTCTAATCTCCACGGTTTCAAGTCAGCATACATTCCTCCAGAGGAGGTGCACACCGTAGGCCAATTGTGCCTGAATGAAAACCCCTATCAGCAGAAAGATAAAGCTGCTTTAAGAACATGTTGACAATAGAGACACAGACCAACAACTCCATTCCATTGCTGAAATTCGCTGGTTAATCTGAAGCCACAATTTCACCAGCCTGCTGAAGAATTAAGCTGTTTCCCGAATATCAACAACCTTTTGAGTGTGCATGCTATAGGTGAAAAAAAAAACAACTCTTACAAAGAAATAGTTTTGCTCTAGCCCAGGCACATTCTTGAGTGGCTTCATCCTGGAACCTGTTTGTCCGGTGTGTTTGTCCGCTTTGGCCTCTGGATCTTATTGTCTGCGTTTGGTATCTCCGATAAGGCTTTTGATTTCTCTCCATGCAGTTTCAGTCGGAGCAGCTCCCTTCTTGACAAACGAGGTGCTTCTCACGTCTGACATTAACAACACAAAATGGAAGCAATATTATACATGTAATACTATTAGCCGCCATGACTTATCATGCCTCTCCCCTGCTCATTTCCTTTGGCCTGTCCTTCCCAGTGTTTATGCGCTGAAATCCCACTTCCAAAAGGTCACTTCCTCCTCTGACTTGCGTGACCATAATTTGATATGTGTGTGTGTTCTCACTATTCGTCCCTCTGCTTTTTTTCTTTTTTTTTTTTTTGCTGTCTCCCAAAATGTTGTCTCCCTCTGCTCCCTCTCTCTCCCTAGTGATGATAATTAATCAGCTCAGTCTCTATTAGTCAGCCTTGCCGTACACTGGGCGTTCACTGGCCCTATGCATGCCTGCCTGCCAAGCAGCCACTCAGTCAGCCTGTGAGGAGAGGGCTTGCTCCAGCGCACACACATGTGGTTTTGGGGGGGAGATGTGGTCGATCAGCGGTTTTTCTCTGTTTCCAGGCCCTTAAGAGATGCTTCTCATCGTCGAGCCGGCCTCTGGCCAGAGAAGTCCTCACCCCCATGACCTCAACAGGAGGTTTCACATGCCTGGCCTCTCACATGCCTGGATGTACAGGACAGGGGGTCAGGGGAAGGAGGGGTTGGGCTGGGGTGGGCTGTAGTGTATATAGTATCCTGATGAAGTGTTCTAAGTCTATGTCCAGTGAAAGAGCCTGGAGGTTTGCCTTATAGGCCTATATTTTGCTCCCATACAACCCCAGGGGGGAAGGGTCAGGCTGGGAGGGCTGTGGTATGTGTTGATGGGCTTTTAGTGGTGGGGCCACTCTGGGGGCCCAGGCGCCAGGCATGGGGCAGAGCAGAGCGGGGACTGGTCTCTTTGGGGGTTGGGCTGGGAACCGATCCCACCTGTGTGAAAGCCTGTCCGCTGGCTCTGTGAACTCAGCTTCGCTATCTGCTGCTGTCAGAGGGTGCTGGTGATAATCTGTCGTGGGAGGTGTTGGGTGTGTGTGTGTGTGTGTGTGTGTGTGTGTGTACGAAGGCTTGGAGGGGCAGGAGGAGATCAGGCGGGCTAGAGACCAAAGAGGCCCAATGTTGCATCACATGCGGGGCAGAGGTCTGCTGTTGCTGCCCCGTCTCCCCGCTCAGGCCCCTGTGCATGGGCTCCACATGCCACTTTATTTCTGTTTGGCCTCCACATGATGAAACCAGCTGGAACACTGAGGCCCATGCTTGGCTGTAATTTATAATGCAGGGCTCTGGCCAGCTAGTCATGGACATGGCATTCGGTTCGAGTGAATACGGCACAAACCATGTGGAGCAAACAAGGGAGAGACATTGTGGAGAACTGAATGCACTTGAACAATGTGCTGCGAGTGTGAGTGATGAACTGGTTAGTATTTTCACCGCTTTTCTTTTTCCTTCCATTGCTCGGTACCTGGGCAGTGGTGCCGGAGCGTTTCAGCATTTCATCAGTGGCTGTGCATTGTGCTTATGGCAGCCTGAGCTACACGAGCACTGTGTCAACACATCTCCTCTCACTCCGCAGACGGCCACGCGTAGCTAATGCCAGCATCCCCTCTCGCTCGGCTTCTCGCCTCTTCTTACAAAAAGCAGAGTCCTCTGGCCGCTCGAATCCATCAGATCCGCTCGGTGTGGAGGGCCCTGCATTTTTTTTCTTTCCCGCCAATTCCCACAATCCTCCGGTGGTTCCGTGAGACTCTGGTGTGCGTTGCCAGAGGCTCGTCTAGACAGCTACTCAGCTCATTTGCAGCCATTCCTCATGAGCTCCGGCAAAACACAGAGAGAGGGAGGGAGAAGGGGATGGAGAGAAGAGTGAGATAGAGAAGGAGCCTGGGGAAATAAACGCGGGACCTGGCTTAGATAAGTGCAAAGAGTAGGTCTGGGAGGTGCATGAATGATCCTTATCACTCGGTTAACGATCACCCTGAAACATGGAGCAATCTGTGCCTTTAACCCATCATCTGAACACTGTAGAGGAACTCTCCATTAGAACACAGTTTAATCTCCATAACCCTGCTGGGATGAGACATTCAATATAAAAGATTTCTTACGCTGCACTTTTCCGTGGCCCTCTTATTCATGGTTAAAGCATAATCCTAACCCTGCTCGCTCAAAGTCTGCCTGTCTTGCTTTCTGCTTCTCTTTTCTGTCCCTCTCTCTCTTTCTCTCTCCCTCCCTCTCCCTTTCCCTCTCCCTCGCTCTTTCTCTCTCACTCTATAAGAAATGTCTGGTTATCTGCTTTGCCGCATGTCATGCATTTAGGTGAACCGTTTCTAAACTGCTTTTGATGAAAACAGATTTTTCAGTAAATCCTCCAGAAAACACAAGTCTGATTAATATCTGCCTGTTTTTCTTGTTTCCATATGGCTACCTGTACATGTAAAGTTTTGCAAACCAGAGTCTTTTTCAGACCTCCTGCAACATTTCTGACTAATTCAAGGCAACTGCAGAATTTGTTGCAAATGTTAAATCAACTAACTGAACATTAAATCTACAGAAAAGCCCAGGACACATGCAAGGCGTGGCACAGACATCAATGATTCTTCTAGTAAATGACTATCTGCTTGCTCAAATGTAATTAGCTAAGAAACAAGTGTGCCTTAAAGAAAAATAAGAACTTTTGTTATGCTGGGCACACTGGCTCACAGCGACACAAATCAGTGTGACAGCCCTGTCACTAGCAGGCTTTGGTTTGACACACAGCTCTTTATTAAGTCTTTTGTCTGCCTCTAAAAAAGCATCTGGTTCCCATGATCAGGTTAAAGAGGGTTTTCTTTGAACGCATGTCTTCATCCGAGGAGACAGGGGGCGGTCCCTGGAGGTCTCGCTCACGATGGACGGCCATTGCCTACTTGGACCCTGTGTCCCCGTCCCCACCTCCCCACCCCCAGATGACCCCAGAACAGGAGGAGCAGGCCCAAGCCCGAGCCCAAGAGAGGCTCCATGACTGGGTTAAACAGCCAGGTTACAGCTGTTGCTGCTGTCTGCTCTCTAGCCTTGCTGTAAATCCACTGCAGCAAACATGTTTCCTGGGTATGTGGGGGTCGCCAGGCTGTGTTGAAATTCTCCAGTCTGATGACTTTATGATCGTAATACAGAGGTACCGCATCACTGGGAGCCTTATATGGTTGATATATGTACATAAATGTGTACTGGTTAGTGGTGTGTGTGTTGAGAGCTGTTTCCACTGTCTCCTTTTGTATGCATACAGCCAGTGCATGAATTACTATCATTTAGCAGTGTGGGTATGTGTGTGTGTGGGTGTGTGTGTGTTCTGCCATTCTGAGCTAAGGAGGAGGACTACCTGTTCTTTGGCCCCAAGCTAGAATTGCCCTACTTCTATCTGCCATTCACCGTCATTTTTCAAATTCCAGCCGAACTTGAGCACCTGCAGGCTGTGTGTGTGTGTGTGTGTGTGTGTGTTAAAACCCAAAGCCTAATGTATCAGGCAACTCCCACACTTGCCCCTCATTAACACCCCCACCCCTCCTCCCCAGCGCCTCACCTCCACAGGCCCCCGGCCCCCAGCACTGGGCCACCCAGGCATGAACCTGCCTCAGCCCACGGCGCTGTCACAGCCTCCACACAGGCCTGCAGGCTGACATGCACACGCTACTGCAGTTCTATATGCTCCTGGGTGAACTGAAGTAAATGAGTCCAAGCGAGAGGACGCAGTGCATGGTCTGCATTAACATAGTGCTTTTCTACTCCTCTGAGCACTCATAGCGCTTCACAGAGCACATTCACACACACACACACACACGTGTCAGTGGTGGAGGTGCACATCAGGAGCAATTTGGGGTTGAGAAAGGAAGGCTGTGAAGACAAGTGAATAGGATTAGTGATTTAACAAATAGAAATAAATCAATAGAAATAAATCTGGTTGTATTTTGTCCTTTTCACACTTGGACAGCAGGGCAACAACTACTAATTAGTTTCAGATTTAATCATTAGGATTTTCTCCATTGATTGATTTGATTGATTTGTTAGCATTTTTAAAAATGGTAGAAAATAATGAAAAAGCTGTTTCCTACAGCCCATGACTATGTCCTCAAACGCCTGTAAACAGGCCAGATATTTAGCTCACTGTCATGGAAGAATAAATGTAGTTAATATTCAAATTGAGGAAGTTGCAATCACCACAAACCGACTAACCACTTATCAAAATAGCTGTCCATATTTCTTTTTCTTCTCTTCATTTTTATTTTGCACATATCCTACCACCACTCTGTTTCTGAAGGATCTCTTATCTTTTATTTCTTTCTTCTCTTTCTGTGTTATTCTCTGTTCTGAGTGTGTTGTGTTTGTGTGATGTCTAAAAAATTAAATAAATAAACAATTGAAAAAAAATAGCTGTCAATAAATATAATAGTTATTTTTTTACAGCACTAACAGACAAATACACACCATCTCTTTTTTCAATCTTTTTCTTCGACTTTCTCTCTTTCCTCTCTCCCTCTGTCTCTCTTCGTCCCTCCTGTTTATTGGCACTCCATCCAATATAAACATCTCCCACGGCACTGCGTGGCCTGTGGCTGCTGCTCTGACTGGAGACTAGAAATGCTGCCAGTGCGTGCTCACAGTTCAGTAGCCTGCTCTCACCTCCCTCCAACTCCCCCCAGCCTCTCCGCCAAGCCCCTGCTACACCTGGAGCCACTAAGAGACTCCTGTGGCTCCTCAATGATGATTAACCATGCAGTGCATTTAGTGTCCCCCTCAGCATTAAAATCCAGACCTATCCGCTCGGCGCTCGGCTCGCTGGGCTGGCACACCAGCTCTCCATCTCCTCTGATCAATCAGCAAGAGACATCAGAGACAGAGAGGCGCGCACCGCTCAGCTCCACATGCCATCAGAGAGGATGGCCAGCACACACACACTGACTCTTCTGTCAGTCCCACACCCCCCGGAAGGCATCTCTCTCTCTCTCTCAGTCTTAATTATTCATCCCTCTATGATTACTTTTTTGAGGGTGGGGGTTGGTGGTGGGAGGGGGAACAGAGACAATGCAGTCCTTGTGTAAAATACAGGAGATGGATAGAAAAGAAACAGTTAGAGGAGAAAGAAAAGAAAAAAAATACACCAACATGTTAGAGACAGACAGATAGATAGATAGATATAGATAGATAGATAGATAGATAGATAGATAGATAGATAGATATGGATAAAGAAATGGAAAGATAGCCAGATAGCTAGGCAGACACGCAAATAGGTAGTCAGATGAAGGATGAGCTGGCTGTGACAGACGCGGTGCATAGTTTCAGAGCATCTGCCATCCCCTGGGCGCCTCATTTTCCACAGACATACGATACAGAAATCTCCCCTTATCCCCTTTGACAAAAAACAACGACGCGAAAAAGGAGGGTGGCTTAAACGGCACAGAAACTCTGAACTAATTTTACCCGCTCACCGACTGTCGACATGCACACCTAAACACACACCTTCTCCTGCGCTAATCTCTTCATTATTAAAGCTAACTTAATACTCTGCAGGGCCCCGTTTAAGGTGCATCATGAAAGGCTAATGTGTCTGGTGTTGGCGTGATCAGCTTGTATCATAGCCGTCCATTCTAAGAATGGGTCCTGTTCCGTCCTCCATGAATGAGCGACTCGGCGAAATAAGAAACACGGTGTCGGAAATAAAAGCAGTTGTTTAATGCTCAGCTGAATCGACTATGAAATGCGTGACGGACTCCATGTTTCAATCCTTAAAGCAGCGTCTGTCAGAGATCCAGACAACCGATACTTAGCGTTTCATTGTCACGTTACAGGGCTTTCTTCTCTGTAAAGAAACATATACACTGTGTGCGTCTAACCTCCCATAGGCTATCTATACAATGGCTGCATCAAAGGCGCCCTCTCTGCACCAGTTTGTTTCTGTCTCCAATAACCACTCAACCAGAGCTCTTGGGAATGAATCTCCAGCTCATAAACAGGCCTGGAGGAGCCATTAACTCCTGTCTCCCCTTCCCCTATACAGCCCTCTGATTGGTGACGCATAGCATACCATAAACAGACATGGGTGGCTAGATATGGGTGGAACATGCTTTGAGCAGCATGATTTGCCATAAACAGCCTCTCTGTCTATAACACCTATACGTTCCCCAGTGACGTGGTGGTGGTGGTGGTGGAGGTAGTGGTGGTGGATGTGTTTCCCAGATGTTGGGGTTAGGGAACATGGCTGTTTGGGCCCCTGTGTGGGACTGACACATGCTTCCCTGGACAGGGAGGAAAAAATGGAGACTGTGTTCCTAATTAGCCGAGGGGCCCCTGGAGGTCTGTCCCGTCCGGAGGGGTGTGTGTGTGTGTGTGTGTGTTTGTGTGTGTGTGTGCGTGCGTGTGTGTGCTCTGTTTTGTGTCTTTTAAGCAGCCCCACCCAGAGAGGTGACAAAGTGTCTAATGGGTCATTACATACATGAGGAGGCCTTCTCCGCAGCAACAGTATAGAACGAACCCGACACCTCGTGTGCACAAACATGTAACAAACATGACACTTCACATACAGTATACACACACACACACACACACACACACATAAACACATTGACATGTACCCAGGTTTAACCTAAAGCATTTAAATGTTTTATTTTACTGTAACACGAGATGGAGTCAGTTACTCTACCCACTGACACCCTCCAGGGTTGTGCCTGTTTCTCTGGTGTTCCATGAGTTGTGTTAACACCCCTTAAATGGCCATCTTGAGTAGAATGGGACAGTGAGGATTTGGCTTATCACTTCTTAATCGATTTGGAAATGCTAACCCATGCAGCTCTTTTTCATCTTCCACCCCCCCCTCCTTCTCTCTCTCATCCGCTGAGCTTCTCCATGTTCCCGTCCCTCTTGTTCTTTTCCCTCCTGTAATGAGAAACAGCCCGTCTGAGGCCTTAGTCTCAGGAAGTGCTCCAATCTGCTCCCCGCACCAACATCAATTGTTCCCATATTTCCACTTGCTGTCAGGGTTCCTCTCTCCTCTCTCTCTCCTCTCTCTCTCTCTCTCTCTCTCTCCATTTTTGTCATCATCTCCTCTTTCTCTCTCTCTGCCTGTCTCTCTGTGTCTTTGTCTACCTCCCTCTCAATGAAAGTAAATACCTTGTTTACTTTGTTGAGGCTGTATTCCCTACCATTACATTAGATGAAAAAATGCCTTCCTTCCCGAGTCAATATCGGTGTTTTTGTTGGCATTTCTACTGCACACTTTCTTTCTCTCTCTCTCTCTCTCTCCTTCTCTCTTTCTCTCTCTCTCTCTTTCCCTCCCCATGAACACCCTTGAAACTAAAACCCCGTCCCTTTAGCCTGGTGTGTGGACTCCCGGCGGCCTAAAGTGAATGATAAATTGCAATCAGCAAAAACCCCAACAGCAGCTGTTTATGAAGAGTGGCTCTTAACGTGACCCCGGCCCCTTCTCCTAATGCCAGGCGTTTATGGATGCAGTCTGAGTTTGTTTAGGCGCAGCATGGATGACCAAGTGTAAGGCAGGCCTGCACATTTGCAGTAGTTGCTAGCCCGCGATAAATCAGGCCAATGAGATGACAGATCATTCATCTCTCTTTCCTTCTTTTCTCTCTCTCTCTCTCTCTCTTTCTCCGTGCTATAAGAGCACGCGCAGAGGGAATGCAGAGAGAAAGGGTTGAACTCACACACATTTCACACAGCCCCACACACACACACACACACACACACGCACACACACACTTCCCACTCCCTCTCCATGCACCTTCTCTCCTCTCCTGAGTGCACCCAATCTCTCTCAAGCTCATAAAGGAGTGCATTCTGGGTGTCCCTTGCAGGACCACAGATACTGCCCATGATGTGAGAGAGAGAGTTAAGGTCTCCTCACACCAGCTCCTACAAAGTGCGGAGCACTGTGCTTTCAACATTCTATTCCACTATTTTCAATACAACCACACACACCGGCGCTGAACCCTACTGCTGCCGCCTGTTCATTGCGATTCAAGTCTATTTTGTCGGAGCCGTTCGATAAAATCCTTTCGTGATTCCACAGGCTACTATGCTATGTTCGCTGCCTGCAGTGCACCGCCAGTGTGTGGGGACAAACGAAACTGTCAAATTCGAAATAATATCGGAGCCGGTGCACAGAGGCCTTTATTCATACCTTGGTTTGAAACTTACTACAAACGGAAACTTCAGCTTGGCTATGAATGAGTTCAAAGAAAAAGCAAGTACACATACCTAACTGTGCAATGTACAGTGTATATATGCTTGCAGTCCTACAATGTACATACACACTAAATGTATTTGTTTGTTTGTTATTCTTTACTTTGATGTATACCTTTTACGTTATTTCTGTGAAAGCTTTGGCAATACACCATGTGAATTGTCATGTCAACACAGCATGAGAGAGAGAATGTGTGTGTTTATTTGTGTGTGTGTGTGTGTTTGTACACGAGCATGCGTGCGTGCGTGTGTGTGTGTTTTCAATCAGACAGGTAGCCACACTCACATGGAAACCCACCACAAGGCCAATCTTTTGGTCACTGAGTCCTGCTGCACAGAGCTCCATTCAGGCCTGTCTCTCCTTCTTCCTCTCTCTCTCTCTCTCTCTCTCTCTCTCTCTCCCCCTCTCTCTTTCTCCAGCCCTCGCTGTCCCCTCTCCGAGCTCCCGTTGCTCTGGCACACTGCTCCTTTTCAGCACACCTGCTCTTTTCCACCTCCACTGACAAATAAACATAATTATCACCGTGGTAATTGCTGACTTACGTCAACACTCCTGCATACGTCCCAAGTATGGGTAAACACAAATGTACTGCGGTGCACACTTTGGGAATAAACAACTCTATACACAGACTTACAAATGCAGACACAGAAACACACACACACACAAACACATACACACAAACGCACAGCTTGCGCAAACAGCAGTTCCCTCTATCTCTCTGCAGAACACCTTGTCCTCTTGCCTCAGACATTAATTAATGAAAGCAAACTCTGATTGATGACATTCAGAGCCATGCAGTTGCTTGGTGACTCAGAGATCTTAACTCGCAATTAATTGATTTTTTTATGTTTAATGTATATGCAATTCAAAATTCATATTAATGTTCATTATTAATGTCCATATTAATAATCATTAAAGCATCTTTCCAATTTTAGTCATTAATGCTTCAGCTCAATCAAACAAATTACACATGGAGTGCATAAACAATGAGTGTGAGCTTATGTAATATGTTAGCATTTGTTTACTGTAGCGTTGTGTTCGATGCATGTCACTGAACCTGCCTTTGATCTGCAGATGTAAGCAGGGCACCTTACAGGGGAGCCTAATAGAAACCTGCACCCATTCAGAGGGAGGATTCATTATATCAGGACTGTGGATCTTGTCCTTTAGAGCAGTATGGTGAGAGAAAGAAGACGTGTGTGTGTGTGTGTGTGTGTGTGTGTGTATGTGTATGTTTTATTATGTATTTGAGTGTGTGCATTTGTTTGTTTGTGTGTTTCAGTGTGTGTGTGTGTATCTGTGTGAAACCGATATGGTCTGACCAACATGAATGTGTGTACCGGCCACCTCTCGCTATCTTTGTGTGTGTGTGTGTGTGTGTGTGTGTGTGTGTGTGTGTGTGGTTTTGCGTGCAGCAGATATCCAGATGAGGAGAGAGGGAGAGAGAAGCCCAGTTCAAAGAATAGAAACAGCAAGAAGAGCAATTTCATGTGGTCCATGTTTCTCTGGCCCCTGCTAGGATAATGACTGACTACAATTAGAAATGAAACACACAAGCACACTCACACACACACTGCAAATGCATAACCCATCTGACATACATAGAAGGAATGTAAACACTGTGCCTTCTCATAATGTGTGCATTTACGAGACACACACGGGAGTTTACACAACCACATATGTGCCTTTGTTGTCGGATGAATGATGGGATTGTATAGGCCACTGTGACTGACAGGTTTAGCTGGAGAGAGAAAGAGAGAGAGAGATAGTAAAAGATGAAAGATAGAGGGAGAAAGAGTGGGAGATGGAGAAAGAGAGAGATGGAATTAAAGTTACATAACCCAAAGACTACACAATGCAAGCAGAGGAGCTGTATTGCAAATGTCTAATTGAAATGCAGAGAGTTGACGTGTAGTCCTCAGCTCCTCTCCTGGGCAGGTTTGTATTCGGAGAGAGTGCTGCGCAGAGGGTCTGCGTCACAGAGCAGCACCCAAATCACCCACGCACCCTCCCATTCATCGTCGCTCCAGCAGCCAGACACGACAGGGTGTCCTTGGGTGACACACTGATTGAATTCCTCTCGTGTCAGTCACACGGCCTCCTCTGCAATGACCTACTCTACCTAATGCACTCCTTGACACCCAGGCTAGAATCTTGCTGTGCCGTTCTTGCCCCCTTCCCATCCTTCTCAGGCCATTCTCTCTCTCTCTCTCTCCCTCTCTGTGTGTGTTCTTCATTTTTTCATTCAATCAATCTCTTTTCTTTCATTCATTCTTCTGCTGCCTTTATCCAAACCCATAATAATTGGTGACTGTGGCTGATAGAGATGTATCTGTATTCAATCTCCCACTAGCACACATCCATCTCTCCAACCTGACTTACTGTTTTGCAAGTTTTTCCTGTTCTCTGCTGGTCTGTTTACAAAGAGCGAGATGCTGTGTGGCAGGAAAGAATAGTTAAGGAACAAAGAGAGTGAAAGAGAGAGAGAGAGAGCACAGGGGAGAGAGGGAGGGGGGAAGAGGAAGGCAAAGTAGGAGAGTTTGCTGATGGGTAATGATGCACAATTTTTCTGCTTACCTCCGGCGGAGCTGGGATTGATTTCCCCCCTCTGCTCTTCTCCTTCAGCTTCTTCTCCTCTGGTTCCTTTTTTTCTGTCAGCATCCAACTCAGTACTTTTTCCTGCCCTCCATCTACTTCCAAACATAAACAATAACAACACACCGTGCGATGCAGTAGGCAGCTCTGGAGGACAGAGGGCTATTGTGTTGCAGAGAGAGGGTGAAGAAATCAAGTAGAGAATGATGATGACGGTGATGATGATGCTTTAGGAAGAGGAAGAGAGGTTAAGATGTGGTTGAATAGTTAACCTAAGTAACACACACACACATACACACACACACACACATACACACAGACACAGACAGACTTACTGTCTCAAATCAGATGAAGCCCGCATCAAAAGACCACAAACTATCTTGGAATTCTACATTGTCTATGTGTTTATTTGCCTGTTGGTTTCTTGCACTCCTCAAAAACATGCAGCCGCTAGTAAATGGGACTGCTTTGAACACCCTATTAAACTCATCATGTGCAGTTACCTGGGCTCCACCAATAGGGCTTCTGCAGGTGATTATAGCGGTGCGGTTTAGCAGGCATTCTGCACAAACATGGGGGTTGCTGTGGGTTGTGTTTGAAGCCCAGGGCTCTCTGGAGGGAACGTCAAAGCCAAATGCTTTTCTTATTAAATGCCTCAGTGGTGATGTGATGCTTGGCCTCTCCTAGATTCCTGATACCTCATATTCATTTTAAGAGCAGCATTGAAAATGCCACAAGAATTAGTCTGCCTCGCATTCAGGCAAAACCAGAGAGTGGGCACAAAAACATACACACACACACACACATGCGCGCACACACACACACACACATGCACACACACACACAATCCAACACAAAAGACCTCACATTCCTCATTTGTCTGAGCTATTTATGACACAACTGGCAGGTAATGTCTCTTTCAGACATCATGTTGAGACGAGAGGAGAGAGGAGAGGAGAGGAGAGGAGAGGAGAGGAGAGGAGAGGAGGGGGGAGTAGAGGGGAGAAGAGAGGAGAGGAGAGGAGCGGAGAGGAGGGGGGAGAAGAGAGGAGAGGAGAGGAGGGGGAGAAGAGAAGAGAGGAGAGGAGCGGCTTGACTCAGACCAGGTGTCCCTCCCCTCCATTCATCTCCAGACCCAAGGTCTCGGCGCCATTTGGACTTCACCTAACCCAAATGACTAAGGTTTACTGTAAAAAATACACAGCCAAGCCTGAAAGCTTCTATGGAGCACATTCACAACACACATACACACACACGCGCACACACACATATACAGAGCAGAGAAAACACACGCAAAGGTTAGGTCATTTTGGACAGCAAAGAGGACATTTGAAAACAGGAAAGCGCTCCAAACTCTTCACGCCTGACCTGAGGATTGATTAGCTGACCAGTTTCGCAAGCTGTTTCATCTAAGCTCTTAGCACCTCTCCCATTTGACCTGACACACACACACACACACACACACACACACACACACACATACACACACACACACACACAAACACCAGCTCCTTTCACATTCTCTCTGAGGAAAACCGATGTCAGTTTTATTTGGAGCCTATGAGTGGTCAGGGCTGGCATGGAGCCTGAACATGTGGGAGCCTCTCCAGCCCTGGAGCTGAGGGGAGCAGAGGAAACGCTTGCAGGCCGTCTAAGGAGCACACAGGGATGGTAGATAGCGATAACTAGACACCACCCCACTCCCCTGCCCCCCCTCCGGATCCTTTACCAGGATCGCAGAGGAAATCGCCATAGTAGGGAGAAATTGAATTTGTCAAATCCAACTCACGCGTCTGTCGTCAAGAGAAGTTCTGTCACATGCAGTCAACAGCACAGATCTCCGGAGGCACACTAGGTGTAAATGTGTTCGCCCACCAGAAGAGAGCCTGTGGTGGCTTTGGGTTTGGGGAGAGGTGTTGTTGTTTTAGTGGGTTCTTCTTTTTTGGGGGGGGGGAGGGGCAGGGGCGAGGGCAATTTTGCTGAGTGACTAGAGGATTTCTGCAGGACAGTGCAGAGGACATTCCAGCGCTAAGCCCCATGATGTGCGGCTGCCTTTGCTACTCCGCTAGTCATTCGGCTGCTTCACTGTCCTTGCTCTTCCCGGGGCAAGGGCACGATTACACACACAGAGAAACACTTATCACAAAGGCACACACGTCACATGTGCAAGCGCGCTGTGCACACACACTCCACATACACACGTATCAACAGAACGGAAACGCAAATGCATAGGCATCACTGAGATGCACACTTCTCAAACACAGATACACACACACATCTCACTGACAAAGATGACCTGAGCCACAGACTTAATAATAACACACACACACAACCACATACACACCATAGAAACATACACAGATGAACATAAGGGAAACACTCAGATAGACACTACAACATAAAGACACACACACACACACACACACACACACTTGCAGTGGACTGATAAAACCCAAAACAAACATCCAAACTGCACTTTTAAAGCACCTCCACACACAATCCCAGATATACATCTCATAGACAGAGCAGCATGTGTGGCATTCACAGACTAGCCACAGCCCGCACACATACCACAGACACACCACACTCAATAGTGAAACATGAAGCTCGCAGTGGTCAGGGATTTATGTAACACATTCAGGCTCTTTCTCTCTCTCTCTCTCTCTCACGCACACACACAGCTCCTGCCTGGTCACCACAGCCCTCTAATTGTCTTGATCTTGTTTTGTGTGCAAAACAAAAGCACCTTCAGTGACAAGGGGGGTGTAGGGGGGCTGAGGGAGATCCATACCTCTATTGTGTCTTTGTGCCAAAGCACCCACTGTAAAAAAAAAACACACGAAAAGCCCTGTGGAGGTTTCTGTACAAGAAGGGACACAATGGACTGATGAAGACACAAGGGGACACACACACAAAAAGGATCAAGTCCTATAGGATCGGCTTGCTCTGAGCAAAAATTTCAGCTACCCTCTGAGAGGAGCAATGACGACGTGCCACAGTGCAGGCATCTGTGCCACTGCAAATATTGACACACATCCCTCATTCATGTCAGGCTCTACCTCTATCTCCCCATTGATCTCTCTCTCCTCTCTCCTCAGGTGCTGCATGCCCAGCCTGTTGACATATTTAACCTTCCTGTCTTTTTTCTCTGGAACCTCTTCCTTCTTCTGTCTTTTCATTGTTTCTGTTTATCTCTCTGCATAAGCAACACACACACACACTGTGTCTGTCTGTGTCAAAGTGGAGAGGTGTGGATGACGGCACCGTCCTCTAGCCCCTTCGCAGGTTCTTCCTTTAGGACGGAGCACTTGACCCAAGAAGTGTGTGTGTTTGTGTGTGGGGTGGGGGAGAAGAGAAAGGAGAGTTAGAGAGTGAGTGAGTGAGAGAGAGAGGGAGGAGGGAGGGAGAGAGAGAAGGGAGGGAGTGAAAGAGAGCGTACAGGGCAGGCAGAGCTCACATGCAGTGCGCTGAGCGCTCAGGCTACACGCATGCACACGGAGGCACTCACACAAACTCTCTCTCTCACACACACACATACACACACACACACACACACTCTCTCTCTCACACACATACACACACACAGACTGAGTGGAGGGGACAGCAAGCGCTCAGATCTTTCTGGGAAGGCGTTGATATTTCTCTGGATTGCTCTCAATCTGGCAGCCCTGCAGCTCTGTCACAGACAGGAGAAGACTAGTGACAGGAGAGGGCTAAGCCGACATCAAACACACACTCAACATTACCGCCACACTTCACCGACAACACCAGCACCAGCGCCAGCACCGGCCAGACTCTGCTTTACTTCACTTCCCTTCACTCCAGGATCACAAGGATTGGTCAAATAACTCAGCCTTCTAATTCCTCAACTTTTGGGCAACCACCCAAACCTTGCACTCACAAACTCAGAAGACTGCCACAGCTGGACACCAGAGATGTATTAAAATGTGGATTAATAGCCCTTAGAGTAAACCCCTGACTGAAGACAACCGCAAAGTAAGTTTACTCTTTTTTGCGTTGTGTGTGTTCTTGTCCACACAAATGTGCTGAAACCTTTCATTAGCATAAATCTGTACTTTAAAGGCTATTTCAGTTGTCAGGCTTTTTTTTTTTAGATATTTTATGGTCTATGTCTGTGGTTGACTGGTGTGAGAGACTCGAGTGTCTGGAAAATATTCTGCGGAGCTCCTCCGGCTGCTGTTGTCTAAGCTCCAGACTCCAGTGTCCATGAGGGGCCCTGACAGACGCACTCATGCAGATCTGATGCTGAATTCTGCTTACGGCCGCGCAGCTAAGGCTAAGAATGAACCCACAGGAGCCTTCTCTCCTCAGGGTGCTGCAGCAGAGTGGTCAATTAACACGGTCAAAGTGAGGGTCACGTTATTGATGACTGAGAGCATTTTGTTCACAGAGCAGCGAATTTTTGATCAGTGCAGAAATGAATGACTAGAGAGAGAGAGAGAGAGTGAGCGACTAGAGAATAGGGAGAGGCATGTTCTGACCCGGGTGTATTTGTTGTTGTTGTTCAGGCTATCTGTGCTCCAGTCAAAGGACATCAGACGGAGGGAAACAGGAGGAATTGGAGGACCATGCACTGAGAGACAGGTAAGTGAGAGCAACCATCATCTGATTATGCAAACCCAACCAGATTCACTCCTCATTGAAAAAGGTTGCGCATCACATGCATTTAAATTCAAGGAAGTGTGTGTGTGTGTGTGTGTGTGTGCATGCATGCGTGTGATGTCTTTTGCACACATTCCTGAAACCATAGAGCAAATGTCATCCAAGTGTTTGTATGTGTGAGCGTGTGTGTGTGTGAGTGTATAAGTGAGTGTGTTTGTCCACACTTCTCAATCCAAATGTCCTTTGTAAAGCAGCAGATCCTATGATGTTTTCTGATGGCATAATAGGCCGAGGTAGATTTATGAGTCCGTCATGCTGTACATACTGATGATGTGTTCATTATACACACAGTAAATCACACCACCCGTACACTGCACTGCCTGCCACTGTTCTCAGCCAAGAGCCCGAGATGGGCTGGGGGGAAACTGAATCATTTGCGAGTGGAGGCGGCCAAGATGCCTCAAACAGCACGGGATCCTCTGCCGATCGGACAGAAATTGATTGGCTGACCCTTGGCTGATGTAGATTGGGGTTGACTACACTGACAGCAGCCCGAGAAAATCCAATGCGGCGCTGATCACCCTGTTACTTCCACCAATGAACATAATGCAACTATATCAGCACAGCTAATGAGACACTCCCCTGGCACAGTGGCCTGTAAACTATCCCTAAACCTGCAAGTGACAGACCTTAGCCTCAGAATATTCACACATTTGCAATTTTTTTTCATCCTACTTTACACGTCTATTAACTTATTAGAGTGGTCCACTGTGAGCTGTCATTTCACTATTAGCTGATATAATTGCAGGTTACATAATATTGCCCCTCCCTAGCCAACTGGTCAGTTGTATGATAGGTTTAAGTGTTGAAAGTGTCAGTGTTGAACCGTAGAGCTAAGTATCGACTCGCCTGTGGCGGAGGTGACTGTGCCCTTGGCCAAGTCAGCAAAGGTTGTTGACAAATCAAGCGTATTATGAACGTTGCCGTAGGACAAATGGCCCTGCGATAAACAATCGGCCGGTGGCCCAAGGCCAGAGCCCTCAGTTTAGATTCAACCAACAACGCGCGAGCAGCACCTGTCAAATACGGGCGTGTGAGCATGCCGAATGCCGTGCATGCGGTCATGTAATGGAGCGTATCCACTGTGATTACAATCTAAAGAATTGTTGACTAAAGTGCCAATGGGACTCTGTATATCACTGTTAACCTGACAGCGTGGTATTGCGTAAGGTTGATAGTGTGTAAACTAAGCAGCTGATTATAATATGAGTACACTTTATGCTCATCAGAGAGGCATCAATGTTATTAATGGGATTTCTTTACAGCTGCCGTCAGTTAAGAGACAAATAGTGTGTGTGTGTGTGTGTGTGTGTGTGGTGGTGGCGTGGGGGGAGGCATATAGGTAATGAACACTTAATATTTTTCATCAACCTCTTGGACTAAGAGCAGGTCAAGGTCCAAGGAGTCTGATGAGCCACTCGCAACCGCGCTGATTAATAAACAGTTAATTTGTATGTAAATAAACCATTGTGCTTGGCAAAGCAAAATACAACAGAGAGCGTATCCACACGGCATGCTAATCGTTCAATAAGAAATAGCCGTTTCTCTGAGGTTAGTGGTCGTCGGTCTACTGAGACAGAGCATGATTCCAAAAGGCCACGCCACATGGCCATTTATCAGAAACAACCAGTAACAACAGCACGGACACTGACAGCTGTTCCACATGTTGTGACAGCTGAGGGAATGTTGTGAGTTCCAAATACTGAAGTATTCAGTGGAAGCTCCAACAACGGAGGAAACTACATGCTCAAAAAGGGCCGTAAACAAATTAGTTTCCGATTAAAAAATACTATTTCATTAAAGGCCACGTAAATCGCATAATAAATCATAAATTGAAAGCAAGTTATCAATGTATCATGCGTTCGTATGTGGAATTCCTTTCATGTCTGACAGGAGACGCGTGTGCGTATGGCCCAACACAGCATAAACCTCCAAATCTGTTTTAAGAAGTGTGTCTTTGTCTCCAGAGAAATTGCAATGAAATAGCTGCAGTAACTGATTTATATGTAGTTTATAGACAGTTCTAAACCCCTTCCGCTCCAACCCTATAGCCTATCTCTGTACCACAACCCCTTTCCCCTTTACTGATGTCCAAACCCTGTCCAGCAACGATAGCAAAACTGAACATTTTCGGCATACATTTTTTGTGACCAGGCGACCTTTCACAACTTAACAGTGACACGGACTGTTATTGCAGAATCACGTACAGCGTCTTGCTACACGTTCACTTGTTTGTGACTGCGGGTAAAGCAGTGGGTGACAGGTGGTAGACGCCAGAAGACGGAATTCTGTGGGGGCAGCAATCGCTTTCTCAGTACACTAGTCTTTGTCTCTTACTGTAGCCTAATGGGAAAACTCCTGGGGCGCTTGACAGAATGCCTCTGTCGAGAGAAGTAGAGTGGAGAGAAAATGAGAGACACTAAAAGGGATAGGAACACGTACACCTTGAGACAAAAGGCACACTGACAGAATAATGCAAAAGACTGCTGAAAAGTTATTTCTATGTTCAGAATTTGTGCGTATTTTGTTCCAATCTGTCTTGATTCTTTTGTTCTAGAATTAAGGTCAAGGATATCAATATCACTTACAAGCAAATTGTGTGAGCTAATTTATTAAGAACAATAGGCTATTCTATTGAAATGTGTGAATGAAGTCATGTTCACAGTATTTCCAATTACGTTTTTTTTTTTTTTTACCATAAAAAGATGACAGGCTTGCATATTTCAATTTCAGCAGGTCTTGCAAAGGATTTGAACATTAAACAAATCCATCACCCCAGCCTTTTTCAACTCCAGCATTAAGTTCTGTACATTTGATGACAAATGTAACTATTATTATAAATGAAACATGTTTACCTCTAAACTTCCAGTCAATTAATTGTGTAATGCTACAAGTTTATATAAATACCAGTTTATGTGGCATATGCGTGTAGCATGTTATGGGCTAGTGTTTAATGTGGTATTGCTTGGTTTGTACAGTGTTTGTGTTTCTCTGCCAACGTGGTTATGCAACAGTCATGAGACCCACATCCCCCTACCCAAAGATGATGTGAACAGGAGCAGGCATTTCCACCACAGGAACTATTTAAGTAACAGAGAAATTATTTCAGGAACTCCTTTGCATTTTTTCCGATGCAAGAACTACGGAAATTAGACACTTCTTAGTTCCTAGTTTAATATGTTCACTGAGTGACACTTTAAGACTGGCATATGAGAAATGTTCCAGAAGTAAGTTTGGAACAGAATTTAATTTTGCAGTGTAGAAAATGAGATTATCTCTATACGACAGGAAAGTATTGTGGTGATGTGTCAGTCTTCCCCTCATTGGAAAACCAGAGGGACAACGAGCAATAAAGAGGTTTTAATTTTATGATTACCATACATTACGAGACACTTCAAAATGTGCTGGCCACAAATTTGAAAATTAAAAACAATAAAAAAGAAAAAGAGCTGCCAGAGTGGCTCAGGGAAATTAATGACAAAATATTTATGCATCACAGTCTACAGACTCATCATTTCCATAATATTCACGCTTTTTTCATTGTGAAAAAAACAACTGGAACATCTCCTGGGTGCTCTAAACCGGTTGCAGTTCCCAGAACTGTGTGAGTGGAAAATGGTTAGAGGAAAAGAACAAGTGAATGACAGAAAGAACAAGAGAGAGAGAGAGAGAGAGAGAGAGAGAGAGGGAGTATATGCGTTTGTTGGTGAAACAGATATTTCAGTATCTTCTGTGAATAGAGTAAGAGGGGATTTTAAGCCAACAGATGCCAGGCTTCCAGGTAGAGAAAGACGAAGTGTGGGGCCACCTCATAACGCACTCTAGATCGAGCAGGAGAGAGGGGAAAACTGGGCTCTCAGAGGAGCAGAGATAAAGCAGAGAAGGATGAACACTGGCTAGGGCTCTCCCTCGCCTTGCAACTGACGCATGTGACACGTGAGTGATGGGCCATGATGCACTAAGTAGACCATTGTAGCTCTTAGACCTCCTCTTATCATTTCTTGAGGAGATTAATATAATTAATAGTTTTTTTTTTCTTAAAACCACAGAGAGATATTCTTGCCTGATGGCAATGTCACATGAGTTAGATTTATTCTTCACCAAGAATCTTTTACTTTGTACTTGTACTGATTGCATGACATTTTATTGCTGTTCTCAGCTTTGAAGGGCTGGTGTCTGTTTTGCCCAGGCTAAATCAAGCCTTCATTCAAGGCAGCCACAGTGGCAGGCATAATGGGATGATGCGTAACCCGACCTGTGAGGGCAAGGCGTGATCAGAGCAGGGCTGCCGCTATTGGTACCAACTAGTCAAGTCACGACAATGAGACACCTCTTTGACTGGGAGAGTTGATTATTGATTCTGGGTGATACATTTTCCACCACAAATTTTGAATTGCATTGAAAAATGTAGGAGATTTTGGATAGTTGACTCTTTTGAAATAGTGTGTGTCAGGCATGTTGACCAAATGTCATACACCTCTGAGGGCTTCATTAAAAACCCAGTGACTTTAAATCACGGGGGCTTTATGGACAACAACACCAAGGTTATCTCTACCTCCAGGTGAGCTATTTTTTATGATGTATGTAAGTCACCCTGCAGCCAAGTTTTTCCCAGCTATGTTTATGGTCCTCTAAAACATGTAACGATTATAGAAATGTAAGGGTCACATTGGTGCATACAGCATTGCAAGGCCATGAGAACATCATCATTTTAAGACATGTGAGGTTCTCACTTTAATGTAAAGCTTAAAAGACAGATTCTGGGTTACACAATCATTGCTCAATGTATTATTTGTATAGGCGTTGTTATATTTATATGTAGACAAGAGAAGTCAAGATAGGCCCAAGAGATTATAATTACTGACTGAATCCATATGGCAACAACTCACTAACCCATCTATGTCCACATTTGTATGTAACCTCATTCTTTGTAACCTCATGCCTTGTGTCCTGGGTGAGACCTGCACAATGTAATTTTGTAAACATAGGTGTTGCTTGAGTTTTTTTTTGTTGTTGTTGTTTTTGGTGTGTGTTTCTTGTTTTTTCAGCATTTTTAGTCAATGATTTCACAGAAAAGCACAGGGCCACTTGAAACTAAATGGACGTGTAAATCTACTTGAGCTTTAACATGTACTAACTTTGAGAACTGTAGCTTTCATTTTTTAAAAAAATTTAGTAGGGTATAGATTCTAAAAAAACATATGAGACTTCAACCATTGCGGCTGTAGCGCCGCTTAATGAGTGATATAAAATTCAAAACTTTGCGGTTTTTGTATTTTTTTAATGTTTTTTGCATTTGAGTAGCACCACCCAGAAAGTAAAACAGGTAAATTTAATTGCAAATCTCTTGAGAGGAGAGCATGTCAACTGCAAGAAATTAGATAATGGCAATCAATTCAGCAATATCCACATCCACCAAATTTTATGGAAATCTGTTCAAGGGAGCCCTTTAGGAAATGCCACTATTCCCTGATTCAGTGTCAAGAACCACTTGGCTGGAGGCTACGTCCTCATTTACGGGCCAATGAATGGCAATGCAACCCACACACGTTTGCATGGAGATGGATGGAAAAGCAACAGCGTACACACGTACGCACACATGCACAAACGTGCACACACACATAGACTGTAAGTGTATGTTGAATTTATAGGAATTCCGGCTGTGAACATGTATGTTTGTGCGTTGACATGTACAGTGTGTAACTCAAAGGGGGTGAATATGTAAGAGTTGTGACGCAAAAGATACAAGAATAGGGATGGAGGTTCATTTCTTTCAGATGGACCATGCTGCAAAGTGTACTGTGTACCGATATGTGTTTGATAGTATGTGAACCTGTTTTGCTTCTTCAATACTTGTTGCATCGTGTATTGAGGTCACAGGATGGGTTTACATTATGACTAAGTGCATATGCAGCTAATAACCTCCACTCTGCTTATCTAAACTAAATGGGCATGTCAGATGGAATACGAAAGCCACGTTTCCTCTGGTGATTTATTGGAGGAGAATGGATTGACCGCCCAGGTTCATTTTATAAGGATCAGCTCTGCAGCTGTCACACGGAGGGGGCAGAGGATGTTGCGTGGGGAGTGATTGACTGTGCCCACGCTCGTGCCGTCTTACCTGTGGGCGACGATGATCCCTGACCTCCATCGGTCGTCCCCGCACACGCGACCGTGAGATGCAGACGCAGCACATCGGCGGCGAGTGACCCTTCGGCGCCCCGAGAGACCACCTTATTACACGCAGGGCAGCGGTTCCATCAAGAGCCCTCTCATTGATTGAAGATGGAGAGATAGAGAGAGAGAGAGAGAGAGAGGGAGGAGAAGAGAAGAAGGGAGGATGGGTGGGGGTGAAGGTACAGGAAGCTTGGCTGCAAAAGGCAGTGCTGGAGCATACATTACAGCTCGCCATGAGCTTCTCAAAAGCCACTGCAAAATGGCAGAGCAGTGTCAGAATAGTGGCCCTTTATTTTTCTTTTTCTTAGTGTGTTTCTACTGTACAGACGCAGTCATCTGCAGTGTTTGGGTGATGAGGCAACAGTGCTGGTGTGATCCTGGAGACTGAAATATGAATCAGGACACATTCCTCTGGCTCATACGCACACAATTTGATTCCAGCACAAATTCTCAGCTGAGGCATCACACAGCAGCACCTTTCCACTTTCCGCCTGTCTACAGTCATCTGACTCAGAAAGTCATACAGCCACACATACACCCCCCCCTCCCACACACACACACACACAGATCACAGTGCAAGGAGACACCTGAATCTGTGAAATGGTCCCCATATCTCTCCCAGTGGCAAACGAACAGAAATGTGCACCTGTTCCTTATTTTCCCTCTGTCTGTCATGCACCCCCAGTCTTATAAGGGCATCATGCTTCCCTGCTGCTATTCTTTGCCTGATTTTCTATTCCATCTCCTCTTTTCCTTTGTCCCTCCTTCATCACACGCTAGTTCATCCATCCTCTGCATGCCTGATGTGTTTATTTAAGTAAGACAGAGCCCCTATCCCATGATTCCCATGTTCCTGTATTTGTCCTCTTGTTTGAGTAATTCCCATCTTATTTACTTTGCTCCCATTTATTTGTATGGACAATAAAATAAGCTGCATTTTATTGGGATCAAGGAAAGGGTGATTGCAAGGGGTTGGGAGAGGAAAGAAGGAGGAGGGGGGTACGAATGAGTGAAGAAAGAAAGAAGTTGGAAAAAAGGAGAGCGTGGAATGTATGGGGGTAAGCGAGGGATGAGTGAGAGATTAAGAAAGAGCGAAGGTGAAGTGAGTGATTGAGTAGGGTGGGATAGAATGAGGTTATGTCAAACTGGCCCGTGGAAAATATGGAAAGGAAAACAAACAGTGTGGGACTTGCGTCAAAAGAGAGGCGAACAGGCTGGGCCTAATTGCAGGGCAGTTACATAAAAACCATGGGCGACTTCTCCGCTTGATACCCTCACATGGAATAATCAGAGGACGTGAGAGATGGGCTTTAACTGCACTATGCCTGCATGTGTGGAATGAGAGGACTGCTACCCCCTTCTTTTTAACCCCTCTGGCAAAGCCTAGGTTCATTTGACTTCCTTGAGTGCATGTCAAACTGCACTTAAGTACACAAGAGTGATTGCTCGACTGATTATATACCGAAGCCATTTACATAGCGTTAAATGTGAGAGGTATGTTTCAAAATTATGAAAACATGTAATATCTAAATGGATCTTTTCTTTTCAAAAGAGTGACATGTTGTTTCAAAGTGAAGAGATTATTCTTTAGACTTGACACAACATAAAATGAAATCTGATCTGTTTAATCCAATTTGTCTCATTGCAAAAAAAGTATTGTTTTTTGACAGCCCATCCCCCTCCCCCAGTCTGTCGCTTTCTCTCAGTATGTTTTGCTGACCAGAGGGGTAGCTTACATTAATATTTGTCTCTGTTCCTTGACACAAAATAATGCAGATGCCAGAGAAAGTCACTTGGGATTCAGAACTGTACTGAGCCCAAAAAAAAGGCTGATTTGATGGAGAGACAAAGAGAGAGGAGGAGAGAGAGTGAGGGAGAAATGGATAGAGAGAGAGAGAGAGACTTTGCAGTTGACCCTCAAATCGAAGTCAACTGAGGATAATCTCACTAAAAACAGATAATGAGACCTGACAAGGCACTGATTACTGTGACATGCTGCTTTATGGGTCAGAAGTGTTGTGAAACATGAGTAATTATGGACAAATACATTTCATGCTGTGACATTAGAGCTGTACTCTGAGTCCTCTGGTCTCTGTGTGTCCCAGGCATGGAGGCCGTCTCTGGGGTGGCAGGTTGGGACGGGCTGGCCCAGTCCTCCTCTGCCTCGGCAGCAGTAGCGGCAGCGGCGGCGGCAGCCACATCCGGATGGGTCAACCTCACCTCCGCCCTGTTCCCGGGGACCAGCGCTGCCCCCAACGGCACCCACGGAGGAGGGGGCTCGTACTTCTGGCTCTTCCCTGAGAACAGTACGGGGAGTCCCTTGGGCACGCCGGCCCCACCACGGCAGCGTGACGCGGCGCTGGCCCGGGCCGAGATTGGCGTGCTGGGTCTGGTGCTGGCGCTTACCACGCTGGGCAACAGCTTTGTGCTGTGGGTGCTCCTCCGCCGGCGCAAACACAACGCACCCATGCACATATTCATGGTCAACCTGTGTCTGGCTGATCTAGTGGTGGCTTTCTTCCAGGTGAGGCAGCCTTCCTTGTTGCAAACAAAATTCTTTTTACTTTACGCCAAATTATTGTATGTAGTGGTATCAAAATTGATAACACATTCCCATACTCTCTTGGTGCAAATTTAAGTACATATCAAAATGAAAACTTGGCTAAGGAGTTGGCTGTACACATCATTAGGCCTGTGATCCCTTAAGAACGCTTCATCCCCTAACCTAAACCCAATTACTAAACCTAACCTAAAGCCTAAACCTAATCATCTTGTGCTCCCCAGGTGCTTCCCCAGCTGGTGTGGGACATCACTGAGCGTTTCCAGGGGCCCGATGCGCTCTGCCGCCTGGTCAAGTACCTGCAGATTGTCGGCATGTTCGCCTCTTCGTACATGATAGTGGCCATGACGGTGGACCGGCATTATGCCATCTGCTGCCCATTGCAAGCCTACCGCGGTGGGGCCGTGTCCCGCTGCAACACCCCCGTCATGGTGGCCTGGACTTTGGCTCTGCTCTTCAGCTTACCCCAGGTACCATCAGCAAAACAACATCTCCACAGATTTCTTTCAGTCAAATAGGAGGAATGCGTCTCAAATAGAGGAGTCCTCTGTGTTTCTTTGGAGACAAATGTCAGCTAAATATCAGCCAACAATCAATCATTAAGCTTTTGCAGTGATGTTTTAGAGTTAAAGGAAAGACTTTTGCACTTTTGCATGGCTTTAAAGGAGCAGACTACACCATGGGTGAGAAAGCAGATATGCTGTGTATGAGACACTCCTAGTTAGCATAGAGCGCTAATGGCAGATATGCTGTGTATGAGACACTCATGGTTAGCATAGAGCGCTAATGGCAGATATGCTGTGTGTGAGACACTCCTAGTTAGCATAGAGCGCTAATGGCAGATATGCTGTGTATGAGACACTCATGGTTAGCATAGAGCGCTAATGGCAGATATGCTGTGTATGAGACACTCATGGTTAGCATAGAGCGCTAATGGTTGGTGGGAGAGACAGTGGCAGGATGGAGAGGTCAGCAGGTCAGTGGAGCTGAAACTCAGAGAAGCATTCCCCCTTGTCCTTGTCCTCTCCTCCCCAGGTGTTCATTTTCTCCAGGTCGGAGTTGGCGCCAGGGGAGTTTGACTGCTGGGGCCATTTCATCGAGCCATGGGGCCTCAAAGCCTATGTCACCTGGATGACCTTGGCCGTGTTTGTGCTTCCAGCGTTCATCATCACTGTTTGCCAGGTGAGTGACAGCAGTCGCCCCCCTCCACCACCCTCCCCACCCTCTACCTCCCCCATCTCTGCTCCCCTCTTGGGCGTTCCATTATCTCCTGGAGAAAGCGCCTGTCAACTCGAGGGAAATAAGAGCATTCGCAGGAGTAATCGAGCTACGCGTCTACCTGTGTCAGCAGTCACAAGGTTGTCTCAAGGGTATGTTATATAATGTAGTAATTCTTCAAAAAGAGTCTTTTTTTCCTGTCGATACTGGCATATTGTTTAGCCTTTCTTAGCAATGCAAAGAGATCAGCAGGACGTGGCTGGCCTCAGAGTGAGGGTTGACGCTGGAGGTGTGAAATTTGAGTGGGAAGTTCCTCTTTAGTGCATGTAATACCACTGTGCCTTATAAGGACACAGTGTGCTGATGGTGTTTGCCTTTGATTTAAAGGGGAGAGGGAAGCACTGGTTACCTCACACAGGGGCTTTTTCTCAACACTGGCACATGAGGGTGAGAGAGTGTATGTGTGTGTGTGTGTGTGTGGTGGTGGTGGGGGGTTAAGAGGAATTGGGGGGCGGAGCTGTTGTTGTGAGGGGCAGCCTGGAGAGGGTCGACATTCTGATCCGAGCAGGGACGTTCTGGCCATGGTGCTTCTATTTAGGGACAGATATTCTTGTGTGCAGATATTTCTCACCACTAATTGATGTGTGATATCTGAGGCGGCACGTAAAATGGCAAACCAGAAGGGAGGGGAGGGAGGACAAAAGGCCCAATCCAACCAGTTGAGGGTACTTCCGTGTGCTATAGAATGAGTGCTTTCCTTTCAGATATATTTAGTGGTGAACTTGATTTAGTCTCCGATCGCTATCTAGTTGTACATAATGGCAAAGATAATGGTGCTGATTTTTTTCTCTCTTTGCTTTTTTTCATTTCATTTCCTGTTTTTGGTGGGAACAGAGTCCTTTCAGATTATTTTTACAGCATCAGATATCTGAAGGTGCTTGACAGGTCACCTTATTTTAGACTAAAGCTTCAAATTTGTGGGATTTCAGATCATTTTTCTGTCAAAAGGTAATTTAGCCGGTGATTTGTTGGTCATTTTAAAGTGATGGGGTATGTTTGGGTCTTTAATAAGCCTTTATTTATCTTACCATTTCTGTCTCTTTCAGGTACGAATATTCAGAGAAATCCATGACAACATCTACTTAAAATCAGAGAGGGTTGTGACAGCCGACCTCAAGAAGAATGTTGTGTTCTTTGGCCTGCAGACTCTTAAAAAGGAGGACGATCGCACAAGAGGAAGAGCAGGCTACAGACCCAGGGAACGGAGAGGAGGAGGAGGGGGAGGGGGAGGAGGAGGCTACCCTCCCCAGAAACGTGAAAACAGCCAGCCATGCCGCGCACACTGTAATAACCATCCTATGGAAAATATGTCGGACTGTTACGACTGCCCTTGTTCGGTCAGCCAGTACGGTCAGTGCCCGAGTGACGTTACCCAGCAAGGCTGCTCCCATGGCCACGACAGCACGCCTGACATCCTCCCCACCAATCAGAACCATTCCAGTTCGTCAGGGCCAGTCTGTCACTCTGTTTACAACAACCAGGAGCACCCCACACCGCCCACCTGTCCAGAGTCAAGTTGCTACGGGGGCTCTGTCTCCTGTGACAGCAGCCCCCTGAACTCCTCTTTTGAGGCCCGCTACAGCGTGGGCAGTGGATCACCCTACGCCGCACAGGCCCCCCTCAGCCCGCCGCCACCGAGTGTCTCCAGGGCCATGTCCAAGACGGTGCGCATGACGCTGGTCATCGTGCTGGTCTACACCATCTGCTGGTCACCCTTCTTCATCGTGCAGCTGTGGGCTGCCTGGGACCCCAATGCGCCCATCCAAGGTTAGCTCAAAGCAGAGATGGGAAAGTAGATGAAAGTGAATATGATATGGCCAAAGCAGGAAGGAGGGCACTCTATCAGTCTGTGACACACACTGCCAGCCAGTTAAATGACTAACCAAACATCATTTCATAAAAGGCTGTGTGGTGCTGAAAATGTTCAAACAGAGTATAAAAGTATAGTGCACTTAGAAGGCAGTGGATAAACTGTACAAACAAAAAACTGGAAATATGTAGGGCAGTGAGTTAAAAACCTTTAGAGGAGTTTCAGTCAGGACTGTCCACACATCTGAGACGCATTCTAAGATGCTAGGAGATGACTCAAGTCAGAGTTCATCAAGGGTGACATACCGCAGAGCTCCAAAACACTGAATAGAGTAAATCATGCTTGCGGATTAGTGCAGTCCAAAACAAGTGCCTCTCACAGACCCTTGTTGTGATTTAAGAATCTCATTGTCAACAAGCTGTGGTGTCCAGGTGCAGACTATCCTTCCCATGCCCCGAGAAGTGGACTGCCATTCATACTGCGTGTGTTTTTGGTCTGGAGGGACATTTCTGAGGACTGGTCTGGAGAGGGGTAGGGGGCAGCTGTGCCATTAGTCATGTCCTAGCGGACCCTCATGCCTGCTCTCTAACCCCCTTCCTCCCTCCATCCCTCTCTCTTTCTCTCCTTCCCAACGACGTCCCACTCTCCTCAGTCACAATAAATAACCTGTTTGTTTCTCCCTCTTGCTTTTCTGTTCTGGCAAGAAGTTGATGCACAAGCAGTGTTACCACTAGCCTAAACTGTGAAATTACTTTCGTCTGTTCTACATCCCGTTCTTTTTCCATTTCACATTGCTTTGCCCTTCTCTCATCTCTCTCTCTCTCTCTCTCTCTCTCTCCCTCTCTCTGTTTTTAAATGCTCTTGTCTAGATTTATGTCAATGGTTGTTGAACTCGTAATGTGTCATGTAGTACTCATAATGTGTCCTGCATTACTCATTGTGTTTTAGATCATTTTCCTTTATTCATTTCCTCTTTAAATCTGTGTGTCAAGAGACACTATGAATTCTTCATTTCTTGGAGCCATAAACTTCTGTAAAACCAAACCAGCTCAACACTCATTGCACACCCTGATCATTGCAATTACACAGATTTGAAACGGATGGCTGCCACAGAAAATTGTGTGCTAATCAGGCCATTTATTGGGGACAAATCCCTCTCTATTGATACATAATGCTGTTTATGGATTTGGTCCATAGCCCATAACTCTCTGATTATGCCCCCTGTGGATTTCTGCTCCCATAACAAAATTACCTAGGCAAAATACCCTCACTTCTGAGCTGAGCGCAGGCAACTCAGGTTGATACCTTTGGCTCTGTGAGGTCTGCCTTGTGTTCTCCGTTATCAGAAGGGAACACTGTGTCCTCCGCTGTGATGTCTATCTGCTTGTCTAGAGCCATTCCATGCATCTAGACCAAGCGCAGTGCTCCTGTGCATACTGATAGAGTGGAGCTCAAGGAGTCGTGACCAACAGCAACAACAACAACAACAAAATAACAACAACAACAACAACATAACCTGTAGCCAGACTTGGAATGACCAAGGTCAGGGTCATAGCCTCTTATTCACTGTCAGATCATTAAGCTACAAAGTAACAGCAGGGGAGGTAAAGGAGAGTAGTTCCTGCATATTAGGCAGACCTGTCATTAGTAGCAGACAAGTGTGCTAATTGTCTTCGTGTGTGTGTGTGTGTGTGTGTGTGTGTTTGTGTCTAATGTTCTGCAGGGGTGGCGTTCACCATCCTGATGCTGTTGGCCAGTCTGAACTCGTGCACAAACCCGTGGATCTACACGGCTTTCTCCAGCAGCGTGACGCGTGAGCTTCAGGCCCTACTGGGTTGCCGTTCGCGCTCCGCACGCCGGGGCTCCCTGCCCGATGACTCCACCGCCACACATACCTCCACCACCAAGGACAGTCTGTACTGAGATGCATACCACACACACACACAATTGCACAAATAACACACTCACTTGCTAAGGCACACTCTCAGGACAATGGGTCTGCCACTACACACATATCCTGAAGCAAGGAGAGACTGGACAAAAACATATACACACACGCACACACACACAGACGTCATGGACATACACTCACGTGCTGGGACTATGTACGTGATGATGATGGGCCCAATATCACCCACACACACCTTCATCAAGGTGAGTCTGTACTTTGGTACACACACACAAAAACACACACAAATCCAGGCTCAACGAAGGATGACATCATAATACAAGGAGAGTCTGAGATACTTGCGTACACACACACACACACACAAACACACATAAAGAGTCCACCTCCTCGTTAAACTCCTGTCAAAGTGACAAATTCTGAGAAGGGGACCTTCTTAGACACAAAGGCAGACATGCAGCCATATGCATACCCCACAATGCATACCCCACAAACATACTCACACACACACACACACACACACACACAATCACCACCACGAAATCCTTCACCCGCATCATGATGAGGGAAAAGAGAAAAAGGGGGCCATGATTTAGTTTGTGTGTGTGTGTGTGTGTGTGTGTGTGTGTGTGTGTGTGTGTGTGTGAGAGAGAGCGAGAGAGAGAGAGAAAGAGAGAGAGAGAGAAAGAGTCAACCAGGAGCCTGAGTCCCAGAGCATCTGAGAGAAACTGGAGGAGAGTTGTGAGGATGAGGGGAGCCCCACTCCACACACTGGCTGCTGGAACACACAGTCATGGAGAGACCATGACTCATTCTGTCCCGTGTGCTATCTCTTCTTTTATCAGCGCGCACACACACACACACACACACACACACACACACACACACACACACACACACACACAGGCACACACACAACTTAACTTCACCAATTTATCATCTAGAAAGGATAAGGACAAGTAGGACACGAGGACAATTTGTTTTTCTTTTTTTCTTTTTTATGTGCAATGAAGGGAACACTTTAAATCTTACAGGATTGATCAACAAAATTAAAAACATTTAAGTCCAGTGAAGTAGTTTGACAAAGACTTAAAGCTGCTGATGTGGGATGTTTTATCATTAAGCGTGAATTAAGAAACCTTGTGGAGAGCCTGAGACCAACACTGTCAACACTCTAAATGAGGGGCAGTTTATGGAGTGTTGAGACCAACAGATGGTCCACATTAACCATAATGGATAACTTCACTGTATAGGACACAAGAGGATTCTCATTCACTTTGTCGCCAAGACAACCAGATCTCCGGCTCGCAGCCGCGTTGGCCAGGCAGTGTGAGCAGACTCCGAAAAACAAACACAAACGTTAGTGAGAGGTTTGGGAATGAAATGGACTAACTGTTCCAGGACTGACTGCTATTAGAAGAAAATGTCCTGTTCCTCCTTAAAAGCAAAAATCAATGTAAATATACTGATGATCAACTAAATGTTGTAGTGGGACTGAATAAATCTCCGAACAGTCAATGGTCTGTACGCACACGTTCATCTGACAGATGCATTCCATGTGTTGTACATACTCTTATATGTAATAGTTTTAGAACATGAAAGGGATTGGAATATTGTTTTGATGTCAAATTAAGTGGATGTGCTTGTAGGTCCTGCTAGGTAAAATGTTGTCAAATTAGAAGCAACCAAAGAGTTACCAAATTGAACAGAAACCTGTGAAGTTAAAATTCCTGACGAGACTCTTCAGTGGAGTTACTTTGTTTTTTGGCCAAAGTGCCTTCCTGTGTATTACTATGACATCACACATCGTAGCCTGTTCTGTCACGGTTTCAAATATATGGTAACTACTGCAAAAACTTTTTTTTAACTATTGCCTTTTGTTATTATTTGCAATGCCTATGATTTATTTATTGCATTTTGATTAAATGAACAATGCTACCTGTGTTTTATACATGAGCTAAGTGATGGGTTTGTTGGTTCTGTTGGATGTCCTGCGCTGTGACGAGAAAGTTCACCGACTGCACAGTGTGGCTCTGGACAGACAGACTTATTTCAGTGGTTGCATTGGAATCCTCCATTCATAGAGACTTAATATCATGTGTGAACAAAGTCTCACAAACCATTGTGTATCTGAAGATGACACTTTTAAAGAGTATATATTTAAAACAAAATAATAAATGGATATTAAATCACACAGGAGACACAGCATTTTGTGACTTGTTTTGACAGATGAGTGAAAAGCTGAAGTTTGATTTATCAAAATTATAGTTTGATAAACAATATTTGATTTGGCAGTGATGCTTAATGCTCGAGTTGTGAAACACAGATACAGGTAGTGCTGGTCAACAGTTCAAACATTCTGCTTTAATTGTAAAATGGACCCTTTTACATCCATGTGTACATTTTTCATCACAGACCTCAGAATGGATCCAGGCTCAAGCCAGCTCTCCTCTGAGAACAGGAAGCTTATTTAAAACCGGTCTGAGTGTAATGTAAACAACAGCTCTAACAATCCCACATGGGGCTCTCTTAAAGAATGCACCGCATTGCAAATATACATCCAAGGTTTCAAAGATGGAGGCAGCTGAGCCACGGGACATGACTATAGGTCTTTTTTTCTCCTTGTCCTTTTATTTAATGGGGGGAGGGGGGCTGATTTAACTGTACTCGCAGTGCAACCCTCGGTCTCTTAATAATCAAAAGCTGTCTGAGCCGAACCACTGGATCTGATGAATGGGCTCTCCCCTGTCATCCACAGCCCCGGTGGATTTGGCTGCTGCCCATGCAGTCCCATCCAGGGGACTTCACGCTGCTGCCAGCGCACTTGAACCTGGGGCAGATGCCGGCGCTCAAGGTCACCAATTCATTTTTATGACGGTGTCTTATTGGGATACAGCGTGAAAGGGTACCGGGGAGGAAGACTGATGTGTAGCTTACTGTGAGCATTTGGAATTATTAGCTGAATTTTTCAAGGAAAGAATAGATTCTCAGGTCAGATAAGGCCAGTGATAGGCTTGCAGGAGGCCACTCATGCTAGCCATCATTTTTATGGATACTATGTTCTTTCAACAGGGGTGCGCTGTGATCAATACATGCAAAACATCACTGAAAATAAATCACATCTCTATCAGTGTAGCCATTGCATAGCAATACTTTGGAAGACAAACAGAGATTGCTCCAAGGACATAGAGTGACAACAACAAGGCATTAGGTACAACAAGATGTACACAAGAGTACACAGAGCTGAAGACTGTCACACAACACCTTACGCCTGTGGCCCTGTGCCTGATAGCTGCTGACCAGGAGCCTGTGCGGACGTGGCCCAGATTGGAGACATATCTGGGCCAGGCTGGTTTCAGACTCAGCTACTCACCCGCCCGCATCTCAGACTGGGGAGGCTTTCAGCTGATGACGCCAGTCAGTAACCCAGCGCTCTCTGGCTTGTCTGTTCCAACAGCTGCACAAATTATTTTTGGAGGTTTGCAACCGACCAAAAAACACAGTTACATCAAAGGCATTAGCAGTCTCTATATATAACAAACCTCTAGTGGAGCGCAGTGAATTAGCTGCTGTCGGCAACTTGGCCATTTTACGTTTGTCAAATGTAAAATACCGTTTTAATTTTGATAGTGGAGAAAACAATCCCAACGATGGTGAAATAAATAAGCTCAGAATTTTGGGATTTGGTATTTCCCAGCACTGAGTGATGTGATGTGTGTTTGTGTGTGTGTGTGTGTGTGTGTGCGTGTGTGTACTGTACTTCATGTCTCGCACATATCACTCTGTTGGAGCTTTTTGGCATTCAGTCCATTAAACATCTACATTTATATGTCCATTGCAGAAGGGACACTGGATGCTTCTGGAAACAGTGTCCACTAAAGGTCACCAGCTGTCCATAAGCAGTGAGGGTCTGGGGCCTGATGGCTTTTACCTCTAGCCCACATGACAACCCACAGCCATGTAACATGAATAGCCAAAGGCAAATATTGTCAAACTCAGAGCAAACACTGAACACTTTTTATTGAGGGTTGGGGGGGTTTTATGAGCAAGATCATTTGGTAGCATCTGACAACGTGTTTGTCCCAGGGGCTGCTCCCTGGAACCAGAACTCCTGGAACAGCAGATAAACGTCAGGCTCACTTGTTTTGCTCTCAGGGATGAGGGAAGAGGAAGAGGTTCTGTTTCCAAGGGCCATCACAGTGAAAGCATGAGCTCTGGATGCCAGGGTCGGGAAATGGATGGGGTGCGGGGGGGGTTTGCATTGGCGGCAGATTGGTGTGGATGCAAATAAAACTTTAAAAAATGAATTGGTCCTTTGAGCTGGATTTTATGAGCTCAAGTTGGCTTAAAAGGATGAGTTGGGCGTATAAAACCTACTCATCGTCACTTTCACGAAATCAACCCTCTGCTCCCTGAGATCAAACCAGGACAGGCACTGATGCTACTGAGTGCTAATAGCACAAGACTACATGAACTGACACAGTTTGTAAACACGCGTCGTACTGTCTCCAAAAACAGAGGGCCATTCAGAGTATGTGAAAGGACATGACAAGGCTATTAGACATAGCGTCACTGTTGACAAATATCTGTGACCAGCACAACACTTAGCATGAGACAGGGCCAAGTCACAAAACTAGCTGAGACCCTGGTAGGATAATGCCTATTTGTTCCCTACAGCTATAAGGCTATTTTAGTAGAATGCCACAGGGAAGAAGCGGCTTGTGAGAAGAGCCTAGAGCAGCAGGCGACCGCCATTTCTCAGCGAGTCTCAGCTACAGACACAGGTGCAGATGCGGGGGCGGGATGAATGGCTCGTCCACATGATGGCAATCAAACAGGGCAAAGTCAGAGGACGAAAAAAGGCACAAATACCTCAGGAGAGCCCAAGATTCCGCTGATGAGTGCAAGCTGTGTTGCCCAGCTGTGATTACGTGAAGGAACATTCCTTGATAAACCTGCTAGAGCAAACGAATGGGAGATGAGGACAGAGGAGCCCAAGGACTCCACTGCAGCAGCCAAGCGCAGCTGGAGAAATGACAGGCCTTTGTGAATATTCTATGTCCAATTCCAAGCTGACGCACACAGTGAAGCTGCCTATTTTGGCCACCCTGAAATATTTATGCACTTCATACAGGGTAAGGTCTAGGCAGAGGCTGAAATGACAGTTGTTTATGTGGGGATGCACTACACCAGTAACTGTTTACGTAGGAATAAACGGCACAAGTTTCCAAAATTACCTATAGGCCTATGCATAAAACACCTGGCTCGCTGTTCTCTCTGTTTCACTACTGGCCTCTGAGCCGGCACAGTAGGAGGCTCCTGCAGTCTTTCCACCTGATATACGTGTAGAGTCCCCTTGCTGTAAACAACTGCCCATTCCCACCAAACTGTTATCCACAAATTCTACTGTGCTTATAATACAGTTACATACTATATGCCAGTTTATTTACCCATAATATAAACAAATGCCACCACTGACATAGTTTTCTGTTTTTCTATTGCTTTGTGTAATGTACTTGCACTGACACTTTTGCACTAGGGTTACTATAGTTTCCTCCCTCACACTCTACACTATTTCCACAACAAACAACTTTGTACCCTAAATGGCACACATAAAAGGATTTTTCTCTGTATGTTTAGAATGTATGTATGTTATGTGTTATGTGCCATGTTGTGGAAGCACAAGGATACCAGAATTTCCTACATGGTTATCTATCTATATCCACTAACCTGCTCTACAACCAAGAGTGTAAATGTTGGTTCACTGAATTGTTATTCATTATTAATTTGTTAACACCTCTTTTAATTTGTGAACATATCTTTCTTGTGCCAGGAAATCATATGTATGGTGTGCATACCGTATGCTGTTGATATGTCTCATCCTTGTATGTGTATATAATTATTTGGTTGCATCTGATTCTTTCTCCTTGTTCTCTAGATTATTTATTCTCTCTCTCCTTCTGTCTATCCTCCTTTCCCCACTCCCCTTTCTTTCCTTCTGTAGGTTTCTGTAGGTTTATGCTCTGGATCATTTTCAAGGTACACCAAGACACCGAGAATGTCAAAGAGCAACAGATCACAGTCTGTGGGAAAGCTGTGACTTGCCGTAGCTGTCACAGCTGTCATGTACATGGGGCTAACGCATACTCCTGGCCAAAAGGGCCTGATTCTACTCACAGACAGGAGCCATTCAGCCTCTTACGCAAGGAGTCATCATATCAGAGCTCTTGCAGAAAGTCCATTTGTAAGCCAGCTGTAGATGAGCTGATAACTCACACATACAAAGTGACACCCTCTGATCAGGATGAATGAGGGTCCAAATTGGATTCCAAATACTGTGTGAAGATCCCTGGAAATGGATCTACACTGCCCCTGTGTGTTCATCTGAGAGAACTACAGCTTCCGCAGGGAGTACAGAACAGCTGTATCTGCTCTCTTACGACTTCAGTGGTCTTTTAACGCTCATTAAAACTGCCAACAACTTAAGTGTACTTGTTGAACTGCCAATAACTTAAGTGTACTTTGAGTACTCTGAAGTACTTTCATTTCAGTAACCAAGGCCAAGTGGATGTTGTTAAGGTGCTCTCTAAAAGTTCTGGATATGTGTCTGTTTAATAAGAGGCTTTTCACAAACAGTAATGGAAAATTGATGACACGTCTGGCCTTTAAGAGGGGTGAGGATCTTATGGCTCTAATTTCGCCAGACTTAACATCTTCACTGATCATTTCCCTGCCCTGAACTCTTCCCGATGTGAACTATGAGCTAACCCGATCATTTTAAATACAAATGCTCATTAGAAGCTTTTCTGGTCCAATAGCAAAGCAATTAAATGTTTCAAGACAGTGATGAATGCAAGTAGATGGGGATCTGGCTTCCTAACAAATTAGGAAGTCATGCATATACAAAATGACTTTGCATAAATACATGAAAATAAATAACAAATAAATACTATTTGCATGATCATTGTCAGCATGTGTGAGACAATAGAAAAGAAACTGCTATTCATCCAAAATGCGAGTAATATTCTTGCAAATGATGGTACAATAGCCTTGGCTAACCTAGCTCAATCGCTACCAGTGACTTCACTCAGAGCCTTAAACGACCTATCATGACTTGAAGGATACAAATAAGGAAATCAGCATTTCTCACAAAAGGCTTAAGCTCAGCAGCCCTTTTGTATTACGTATACTGACTGTTTTTCATGTACTGTTAGCTGTGTCATTGCGTAATAGTGGGTCCCCCTGGATTGCATTGAGAGAAAGCAGGAAGTTAGCAGCATGTGTAAATATGGAACAAATGTATGGGTCTTGAGTTTTCTTTACCAAGATAAAGGAAAAAAATGATTCAGCTTTCATCATTGAACTGACTGCCCGACAGCTGACCTTGCCTGTGCGATGAGAAAAAGTCACTCATAGGCTAGTACAATCCATTGAGTCACACCTCCATGTAAGACTCTGCAAACAGTTTGAAATATATAAAGCAAAGCAAGCTGAACTGCAGGATCTTTTCTGAGTGTCAGAAGTAGTCAAAAATTGCATCAAATATAAATACTCCCAATTTATTGCAGGCATTCAATTTACAGACTGATGCAACTAATGCCAATCCATTTAACTTATTCAGATCATCTTACAGAGGATGGTACTGTATGGAGTATCAGTGAGGAAGTTAAGGACAAAAAAAGACAACAGAGATGAGACTGTTGTCATGTGCGTCATAGATTGGACCCAAAGCCACCTAACCACTATGAACTCAGTATAGCCTCCCACATCAGACGTCCAGATTTACTGTAGACTATAGGCACCCAGTAGAGCCTGAGTATTTAAAGCTGTCTGTGTGTCTGTGGTCTTTGCATTCTCAGTTGCCAGTACACAGATCCAACCACTGGGGGTCAGTCTAAAGATGAAACCCTTCTGCTTATCCTAAGATAGATCTACTGTGCACTAGAAGAAATGCTTACTGGACTCTTCTAGTTCTGTCCAGTCATTGTAGCTGAACAAATGAAACAGTCACATTCAACATGTTGTTCAGTCTCTGACAACCTGACCTTTGTCACCAAGTTCCCTTTTCTTGGTTAATGCAAAAAAAAAAGTGTGCTCCTTATTTTGTCAGCTAAGTTGAGTGACTCCCCTCGACTTCTGTCTTCTGCAGGCCATCTGAGGCTGCGTGTTATCTGTTCTGCTGATCACGCCCTTTCCGGCCAAACACTGTCCTCTTCGTAGGGGTCTGAGACGGAGATGGAGAGTAGGAGGGAGGAGCCGTCGACGGAGAGAAAGAGGATTTGGAGATGGGGGGATCGATGAGGGGGTGCCGGGAGAGGAGCTCGTGGAAGACATGGTTCATCTGCTGACACACCTCCTGTGTGTGTGTGTGTGTGTGTGTGGCATGTTGGAGAGGGAGAGAGAGAGAGAGCGAGAGAAAGAGAAAGAGAAAGAGTGTGTGTGTGAGACAAGTGAAAGAGAGGGTGCGAGAGAGAGAAAGAGAATGTGATGATGTACAACAGGCGAAAATGTCTATGAAATATTGTGTTATTCCAAACCACACGTTTGAAAATGAAGCCTCTTACTTTGTCCACCTTAGTGATAGTGTTGTCGAGACTGCCTGGCTGCCCCAGTTCTTCTCCGGTAGACTTTCTGCCCTGCGCTCTAAAGGCAAGACAAAGAACCCAATGTCACACACTAGACTGTGACCACACAAGCAGATCAGCAGTCATGCCTGCGTCCACAACCCACAGCGGCCTCACACAAACACATATGAAAGAGCAGCTTGTTTAAAAATAAAGAAACAGAACGAGCCACATCATGTGACAAAAGTGCTGAACGGCTCTTTTTTAAACTTGAAACTACAATGGCTGCAAAATGCAACTAGAACAGCTGCACACAAAAGAAACTGAGATTAGTGGCCCATGTGTAAGCACGTACTTTAAGTGCTTCCGGAAGGTATCTGGGGAGTTCGCTGGACGGATGATTTGGGCCTTGGGCACGGACAGGGAGGCCTTTCCACTGACCCCGAGTGACCCTGCACGCTCACGGCAGGCCTTGTGTCTGTGCAGGGGGAGAGAGATGGGAAAATAAACTATGTGGATGGGAAACACAGGGTGGGCAACAGATGATGGGGTTGTGAGGAGCTGTGCAGTACCGTGAGCTCTGGTCACCCTCCTCAAGATCTCCAGTGCTATTCCTCTTCTCAGACCGTCTTATAGTAGACTCAACACTATTAGATGAGATGATAGATAGATAGATAGATAGAGATAAAGAGAGAGAGAAAGACAGAAAGAGAAAGAAAGAACATTTTTCACAGCTAGAGACTGATAAGAGTCCAAAGGATTTGATATACAAATCCACCCAACAAAGCAGCCTACAACTCAAGCAATGTCAGGGGTAATATGAGAGAGAGGGAGAAAGATGGAGAGGGGGGAGGGGGAGATCTTACCCAGTGATGTTGATGTATTTGTGTGGTATGAGTCCCCTGATGCCATTGGATTCTCCCCGCCACCACATCTCTGAGGGCTTGCTGTGGAGGACCAGGTGCTCTCCCTTTCTGAAGGACAGCTCAGTGGATGAGCGTGCCGTGTAGTCAAAGAGAGCAACAGCCTCCAGCTCTGGCAAACAGACAGACAAAAAAAAAGACAGCCATTAGTGCCCAAGTTGTGAGGCAACTGGACTTTTGAGGGCTAAAGAAGTTTCATCCTTTATCCCAAAACTCCCCAAACTGAGAATCTAAGGAGGACATATCATCCCTCAAACCCAGGAACAGTCTTAGGCAGAGTTTGGTTCACTCAAAGACAAAAATCCAACACACAGGTTGAACAATGCAATGAGTAATGCGCATTGGAGAGACAAAGCAACCACTCCACAAGCGAGTAGAGGAGGGCGACATCATCAGGACAGGACTCAGCTGTACATCTACATCTGAAGAACAAAGGACACTCCTTTAAGTATGCTAATGTGCACATTTTTGCCTGAGAAGACAGGCGGTCTGAGAGTGGAGTGGAGGCCTGTCCAAATGGAACAACCATTACTAAACAGAGATGGAAGGCTATGTCAACACCTGTCATACCTACAATGTAGCCTTGAGATCCCACCACAGGAAATTTAACCAACATCCACACCTTGAGTGACCTTGGAATTATTCCAACACAGCTGATCTCTTGTGAAATATGACAATGTGGGCTCTTACCTTCTTTTATTAAGGGAATGTCTAGGTCCCCCTCTGCTTCATCAACATTTGCCTCACTGTTGGGACGGACACACACACACACACACCCACCCACACACACACACACACACACGCACACTCATCATTTAGCATATACCATGACAAATCCACCACTCTCTTACTAGCATCCCATTTTTGTTGTATTATTCAGTCAGTGACCATTCAGTGACCATTTCTAACGCTAGCTGGAAAATATACACTACACACATGCGGTGTTTATCTGATGCGAATGAACAGTGGTGCTGCAGAGAACAAACAGAGATTCCCACCAGTCATCCTGCTCCAGGGTCATGCACTTCTCATAGGCTGGGCCTGGCAGCTCTGCCAGTCCGGGGAAGATGCTCTCGTGCTGGAGGATGATGCTCTTCACCAGCGCGTTGATCTGCTGCAGGGTGGAGGCGTCGCTGCCATCGGGGCCGCGGATGAGACTGGGCCCGAAGCACACGGCCAGGTTGTATGGCTGCATCATGTTCTCATCGCTGTACTGAGACACACTAAAGGGAGACAGACAGGCAGAGGTCAGGAGATGAGTCTCCCACCGGCTTGCACTACTGAGTGGCCTTAGAGTGGAGGAACTGGAGTTGGGGGGGGGGGGGGGGGTGCCAGGAGAGGAGCTCGTGGAAGACATGGTTCATCTGCTGACACACCTCCTGTGTGTGTGTGTGTGTGTGTGTGTGTGCGCGTGCGCGTGTGTATGTGTTTCTCAACACCCCCCTACCCCACCAGCAAACCACATGGGTGTTTCCACCAGAACAATTCCCACAGCAGAAAGGAGAAGCATGGACTCCGATCAGAGAGGTGGAGCAAAGGTCTGTCAGAGAGCCTCCAAGCTTTGTTTTCCCAAGCAATTTGTCACTTGCACCTGTTTGACAGAGATTACGTGACCTCCGCAAGAGAGCTTGCAGCATAAGCCTGCTCTCATGTTTGTGCACTTTGATGACACGCCATTAGTTTCCCTCCACGTTTGTGTGACCAAGGGCGTTTAACCACAAACTTAACCAAAAGATTTGGGTGGTGCATACACAATGCTCCATGTTCACAGAGTGAAGACATTAAGCAAAAGCTAGTCAGAGTGTACTCACTGATTGAGAAAAGCAAAGAGGTATCTCATGACGATGAGGAGACGCTGGGGGTAGGTAGAAATGACAGCCTTGACCTGCGCACATTTCTCTGACTCGTTCTCAATAGCTTCATGAAGGAAGAGACAAAAACATGTCATTTGCAGATTACATTAAACTAACAGTGTATGAAACGTATTAGACACCCACTTTGTCAATCGGATAGAATTTAAATCTGCTTCTTAAGACTAGGGCAAAACAGTCCAAAGGCAAGCTAGACCACTTGAATTAAAATGTACATTGACATGTAGTTTTGTTTTTTTTTTGAATGAAAAACCTGTACAAGGGGATGTAACTGTGTGTCAGGTGATGGATAAGTCAATGAGAAGTGAGCAGTAACAGCAGTGGAGAGCAGTGTGTGTGTGTGTGTGTGACGAGCCCTTACAGCCACACTCCATCAGCTGGCTAAAGCTCTCCTCAGGGAACAGCGGCTGCTCCAGAGCTCTAAAGTACAGCTTCAATACGCCAGCCACAGAGTCAATGTCTGACACACCATCTGCCAGTGGGTCCTCACCTATGCACGCACACACACACACACACACACACACACACACACACACACACACACACACACACACACACACACACACACACAAAGGAGGAGTCTGAGGCAGCCTACAGTGAATACAATGTAAAAAGTTACTACTTCAAAATTAGACTGAGGTGTTGAGAGTGTATATGCGTACCATTTTCAAAAGCATCTCTCAAGGAGTTTATCTCTGGCTGCAGCCCAGGCACACGAAATATTCCCTCATGATGCATACCTAATACAGGAGGGGGGATGGGAGAAGGTAGTGGAAGTGTGTGTGTGTGTGTGAGTGTGAGAGAGAGAGAGTGTGTGTGTTTGCGTGTGGAGGGGCAGTAGCAGTGTATGGGTGTGTGTGCAGATGGGGTAGTGTCAGTGTGTGTGTGTGTGTGTGTGTGTGTGTGTGTGTGTGTGTGTGTGTGTTTAGGGGTGTGTGGGGTGGCAATGACAATGGCAGTGTGTGAGAGTGATAAAAAGCAGAAGCCCAGAGAAGGCCAGAAATTGTGAGGAAGAGATTAAGGCCAAGTAAATAAAGAAGGACAAACAAACAGTGAAGGGGAAGTACAAGCAGGAAGGAGAGCCAAAAATGCAGATGAGAGAACTATCTAAAAGGATAAGTAACACAGTGACACCAACTTCCTTCTCCACAGGCTGAAACATTACAAATACAGACAGATTTACCGTTCAGGTTGATGAAACGAATGCAGCTCTTCACCACAACAGGGATGTCCTGCTTGGAAGCCTGGGTGGGAGAAATGCAAGATGGCAGGTCACCACCATTTTAGAAAACAGCAATAAGCGTTAAAGACAGACGAGATGTTTTTATTGAAAAGCTTTTGCACTTTATGCTGTATGGTTGGTAGCAAAAGCACTGAAAATCTCCATCTTTGGGGTCAAACATTGCATGTCATTAAACTTTATGAACACAAAAGCTGGTTCCCGAGAGAGTTCCACTCATCTGGCTAATAAATAACATAGTAGTGTACCTCAATGAAAGAAAGCAGATTTCCAGTGAAGAGCTTCTGGTTAACTTGTGCTCCTGGGTGACTCTTGCGATGGCTTCGCTGGTGCCTCAGAGACCTTCTAGTGCGCATGCTAACAGACAAACCCCAGGCATAGATGTGAATGAGCAAATCTCTCACCAGTGGACCAACAGTACTAACTTTACAAACCACCTGCTTGAAAAATCTTTCAACTTGTCCCCCTTATCTCTCTCTAAACTTGAAGAGTTGGATCCATTTGAAACACCACATAGAGAATAGCATCACGTGAGCTGGCTAAACTGGTTTTGTGCAGACTGTAATTTTGAATACAATTAAAAATGTGTCTTTCGTTAACATACCTGCCATCGTTCCCCCCATTAGCTTTGGCTGTTAAAAGAGCGTGGAAATAATGGGAGTAGAAATTATTGGCAGAGACCACAACAGTGATGTGTAATTATGAGGAACAACTGTGGCTTAAGCTGGCATAATAGCTTAAGAATAGAATAGACATGAGAATGAAAATGGTTTGTGAAACACAAGAAGTGCTGTGGTGCAGTTTGTGAAGAGCTGAACTGGGTTTTACAGGACAGAGGCAGAGACCCAGACATATGGTTCAAGAAGGTCATGGTAGTGTCAGTGAGGATCACTAGGTTAGCATCACAGCTGTGACCGTACCTTTCTGTAAAGCCACCTGGAGGAGGTCATGCTTGGCTTGGAGTTTGGATATCATGGAGGTGAAATGGAGTTGCTCCTTTACTTTCTAAAATAAGAGTTATATTATTACTGTTGTCTCTTACATTCAGTGTACTCTACTAGGTACAGTATCTGTGCACTTTCACTTGAATGTACGAAACAAAATGTGTGGCTAACAGCTTGTTTAACCAAAAAGTAGGGCGTGAGGTTCAACACATAAATGCAAACTGTGAAGCAGTAATACAGACAGACATTAGCACATTTAGCTACAACTAGCATTTCCTGTTACCACTTCACAGCAATATCAAATTGAGTGAACATGTGGCCTTGTTCTAGTAGCCTGATTCTGCTTTGTACAAACTTTAGCAAGACCAATTCTCCAATCATTTTATTTTATTTATTTCCCCTTTGTTTTACCCGGGTAGGCTCATTGAAACAGTAGTCTCTTTTCCAAGTGAGCCCTGGAAGTTAAAATCATCTGTGAGTTTATCTACCAAAAATGTAAAAAATGTGTTATAATTGCTATGAATGATCTGAATGGAACAAATACACTTTCACCACTCTGAAATACAGAGCATTAATGGTAAACCTGAAATGATCCGACAGCTCAAGAACATTGTATCTATTGCAGGAACCTTTATTGGCCATTTCAAAAGACTCACAGAGAAGTAGGCACTCTCGGTTTCCTGCAGGCTGGCTCTACGTTTGGCTAAGCTCGGCTCCTGAGCCTGGCTGACTGTGTGGTCCTGGGCGGCACCCAAGTCTTCATCACCAATGAAGGTGAGCATGACCGAGTGGGCCTCTTCCAATGTCTTACTGATCTGGACAAAGCATAGAAGGGACAACATGTAAAAGAAAAAGAAAACTAAAAGTAAACAGTAAGAGGTGCATTGAAGTTGCATGAATTTGTGGATACCCCTTCTGTGTCCGTGGTGAAATTGTCAAGTCTGGACTCCAGCTGTTTCCAACGAGTTTCCAGCTCCTCCTGCATGTCACAATCTGCTCTGACCTCATACACCTGGACAGAGGTATAGAAAAAAACCCGCCTCAGTCAAAACTACACAGCAAAAACTAGAGAATGTAATGAAAATGCAAACCGTTACTTAGTTGTTTTATGTGGAATAGCGGAATAGATGAATTATGACCAATTAGGTGCTATTTAGGTTGTAGGTTGTTATTTTGGGTGGTCATAGTCATGCTGGTTGCTATGGTAAATGGAGTGGTTGCTATGCTGGTTGTTAGGATAAGCATGTAGGTTGCCATGTTGCTAGGTTGCCATTGTGGAAGTGGTTGCTAGGTTGTTGCTAGTGTACTCGAGGTGGCTAGGCTGTTTCTAGGTTAGTTATGGTGATTGCTATGGTAACTGAAGTTGTTGCTATGTTGGTTGCTGGGAAATCGTGTTGGTGGCTATGTAGGTTGCTAAGTTGTCATTGTGGAAGTAGTTGCTAGGCTGTTGCTAGGGTAGTTTTGGTGGTTGCTATGCTGGTTGCTGATTTGCACTTCAGGATGTTGAGTAGTGTAGTGCTTCCCTGTGAAATCACAAATAAAAGAAGTCATTATTAAAACAAGATTAATGCCATGTGAACCTGGGGTATTTTTATGACCACAAACAGTCATTCTGCTTTAGCTAGTGAGAGCTCTACATTGTGTGGTTCACATAGTGTGGGTTATAATCTATTTCACAATGGTGAAAATGACTGGGAAAAACATTTTTGGCTCTACAAGGGGGCGGGACTAGAATGCTCTATAGTTGAATAGTTGAAATAGTTAATTTATTTACTAGTGAATTATTGTAGTGAGGACTTTTATTTTGAAACAGTTGTGGGCAGAGGAAACAGTTAGCGGGATACATAGTTGATGACAACTGACAGTGATGTGAATGGTTGAACAGTTATATACTTGAATAGTTTTGAATAGTAATTTATTGTAGTAAGGATTTAATGGAGTTCGAACAAAGTTTCTAAGTTAAACAATTAAAGCTGAATTAATTCTAGAAAAAATGTTTTTTAAGAAGAAGGAAAAGAATACCTCGGATAACAGCTGAATAACAACAAAAAAAGTTGTAATAACAACACTAGCACACTCCCTCATACGCATTCAAAACACAAACACATACTGTGTATCAACCAAAACACAAACACATACCGCCTATCAGCCAAAACAACACTTCGCAAAATACACAGGCATCACCCATAATTACCACTCACAAGTCAGCCTCTGCCAAAAAGAAGATGTATGTAAATGCAGACAAACAAGATGTAAAGACAAAACAAATGAGACAACAAAAGTGACCAAGAAAAAAGACAGCATAATTAAAACCTCAAGGCAACACAAGAAGACTGTGTGTGATAGACAGGGGAGGGGATTAGCAGAGGCTCACCGGGTCTCCCTCATGGGGCAGGTACTTGAAGCTCAGGGGCAGGCAGAAGGTGTTGTCGTGGGCCTGCAACAGTGTGTCCCGGTCTTTGATCTGGTCCAGAGTGGCCACAGCATCACTCAGCTGCTGCAGCTGGCTACACAGGCTCTGCTGTACGCGGGACTGACCCGACACAAAGCCCCGCAGCACCCGTGACACCCACGGGTGGTAGCCCACATCGCTCGTCTGACAACAAACACAGCACACTTCAGCATGCAGTGGAGGACTATTTATATTTACAACTTATATTTACAAAGTCAAAACGTCACAAGAAATTGTCAGCTGGATAGTAGACCTAACAACATACAAAACCATCCTTTTTTTGGGGGGGGGCAATATTTATAAATGGCTCTTATTGAATTAGATTTTTCAGTCTGCATTGGGCCAGAGTACCCACTTTATGGTAAATGAAGTCTGACATCTCAGTATAACGTTGGTAAATGCTACCATTGGCGTATGTCTCTCCTTCTAAACAAAGACTTGCTATCTGCAGAGAGCACTCACATCAATGAGATTGGAGATGTCCTGGAGGTAGTATTTGTTCATCGATGCATTGGCAGCGGCTAGATTCAGCAGGTAGTCATTGCGGGCTTTAGTGCACTTGAACTGTATTTCCTGAACTTTCCCCTGTCTCTGCAAGCATACGCATACACACACACACACACACACACACACACACACACACACACACACACACACAAACAAACACAAACACCAGGATTGCAGTCACACCATTCTGTAGCATTCTGCAACACACCCACACAAAGTCATTGGTACAGTGCCACTTCCTGAGCTGAACTAGGTGGTTGCAGCTCTCTTAGCTGGAAAAACCTATCCAGACTTCTCACAACCCCAACCTACCACCTACCTATTGAAAAGCCACATTCAAACAGCAACTATCCAACCCTCTCTAGGCCAATCTGTGTCTCTTTGAAGGCAACTATGTGGCAAAGATAAGGGATAAGAGGATAAAAAATGGTGCTGTACTTTCTCGATCAGTTTCTCCACTTTCTTGGCAGTGCCCTGCTTCTGTTTCTCCTCCAGCTTCTCAGCCTCCTTTAGTTTCCCCTCTGCAGACAGAAACTCAGTGTGGTACTGGTGGTACGTCTTCAACGTCTGCAAATTAGCAGCAGAACAAAAGCAGAAACAATGTCACATGTCCCGCAACTTAGCACCTTCTGTAGTTTCTCAGGCTGCAGGTCTTGGGCACATTTCTGTGAAAAGTAGGGTGTAAGACTTACAGTCTGCATCTCTGTGGTGACCTTCAGGAGCTCCTCTTGCACCTGGTTGCATGCCTCTTTAGTCTGACAACAACGTAAGAGAAAGGGCAAAAATAAATATGTGAGAAATCAAAGACTATTTAGGAATGTGAGAATAACTTTACGATGCTAATTGTAATTATGCTAAATACACAAGGACATCTGGAACCCTCAATAGCACCCTACTGAGAGTGGACTGGACTGGACTGGTGGGAATGGGGAGGAGTTGGTGAAGGTGGAGATGCAGGGTTGTGGTAGGGGAGTGGGTGTTGTGTGAGGCTGTACCCGTTTGGCCAGGCGCTGTGTGTGTTCCAAACACAGGGCAAGGTTCTGGGGCAGATTGGTGCTGCACATCTCACTGATAAGGCCGTGGTCACGACTCTCCTGGCGGGTCTGACCCAACAGAACCAGCCAGCACTGCTGAACAGACTGTCCACTCGGCTCCTTCCTGAGAAGAGAGAGAGATTTTTCATTATTTTCCAACCTTGTTCTTGTTTGCAATTGCCTTTCTACTTTTTGTGTGTTTGTAACTGAGCTGTGGCAATAATGTTATTGAAACGTTCATGCCAATAACGCTTTCTTAAATTGAACTGAATTGAATTGGGAGAGAGGGAGGGAGAGAGAGAGAGAGAGAGAGAGAGAGTAGGACAAAGAGTAGTGGTGATACAAAGGACTAAGGGAGGAATTCTCTCATGTGCTTAACTCCAAAAAAGCACTTCGCTGCGTTGTTTTCAGTCATTTGTTAGTTCTACAAATGACTTAAGTCTGTCACTTATGTGCCTTAAGGCCAGTTGCGCATTCTAGCGACAGACTTAAGTCATTTCCAAAATGCGTGCTGGCTGAAAAGTGCACAGCTAAGGTCTTTTTTGAACTCATGGGAGAAATAGGAAGGAAGGAAGAAAGAGACCAGTTACTTTGCCAAAAATATAGAAGACCAAAACCATGAGAGAGGTAGTGCTACTCTCAAGGTCTTACTCTCAGGTCTTTCACTTGGATAAATATAGAGGTCAAACCACAAACGGTCCAATTCACAGCAGGCTAATTCAACAAGCCGTTTTGATCACACAAATGCCTTGTAGCATGCTCCGTGCTTTACCTCTTTGTCTTGGAGCTGAAGCGGTCAGCCAGCTTGTCCAGGGAGCGGGCATACTCAGCCTCGATCTCCCCCCGCCTGCGCAGGTAGTCGCTCAGGTCCTGCAGCAGCTGGGACTTCTGCTCCAGTTGCTGGTCAAACACTCTCAGCTGCTCCACCAGCTGAGATCTCACCTCTGGCAGACAGACAGAAAGACATACACATGTTATACTGACAAAGGCTCCTTTCTTTCAATTCATTTTGTTAATTTTCTTCATGTAATATTTACAATTTACCATAACTTAGAAGGCTTATTGTAACATAATGATCACACAGGGCATAGACAAACACAATGTTGATCAGTCAACAAGTCATTTTCAGAATTAATAACAGCTACGTCAATAAATGCTACTAAATATGATTTATTTAGATGCTGGGGTAACATTGGATAGGAAATTAAAGCAAAGAACAGAACCAAAATGACCTGCTAAATATTATTATGTTTATACTTTCAAATGCTAGGCTTATGGATATGTCCTTAGAAACCACTCTAGTCAACAGCAAGAATCCATTTTGCAAGTGATTTATTGAAACTGCTTTGGAGCTGACTCAGCAGGAGTCAACAAAAGTTGTTTGAAGTCAGAGATCACAGTTCAGATCTATTAATAGAAGATGGCAAGACCAACTCTAAATTACGTGGCAGAAGACCCACTGTTGACAAGAACAGTCATGTATATCTAAACAGGTGGGGTTGTACTACTTTCTATTTGTATTTACATGGTGGAGACATGCATTAAACAACCATATGAATGACGCCAGGGCAAAGCTCAATGAGAGAGCAGCCACCATTTAAACCGTTACGGCAGACGGTGACCTTACCTTTGATCTGGGCGTCGTAGTCCTGAGCAGCCACTTTGTCTCTCTTCAGTTTCACGTGAGACGCCATCGTTCCAGCGACCGGCTCAAACTCTGGTTTAAAGAGGTGGCAGTTGAGAGGTATACATTCGGCCATTACACTGAAATTCAGCAGCTCAGACACACTATCTATGCCTTCTGGTGAAAAGGCATATATGACAACATGCATAACCAGGCTATTGTCCTACACAAACCCTAGACTGGGGCTTCATTCTTGGGGTCTATTTATGTAGGTATAGCCCCAGCATGCTGTACTCTAGTTGCAAGCTACCGCTGGAACAACCCTGAGCAGACTAGAGGAATTCACAGCATGCCAACTGTGTTTTACTGATTCTAAATTTAACTCCACACTCCGTATCACACAACTCAAACCCCCAATTTGAAGCCATCAAGTATCTTCTTAAGATCAGGGGAGGTTTCCCGTCAGTGCAGCAGTGTGTGTGTGTGTGTGTGTGTGTGTGTGTGTGTGTGTGTGAATGAGAGTGGTATGACTGCGAAGATAGTCTCGTGCTGGGGTAGTGTGCTATATTCACAGCACTTCAGCAGGCCAGGGCCAGGCTAATTATAGCGCATGCACGCATGAGTAGAACTAACTAAAGGGGATGTTGTTTTTCGAGGCTGCAGGTGTGGTAGAAATGGCAGGACTGCCTGCAGACGGCCTCCATCATGAGCACACACACGTCCGGTGAAAAAAACAGGCAGGTCACCAGGGCTCAAGTGTGCACACTTAAGGCCTAATCAAAGCCCACTCAGGTGAGGTGCTGTGTGGAGAGTCTTGTATTCTCTTGCAATGACCTTCTATTTAAAACCAGTCAGATCAATATAAATGAGGCCTTCTGTCAGCATGGCAGTTTTCAGTTTTCAGGGCAGTGGCTTTGACTCCAACTGCCAACAACCATCAGCAGTTTTGGGCTTTTGAGGCCCTCACTGGCTCAGCACCTCCACAACAACAACAACTACTAGCCTTGCCCCCAGGCAGGCCACCTGCACAGGCAAGGGCTGCTACAGCTGGGGAAAAAGGGAAGGTGGCAAACTGCAAGGTGGCGACTCCTGTGTTTGGAGGTGGGCTGAGGTGCAGCACGGAGCAAAATAGAATCCAGCCATATAGCCTTTCTCTCTCTCTCACACACTCACACACACACACACACACGAGTAAGTGTCAGGTCCCTTTCGTTTGGTTTTCCCCAATCCTCTACACCACTACTTCCCCATCCTGAAAACTAAAAGCAACAGACAATTTTCGTGAACAAGTGGAACAAAACAGCTCACTGTTTTGGCTTCTAATAGAGAGATTCCGAGAAAAATGCAGGAGGAAATGAGAGTGATGTCTGTGGACATCATCTCAACACCTCCCCCACCCCACACACATACACACACACACACCTTACTGCCCTCTTCATGCCTTCCTGCCAACCAGCCTGCCAACAACCTTTCTGCTGATGTGCATTATCTCCCTCATGCCCTGGTCACTATAGTAATAGATCATATAATAAAAGCACATCATAATTCATCCAGCCTTTAAGTGGCATTTTATTGCCCTTCGGATGGAATGGTTTAATAAGCACACAGTCTCACGGGGCACATCAGCACTTTACAGCATGGATGTCTAAATGGCACATAAAAATTCTATGACATGGAAACTACTCCTGCTATTGTTTTTTTAACTACGCCTAGCAGAAATAAAAGCATTCTTTCTTTTTTATAGTACAGTTAAATCAAGCCCCATGACATTACTATACTTTCACTTCATATCTCCCAATCAAACATCAATATGGACCATAAATGAATTAAAAAGAGATTTGTGAAAACTTACCAGTGCTGTGATGTTAAAACTGTGTGTTGTCACTCAGCGGTAATGTCTCAAGTAAGGCCTCCTCATCACGGACAACACATCCGAAGCACACAGAATGCCACAAGACATGCGTATGAGAGGGCTTTCCTGTTCACTTTTCTGCCTCCTTCGTCTTCTGATGACCGCACTCAGCTACTGCCAGCTCCTGAGAGCAGAGAGTGTTAGGTCACACCTCCCGTCCCTCTCTTCCTCCCTCCCTCCCTAGTTCATTCTCCCTCTCTCTCTCTGTATGTCTGAATTGTCCCTGCAGAGTGAAGGACCACATATAGATTAGCACAAGACTCTGCTTCTCCTCCACTCTGTCTGGCAAGCGTACCGTTACACGGCTAATCTCTCTCGAAAAAGCAACTTTGCTGATACATTCTCGAACATTCGCACATGTAGTCATTAAACAAACCTTGTCAGAGGAAATGATATCACGCTTGAGGTATGCTCTTTTACACTCTCCAAGCTCCACAAAGCATCATGAGTAATCGCAAAATGCCCCATTAGTCATGATACACAGACCCCCACCACCTCCTGTATTGCATGTGCATTCAGCTACTGGACTGCATTCAGTATCATAACTGCATTTTCACAGCCAAGGTCGGCGGTCCTGAACAGCTGGATGTCTTTCATTATACGCAAACAGATTGTAGCCCCAGATATCAAGACACTACGTACACACAGTGCATGAAGGATCATGGGATAATGCATCATTTGTGGTCAGTTACTGTCTATCTCACTCTTGGGGTGCTACAAGTGTCTCTGACCGTGCTGCTGTGACTCAGTGCAGCTGCTATGCACTCTGACATTTCAGGGAGAATGGAACACCTTCCATCTCCCTGTGTCATTGCCTGCGTCAGTGTAAGACAGATAGTCAGCGCTCACACAGCTGTTGCCGACAAAAGGGAAGTGCGGAGCCAGTGAGAGTGCAGTGCAGCGCAGCGCAGAGAAGCACACATCCATCCAACTCTGCAACACTGTGCAACACAGCAGGGTGCAAGGCCAAATGTGTGACAACAACAGCACTCTGAGTAATCTTTCAAAGGCTAGCAAGTATGACAACAGTGCTAAGAACATACCTATGAGGGTAAGCATCATTTGTAGTTCATAGAAGAAGAAATCCCATGACTTAGAATATAGTTGGAGTTTGTTATGAAACCGTCTTCTTAAAAAGTCACAAAACACCCGAGCATTTTAATGCATGTGTAAGATGGTTGCTCTCCCTGTCAAGCACTGCAATGACACCCCTCACCCTTGTCTCAACCCCCCGCTTCCTGCACTGTGACTTCCTTCCTCCCCACGACCACTTGAGATTACTGACATTCAAGGTGAAAAGACATCTGAATCAATATTCTTTTTCTGTGTAGCAACACTGCTCTCAGTCTCCTCCTATGTTTCAGTCTTAGAAGCATATTTGTTATCAGGGCTTGCCTAGACTTAACTTTCTTGACTTGGCTTTTACTATAGGGTAATTTCTGCAGTTTCTACTGTTTCTACCATTTTGTTATCTAATGCATGCCATACTCCTTGCATAGAGCTACTGTGCCAAAAGAAATGACTGGATCACTGACATTCACTGACATGCATTCCAAACTATGCAGATAGAGTCTGTGTGCATATCAAATAGTTTGGTTAACCATCTTTCCATTTCTCTTAAATATTGATTTAAAAAAAAAAAAAAAAAAGAATCATGCATGCTGTCCAAAATAATCTCACGCTACGTTTACATGCACTTAATAATCGGATTAAGAGCATAGCTTGATTTAGGTTACAGCTGGTTTCTAGAGAAACACTTGGGGATAAGAAACCAAAGTGGCTTCTTTGTTTATTTTCATCAATGATTTTTGACATGTCACTATCTTGTTATCTAATGCATGACTTACTCCTTGCATAGAGCTAGCTTGCCAAAAGAACTGATAGGATCACTGACATGCATTCCAAACTCTGCAGATAGAATCTGTGTGCATATCAAACATATTTTCTGCAAACTGCTGTACAGACACTGTGTTCCATGAGAGGGCCATCCGAGAGGCTCCATTTACTTTCAGTCTAGTCTGGTCTGTCTCTCACAGCACACTTTGAGCTGCTCTTCAGAGTCAGGGAAAACCTTAAAAGTCACATCCACACAACAAATTAATTCTTGATTCTTGAAAACACACATGATCATATATGTCTATGTATGAATGAATGAATGTACATTATATGATACTTGAGATGAAATGACATACCAAACCTCACCATCGATTGTGACCTGGAGTGCTGAGAGAACAGAAGCCAGGCAACAGCGCAACCTTGTGGTGTGAGACAGAAATGAGGTGATCGGGAATGACTCCAGTTTGAAGTAAGCATAGGCTACATGTGGTGTCATCATCTGCCGTGCTGTGGTGGGTATGCTAAAGGAGTATACATTTATTGGCAAGAAATACCGTAATATCCAATGCAACATATCTAAAAGGCAAAAACAACAGGTAGATTAGATGATGGTAGATGATGTGCCATCGTGTATCTTGTTAACAAAAGGTTACAAATTAACCCATAGCCTAACTAAACCATTTTTTACTTTAAATCCTACATAAACCATAAATCTATCTTTATTTTAAATCCTTCGTGATGTTGTTAACCAGAGTTTACAAATTAACCCATAGACTGTAAATCATCTTCACTTTAAATCTTAAGTGGAAACTGATGTACTAAACTGTGATCATATCATCAGGTTTGTTCATTCAGTCGCTGAATAAAAATTATGCACATAAATCCCTTGGCGGCTCTTTTTACATTGGCCATAAACTGGTCAAGATGACTCAGTCCGGTTGGGGAATGGACCTGTGTGAATTAATGGCGTAGTGTTCCATTGAGTGAAAAGTGGTGAAACTGGCAAGGCTTTGTTAAGGCCCGTGCATGCATGCACACAAGAAATACTGCAAAACTAAAACAAAGGTAAACACACACACACACACACGTGCAACAATGGAAATCATGTGTTTAGTGTGCCTTACCCGTCAAAGGTAATGGCACTTGTGTATCTGCGGACAAACCAACTCAGCATGTTATTCCAGTCAGTCTGCCTTTGCCATCTAAAAAGGCTGAACTTTGTTGACACTTTTAAAAGCCTCGATGCCCCCGTAACACAGCTTTTACGAAATTAATTGCTGAATTATGACACCTGATAATTATTACTTCTAAAGATGCTTGCTAGCCACGACCACTTGGCTCTCAAACACTGACCGAAGTCTGGTCTAGATTGTAGATGAGCTTGACTAGAATAGGCCAGAAAGTTTGTAGTGGACAAAAGATTTTTGTATTTTTCATGAGCGTAGCCTTTACGCCAACATGGTAGAGCTGGGCTACATTTCATGTACATGACGTCTGGTCAATCAGGTAAGGTAGGGGTCATGAACATGAACGATCTGATTTCATGTAGCGGTTGAACGTCGCAATGTTTATGTAAATATTCAGATAGGCTCTATCCAATCAGATTACCGCATGTTAATCTAGTGGACAGGTGGGAAACCTGACAAGGAAATGGGACGGTGGCGTTCTGGGCTTTTTCACCTCTGTCCCATTACAAAAGAGTGAGTTACGAAGCAGAGCATGTTTAGAGTGATAAACAGACAAAGAAGATAGATCTGGTAGGGGGACCGATGGTGTTGTAGCCTATTAACATCTAGCACCGAAGATAGGCGCTTCAACAGTGTGTATCAAACTGTACTCTTTCTTATCGTCAGCAGGAAGTAGCTTAAGTTACAGTAAGTTATCTTCTGTAAATTAGGGTTCTTGAATTGAATAGTTTTATTACTAATATTACCAAAAGTAAATATAGGTCTAGGGTACGATGGTTTTTGTCGATTACCTGTAGTTTTAGGAAAACTTTATGGGGAGTGTTGTGCCATCCAGGGCGCAATGGTTTTGGACACAGGCAACGATGTAACGTTAGATGCTGTTAGATAGCCAACACAAATTAAGACGTATTTGCCCTCACAATGGAAATAAATACATTAAGGGTGGAATCAAGTCTATGGATAGGAAATAAGCGATACCGAGCAGCCCTTAGTGGCTGGTATTTTAGTTGGGCGGAACTTGACAAGAAGAACAGAGAAAAGAAAACAGGTAAGCTTCACGATCATAACCTAGGCTTCGGTCATTGACACGGATGTCTTAAAATGCTTTGTGCGCAAGAACGACAGGCTCCTTGGAAAGCTCCACGAGACAGTTTAACTGTAATTTGGCGCTGTATAAATATAATTGAACTGAACTGAAAGCCTGTAGCCCATGTGATGCATTTTTTTTTAATTAGTTTATTGAAATAATATCCAAGCTATCCAAGCCATTTCTTACTTATTTACATTTACATTTAGGCATTTAGCAGACTTATGTTATGTTATGTTATGTTACTTATGTTAACTTACTGATGCTGGAAGAGAGTATTCTGCACACATGCGCAATATTGTGTTGACCCCACTCAGTTTTATTTTCTGAATAAAGATGATGAGACAGTAGGACTGTACGAAAAAATGGTGTGGATATGATTCTAAAGTTTCAGTGCGGGTCGCAGAGGTGATTGCAGTCGAGAATGGACGAGTGGAGATTCAACCGCAAAAGAGAGTGGAGGACACTGAACGGGACTTCACCTGTATGTGAAATAGTCTCTTCACATCACACATAATGGTCATGATGAAAGTCTTCATTAATTATTTTAAGTAATTTCTTACATATTGAATTTGAGAGTGATGGTTAAACCCAAACATGACATTCTAGTGCTTTGGTCACATGCTCTGCTCTTTGCCGTTGTCTGTAGTGTTTTATGTGAAACGCAGTGGTCGTTGTGGCGGCCAGGGAGGGCTTTGGAGTTTGGGCAGGACCCAGTTCAGCTGTCCCAGCCGTGACCTCCGAGACCAATGGGTGACACAGCTTCAGATGGCCCTCAAAACCCATAGTAAGCAGTGGTGTCCAATACTTTCACCCACCCTCCCATTAGTTTATGCACACTGTGTATATGTGCATGCATGATGGTGTGCGCCTGCACGTGTGGTGCGCCAAATCTTCACCGTTTCTTCGTTTCTCTTGTCTCCTGCCATGTGTCCTTGCTTGTAGGTCCCTCTCGCCCACACAAACTGCTGGTGTTCATTAATCCATTTGGAGGGAAGCGGAGAGGGAAACAGATCTACCACTCTATGGTGGCTCCCCTCTTTGAGCTGGCTGGCATCAGCTCTCATGTTGTTGGTGAGGTGTAGGGTCAGTCACTCCTGTCAGTCACTGTGCCTCTCATCATCTTACAGAGTCTTCCCTCATCACTGCCCTCTGGTCCAAAATGTGTCAACTGTACACCCAATACCTGCCTTTGTGTTCACATATGAGACCTGAGAAACCCCAAACCTCATTGGTGTCCCTGGACATTTTTTCTGAGTAATTTCAGGGAAACATCAACTTGGCATAGCTTATGCTCTTCTTACATTTACATTTATTTGGTGTATGTATATATGTGTATATATATATATAATATATGCTAATATTATAGTCTCATCATTTTGGGATTGAAGTGACGAGAAAATTTAGAGTTAAATGACAGAAAACTGCTTAATGTTGTGTAAAAGAAGTCATTCTGTCTATTGTTCCCATACAGTTACAGAACGGGCCAACCAGGCGAAGGACCACATCCTAAAGAAAGACCTCACAGGCTTTGATGGGTGAGTGATACATAGTGATCAGATTCCTGGAGAGAACAACCAGAGGCAGTGCAGTGGCAGCTTCAACAATAGTATCGTGTATTAACCACTGTCACCTGAGCTGTGGCCCCTGGGTTATTGTCTGACTTGAGCAGTTTAAAGTTTGCCCAGCCGTAGCCGTGGCAATGGCTCTAAATATGTAGCAATTAGCTTCATCTCAAAATCAGGCCCCTCTGAACTCGGCAGAGTGAAAGCTGTGTAAGACGATCTGGACTCGGCCCACCTTAAATGCTACAGCAGACGTGTGGTGTGAATGCCCTTGATCCATTTTTGTGTTGAGTTCTCCATTGTTTTCCTCAGTGTGGTGTGTGTGGGCGGAGATGGAATGTTCAGCGAACTGCTGCATGGTGTGATTGGGCGAACTCAGCAGGAGGCGGGCCTCTCTGAGCATGACCCCAGCGGAGTCTTGCAGCCATGTGACCTGCATATTGGCATCATCCCAGCAGGTCAGAGCAACTCTTTGTGCCGCTCTTGAGGAAGAAACCATGTTTTTCTTAATGAGTCATAGGAGATTTTAGGTCCTCAAGGGGGAAAAAAGCAGCAGCATGGTCTGAATGTTCATATACTCACTCTTTAGTGTACTTCAGTCCGTTTCTTATAAGCAAATGGACTCAAAACAAGTTGCTGTTAGATTAAAAACTTATATCACTGTTGGAAGTCCAAAGTCCTGAATATCCTGAAAGGCTACGGCTCTGATTGCACTGTCTCCTCCTATGTTCCCTTGCAGGTTCCACAGACTGTGTGTGTTTCGCCACAGTTGGAGTGAATGATCCTGTGACCTCAGCTCTCCACATCATCATTGGTATGAAGTAGTCTATGTAATTCCCCTCTGCACATACTTAATGCAGATCATTGTCAATCACAAGCACACGCAGGCAAATATTGTGTTGTAGGGCCTATAAACACACTTGGCCATGGTGAATGACCTGAGTCTGGCTGTGTTATCAAGGCTGTATGGTTTATGTGATCTGTGTTGTGTGTTTGGGTGTTCAGGAGACTCTCAACCCTTGGATGTGTGTGCTGTGCACCACAAGTCGTCCCTGGTGCGCTACTCAGTGTCTCTGGTGGGCTATGGGTTTTACGGCGACGTGTTGGCGGAGAGCGAGAGGCATCGCTGGATGGGCCCGCTTCGATACGACTACTCAGGTGAGCGAGGAAGCAGTGGAGGAGGGGTGGAAGACCTGTGGCAGTGCAAGCGTACTCTCCCCCAGATAGAGCTGCCAGCCTGAGTCACTGATGGGCATGGCCTGTCTCAACATGATCTGAACTGGATGATAAAACCCACAAAGGGTTGACGTGGCCTAAATGCATATTAACCTACATTGGCTACCGACCACAGATCTTGTTGTCAAAGCTTATTCAGAGGCAATGCTGTGTAACACAAAGGACATGTAATAAAGCGCCGTCTTGACCTAATGCCACGGATAAGGGGCCATTTGAAGATAAATGATCCCCCTTCTTTACTTCTCTTGTAGGCTTTATCCAGTTTTGGGTCACCTCTCTCCTTCCCTCCCTCTCACTCTCTTTCCTTCTCTCTCCCTCTCTCTGCCCACAGGATGTATGATGTACCTGTGTAACCGGAGCTATCTAGGCACTGTGCAGTTCCTCCCAGCTGATTCTAACCTCTCCAGCCCCAGGGACAAAACCCGCTGTCTCTCTGGGTAAAGGCTCAGATACTTCCTTTTACTTAGTCAATTATTAACCTGCTGCTGCAGTTATTTTTGAATTAGCTTTTAAAATACTGTATACTTGTTGTGTAATGTTATTTTACAGCTTCCTACATATACATTCTTTACAGCTCCCAACATATACATTCTATAGTAGAATAATATTATAGATTAATGTGTTGCAGAATGTATGCTATTTTATTTATTTTTCATGCATAGTATATGCATTGATCTGCCTCTTTGTCCATTTGACTTTTAATTATTTTCACTTCAGCACAAGGACCCTTTTTCCCAGCTATTGTCTTGTTGACCTTCGTTGTGTTTGTCTGTAATGCCCTCACATGGGAGCAGTGGGGTGCGGAGACAGCAGAATGTTCCAGATCTAGAAGTTTCTGACTGTAGTTAGCCTGTAACACTGTCTCACGGGAGCATGCCGTTGTTAGCAGACATCATTAATGTGCCAGCGCTGTGGCATATCGTGCCCCCTGGAGTCGCTTTCTTTCTCTCAGCTGCCCTCTCCTCTAACTCGAGATGCTCATGTTGCCTGAGCCTTAAGGGGAGAGCCTGCCAAGCCCCGCAGGGCCACCTGATAGTGAAGAAACAAGAGCAGCTCGCTGCCGTCTGCAGGACGCTGTAATCCACACACGCCAAGTGAGCGTAGTGGACGTGATCGCTTACAGTGAAGGCTTGTCTGTGTGGTGTGCCTTACGACCTTAAGGGGGCAAGTTTGTCCCACTTTCCATCTCCTGTCAAACCCTTATTGAACATAGCATCCATAGTCTCCTTTCAGTATTGTTCTGGTAGTGGCATGACAAAGCCATAGCTATACCAAAATAATGCCAAAAGACACCCATCCCTGCTAGCACCTTCACTTTGACCTGGATCCCTTGAGTTCATAAATCATATATGAACATACTGTCTGTGATATATGACATGGTTTGGATGTTTTGGACGTGTGTGTGTTTCAGGTGCCGTGTGTGTTCCGAGAGTACAGAGAGACTCTTCCTGCCATCAGACAGTTGTTCCCTGTACAGTAACAAGCTGAGCCAGTACAGTGAGCAGTCAGAAGGTAGGATCAGCTCCAGTGCTACCTCATGTTCACATGTTTCACCCACTCTTGTTGGATAAAAACATGCTTGGCTTCCATTGTTCCCATAGAAAGCATTTAAAACACTTCCAGTGCATCAGCAATACTGTAGATTTCAGCTGTAATGAATCTTCTTGAAGAACTTCTTGAAGACCTCATGAAGAACTCAAAGATTCTATGACATTAAGATACATTCTTTAAAAGTTCCATTTTATTTCATGCGTCTTTTCCCTGTCATGTTTTGTGTCTGTAGGTGAGTGGATGAGTGTGTCGGGCCACTTCAAGTGCATCTCCCTCACGTGCATGTCCAGCTCCTGTCCTAAGAGTCCTCTGGGGCTCTCGCCGTCCGCACACCTGGCAGACGGGACAGGCGACCTTATCCTGGTGCGAGAGACAAACCCTCTGGGCTTCCTCACCTACTTGCACCGCCACACCACCACACAGGACCAGGTAAAGCAATTACAGCCCAGCAGTTACACACACGCATACACACACACACACACACAAAACCACAGAACAGTAACATAAGAGATGTCATGAGAGATGTCAAGTTTTGGCGGGGTATAATTAGGCAGACACAGTTCAATTCATAATCATATTCACACACAACTACCTTAACTTCATTAGTAATATTTAATAGTGACACAGTTATGATGATGATTATATCTTAAATTCTAGTTATATGTAGTCAACAACTTTGGGGACATAACCTGTGATATCTACACACTGTGATGACCTCAAAGAAACCCCTCAAAATATTTATTGGGCAATACCGCATTATGGATGTGATAGAACAAGTGCAAATATAGTATAATTTAATAAATATGTTTACAATTTTTTCATGCAAGTTCTACAGTCAAAAATGGAAAATGCTCATGTAATTATTCACATTATTCAATTAGCGTGGCATTTTATCATTATGGATTTTCATTTTTTTATGGATGTGAAAGTCCACTTCTCCTGGCATGTAATGTGGAACATGATATTACATAACTAACTAATAACATCACTGTTATTATTTGCCAAATGTTATGAGCCAATTAAATATTTCAGGTGCTCCAGTCAGGCTGGTTTAAGTACTGATGTTTTTGTTTTGCCATCTATGAAGGAGACAACTGACATTTCTCTTTTCCCAGTTTGACCTGCCATTTGTGGAAGTGCACCGTGTCAAGGCTGTGAGGTTCATTCTCCCTCCTGGTGAGGAGGACGGAGAGAATGACGAGGACGAGCGGACGGAGAACCCCGAGGAGGAGGTGATGGAGCACCCCGACAAGAGGTGTGTGCATGACCCTAGGAAGAGTGGCTCCCAGCAGCACCTGGCGTGCACTGCTAAAGAACGAGGAACGACAGACAGGAGGAAGAAGAGGGCCTTCCTGTGTGGCCCCTGCTGCAGTAAGCCTCCAGCCGTGTCTGTGTGGAACTGCGACGGAGAGATCTTGCCCCACACAGAGATTTCATGCAGGTATGACAATGGAGGGTCCCTGCTCATTCCATAAACAGCACAGCTTTCTGGTGTAATAAAACCATGAACACACATTCTTTAACACACCCTCTTGTCATTTAGTGTGCACTGGGATGTGTACCGTCCCATAATTATTACCATAAGGTTTGAAAAAAAGTGTGTAGACCTTCACATTCATTCTGAAACCGAAAAAGGTTAGTTAGTTCCGTCGTTCACTGGTTTCCTTCCTGTGTGCAGAGTGCATGGGCAACTGGTGCGTCTGTTTGCTCGGGGCATCGAGGACGAGTCCAGGACCGCGGGCCTGTGTCAAGACAGCAGAAACTGCAAGGGCAAATGTGCGCTACACACGCTATGAGGTACCACATTGGTGTCACTGACATGGGCCAGATGAACTTGTGAACTAGATGTGATAGTGAAGGGACAAGAGATGGCTTGTGCAGTTAGCGGAGTGTTGCTGCATGTCACAGGAACGGCACCAGATTTCAGTCAGTCCATTTCTACAAAATGTAGCATGATACATTTTCAGACACTGCATAATCATGTACATGTAGGCATTGTGTCGTCATTTTGTAGATTTGACATCTAGCTGTGTGTCCTGGTTTGATCCACAGGCAGATGAAATGCATGCTGTGCACTGCTGCCTTGTGTATACTGGCACCCATGTTAATGTATGTTTGTGTCACTTTTATGTCTCATCTCAATTTAAATTATACACCACAAGCTTGAACGAGGTAGCAAAAGCTTTTTTTAATTCAGCAAAATGTAGATTGGAAAAATAATTGTACATGGTTTGGACAGAGCAACATGAGAGAAAATAATAAAATAAACCTTCAAACTCAGTGCAATTACGCTCAATGAGTCCTTATTGCGTGTTCACTGATGTCATTACCCGATTGCATTCACGCTTGCTCACGCACATTCACTCCCACACCTACGTATTGTCTACAACCAAACAATGGTGCTCAAGGGCCCAGCTGGCAGGTTGAGGCAGCTCCGGGATGTGAGGTGGAGGGGAGAGGAGAGGGACGCAGGCCCAGAACTAGCCCTCATACCTGGGAGTGAGAGCGGCAACAGAAAGAGATCACTGACCCAGCCCAGAACAGGATGGTTGCTCCACATTCCCCAAGACTGACAGTCTCTGGAATGTGCTTCGACCACATTGTTACTAGTTTAGCACAGCGTTAATAAAACATGCATTGTCAATGGTGATTGGTTTTATTTAATATTTTTGTCTAGACAGATTTTTGAGCAAAGACTGGAATAATAGTGAAAGATCTTAGAGAGAGAGGGAGAGAGAGATGGTTGGTCCTACCTTGTTTGTTCTGGTGACAAATAGTTTGACCGGGGTTTACCTGCGTCTCTTTTCCGGTGAGATAAGTGTGTGTGCGTGTGTGTATTTGGCCACCTCAGCTTTATGGCAAATCACACATAAATGTGCAAACATTCACCCACAGCCTAAATGTTTTTTGCACACCTTGTCACAAAATGTGTCTTAAAAGCTCAAACTGAAAGACGACGAGTCGAAATCATCCCACATAATTCTCTGTTATGATGTAAACAAAGGCCATATACTGTAAACATAAATCTGTCTGTTTCCGCACAAAGAAAAATACAAGAACAGACTATTGAAACAATTCAAGGAAAACCAAAAAAAAAACCCATAAATGTCAAAGGGCCCCACTAGTGAAATTGTCCTTCTCATTCTCTTTTGCTTGTCTACACTCTTCAAAAATGATCCTTTACCAAAGGCAATGTCAGTCCAAAGAAAAAGGTGAGCCTTGATGTACGGCCCAATGTTTAAGACTTTTAGTGTCATGAGTTCACATTAATGTCTTTCCTTGAGTGGTATTAAGTTGCGTTCCAATACATTCAGTCCTGAAATGGAGAATCTTTAAAAAGGATGATCATAAAAATGGGAGTGTAAAACATTCAACAACAAAATAATGAAATAAATATCTGTTCCCTTTGGAGCAGTATTGTGGAAGGTAGAGGACAGGACTTGAAAGGTATTATCCAGAGTGAATCAACTCGTAGCCCTGTTGTTTCACATTGCCCAGTGCTGTCGGTAAGTATGAGAATGAGAATTTGGTGCAACGTAGACCTAATGGCGAACCAGCAGCCAGTGCCAACTGATGAGGGCGAGGAAGTTTTGTTTTGTTTTGCTTATGCCCCCATCTAGTGTTAGCGTTAGCTGGCAGTTCGTAAATTTGGTCTCCATTGTACCAAATGCTGTCATTCTTATACCTATCGACAACACTTGGCAGCCTCAAACAACAGGGGTATGAACCGATGGACTCCAAATTTTTTCTTTAAGTGCTTAAAAGATTAATGGCGCAAGCAAATAAGTACATTGGTAAAGTGCCCCAATCAGTTTGGTATGACTATCAAAGCTGGTTGAATTAAACATTGCATTCAAAAGCATTACAAAATCAACTTTGACCATGCCAATTAAGACTCTTATCATGGCACACACCATTATCAAAAATATTTTTCCTCTTGCATGCAAATGTAAGGAATAATGGAAAAATAGCTGGTACGTCAGTCTACAGTTCTACATTCATTTCACTGATGCACTCTACTGTATACATACTGAATGTAGAAAACCGTATTGCTCTGCTGTGCTTTGTCTAAAGGCTGCAGCACATGATGTGTGTACATTCTGTACTGCGGTGGCGCTATAATCACTACTGAATGAGAGCGGCCCTGGCTGAATGTAGAAGTGTAGAGATGGCGCTGGCCCCAGGTGACCCACTGGAATGAGATTATGCTCTTTGATTTGTGTCTTTGGCCAGGATGACACGCTTAGCTGTCATAGGGCATGGGGGTTGACCCACTTGTAAGTTCCTTCGTAGCGGAATCCCACCCGCTTCATCAAGTCGTCTGCCTCCGTGGGCCCCCGACTAAGAGATGGGTGGGTGGAAGGAGGAAAAAAAAAAAGACAGAAACAAGAACGAAAGAAAGAGAGACAAACATAGCACAAATGTCAGGGGACTAACCTCCCACACATTTCCTCCTAGTTACGTAGCATGTTTACAACGCACCACTAAAACCACTCTAAGTTATAAGCATGGCTATTTCCCCCACCCAGACTGCCTACTCTTGAGCACACATAGACATACTGTAGCTGTGGGAGTGAAGCGCTACACTGAATGATGGCTGGTGACTCCTACCTGCCGTAGGTGTATGGGATGGGAGGCTTCTTCTCCTTCTCTATGTGGTGGAGCAGAGGAGTGAAGATTCTCCAGGCCTCGCGCAGCTCATCACTGAAACACAAGACATGATGCTTTTAAACACTCACCTTTGACCCGTCTCTCGCTTACTCACTCACACACGCACACGTGTGCACGGAAACACAGAAAATAACCACAACACAACACTGTGAGCAAACCCAAGCACACACACAGACCTGCGCACAAAATGCATCTGACTCCCGCAGAAGACGTCCAGGATGAGTCGCTCATAGGCGTCTGGCAGCTTCACGTCCTGCAGAGGGGTAGATGCAACTAAAAAAGCCGACATGGCCCACAGTCCACACATTACTAACCAATTCTGTACACCTTGCAAGCCACTGCATTAAAAAAAAAAAAAAAAGATTGTCTGGAGGGCAAACTCCCGCTGTCTGAAATGGCATACTGCTGTACTATGTACTGTATACTACATGTCTGGAGCCTGGGAGGTGTTCATTTTGAACATCATTCTGAATGTCTTATAGTGTGCACTCACTTACCAAGTGGTCTAGGCATAGGCAACAGTGCAACAGTGTGTCATTTTGAAAACAGTCTTGGTGTAACAGAGCACCAAATGCCTCTCCAATAAACAGAGCTTCTTAATCTGAGTACATAATTGCCTGATTAAGCTAATCAAGCCATCGGCTACATCTCCACAAGGACCAGGACCATGGCTGCAACACGGCAAAACAAATGGAGCATCCACACAGTCCCTGCAAGGTGCACTACAGAATGGATGACTATGCCAGTTACTTATGGTGGACTATAGAGTGAATGAACGAGTTGATGTTCTAAATACAGGGGAGGATTAGAAATTCCATTTCTCAATCTACTGCACAAACCCCACACAAAAGCTACCAAGCTTCTATAAAACTAGTCACCTTCCAGCACTGTCTCAACACACACACACACACACACACACACACACACACACACGCACACACACCAGAGACAAGTGTCTGTTCTATTACCTACAGATTGCCTGTCCTATTCCTTTGGGCCCAGCTGGCCCTCTCACCCTGTATCTGCTGCGGTAGGTGAGGTCCAGCTCGGTCTCCTCAGGGCTGAAGAAGACGCCGGGCTTCTTGCTCATCATCTTGGCGTAGATGGCCTCGTCGGGCTGCACGCGCACCACCAACTCATTGCGCTGGCACTGCCCATTGAAAATGTCGCCAGGCACGTCGGTGAACTGCAGCCGTACTTCCGCCTTGCGCTCGTTCAAGGCCTTGCCGCAGCGCAGCACAAACGGAACCCCTGAGGAGAAGGGTGTGTCATGAGTTCTATTCCACCAGGTTCCATCTTGGGTGTTTGATGCACTCTCATACTATGATAAGTAATATGAATACATTTGTCACTCCAACCACACCGATTTTATTTTTGCCTCTTCTACTACTGTGGCCTTAGAAGAGGACAGGCTGTAACAGCTATGGTTTCACAGAAAAGACTACGTGGCTACTCTACTGCAAGAGAAGAAGATAAAAGCCTTGTACACCACACTATGTTGTTTAGTCTACTGTGCTTTGGCAATGCAAATGCACATGCAAATGCAATGCAAATACATTCTTCAGTTTTAGCCAGAACAAGAATGAAGAAAGCAACTAGGGGAGAGATTTAAGACAGAGGTGTTCTTTGTTAAGAAAGGACAGTGTGACAATACAAGCAGACACCCTGACTGCACGCACTTCTGTGTGTCTAGGTGAAACGTCAAACACCCCATTCAACAATGACAAAAATAGTGGACTTGCAGGTTGTCATGATGTTGCAAGCTGAGTGACTTCACTTTTTCAGAGAACTGACTTTCAACCCTGCAAGGAGATGAATCTGTCACTAACAGATGGAGGCAGACAGTGGATTGTGAAGTCAGAGAAGCTTAGTTACCGTCCCAGCGCTCGTTGTGGACATACAGAACTGCTGTGGCAAAGGTGGGTGTGCAGGAGCCTTTTGGAACAGTCGGGTCATCAAAGTAGCCCAGTTTGGCGTCCCCTTTCCCCTCTGGGTCTCCCATGTACTGACCCAGCACTACATCAGATATGCGCACTGGAGTAATGCTCTTCAGCACCTTCACCTGTACACACACACACACACACACACACACACACAGACACACAAACACAAACACACACAGTTGTAGATTATAGTAGGGTTGCCACGGTCACAAGTTAAACAAAAATATTTTTGAGTCACAAACACACACACACAACACACACACACACACACACACACACACACAGAAATGCAGGAGATCAACATGATTGATTCTTATAGGAAAACCTGTTCTGGGCATTTGAAAAAAATAACTAAACCCAGTGTGCGGTGAAACCTTTTGAGGACAGCAATGCATTTTCCATTTAGAACTTCAGCTGCTTCGTAACAAAAGACTTGTTGAAAAAGTTGCTTAACTACGCTCAAAATCTGAGTTGACTTCAACCCATCATTTCACTGCACTTTGAGAGCACCTACCTCAGCATCATGATTGCTACAACCTGGGGGGCCAAGACTCAATCTACAACCTCTCTCTGTTTACAGTGCTGGTAAAAGTATGCTAAAAGTAGACTCTGAGCTGGTGTGCTGTGTGGGTGTCTGGTAGGCACTGGGTCATCTTACCTTCTCATCTCTCACGTCGTCTGAGCTGGTGGAGGCCGGCTTCTCCATGGCGACCAGGGAAAGCATCTGGAGCAGGTGGTTCTGCATGACGTCGCTGTGGCGCGAAGAGAGGTATTATTGAACACCCCGCTAAGCGCTAACAGCCTCTCTGGACACTACCCATCAGCTACCACTGTCAAAACACTTAATTAAACCTGAAGCTAGCAGGTTCATGTGTAAAAGGCACAGCTCTGCTCCTTACCGAATTATGCCAAAGTCATCAAAGTAGCCTCCTCTGCCCTGAGTGCCAAAGGGCTCCTTGAAAGTTAAAACCACACAAGCGACACTGTCTCTGTTCCAGATGGGCCCAAATATCCTGTTTCCAAACCTGTATGTCAGAAGAAAGAGCATTCAAGACAAACAGGTTGACAGGTCAAACAGGCTACATCCTGAAAAGGTAATGAAAATCACAGTGAACTGAGAGCCAGCAGCAGAGGAAAAACCATGACCAGGGTGTTATGTTCCACACCTCAGAGCTGCTTCTGACATTAGACAGACACTAGTCACTAGCCAGTAAGACCAGGGGTAGCATCCTACCTCAGCACCATCAGGTTCTGCACCATCTCCTTGCCAAGGTAGTGATCTATGCGGTAGATCTGGTCCTCAGTGAAGAGGGAGGAGAGGTGGACAGACAGCTCCTCTGATGTCTGCAGGTCACGGCCAAAGGGCTTCTCCACGATCACCCTGTTCCAGCCCCTGAGAGGACATCGCCATCATCGCACACATCACCACATCACTAATCATGGCCATCACCATCTACTTGTAGCAAACAGCAAAGCCCCAGCCACATAAATAAAAAGAGAGATCTTAGCAGTGCACTTTTAAAATCTTTGTCTAGGATGCATGCTCTAAAGGCACACATGGCAACCAGCAGCAACTCTGTGAGGAGATGGCTGCTCATGAGCATTTTTCTTCCGAAACACAGAGTGGTGCTGTGGGCCAGTAGAGGAAGAGCACACAACTCACTCTCTGCTCATGCAGTGGTGCTTGATATTCTTGGTGACGTCCTGGTAGACGCTGGGTGGCAACGCCAGATAAAAGAGGCGGTTGGCCTTGGAGCCGCTGGGCAGACCGTCCAGGTGAGCATTCAGTTTCGAAAAAGAGTCAGCGTCACTGTACTTCCCAATCAGGTAAGTGTTCCTGCTGAAAAAAGCGGAGAGGCGATCGCTCTCGCTATCAGCAACCTGCACACACATGAAACACTGATCAGAAAAGTGCACTGGATTTTCTCACATTGCTTTGACACAGCTTTCTGACGTAGCTGTGTGTGACAATGCATCATCACAATGATTACCTTCATGTAAGGCAGGCAAGCAGAACGAATGGCTTCCACTGTCAAGTTGGAGCGGGCAAACCCCACAAAGTAGGTCTCCTCTGGAAGAAGTCCATCTCTAAAGAGCCACCTTCAAGATCATACAAATACACACAGTGCTGTATAGCACACAGACACCGCGCAAGCCTTATGTGCAAAACTGCATACAAATGGGAAACACTTCTCCTTGAAAAAAAAAAAATATATTCTCACCATAGAGTGGGGTAAATCTTCTTTCTGGCCAGGTCACCCTGAAACAAGATATTTGTGTGTGTGTGAACTTCACAGAATGAAAAGAGATATGTCACAAACACTACATACCTTTAATCTCTCTTTACCTACAATCCATCCACTACTGTGGTACTTTGAAGTCATTAGACATAAACTAGCATTGGCTATATGCTGTGGGGCTTGCTTTTCATGTTCATGAGAGTCTTGTTGTTCATGTATCAGATTTAGCCTTATACAGCATAATGACTAACAAAGATAATCCAGCAGCTTGCAGTATTTACCAATAACTATAATTCAATTATTATTATTAGTCTTATTATTATTATTATTCAACTAGAAGCTTTTTAGTTGGCTTGACACCCCAGTGTGTGCTTTAAGACAAGTTCAATGTGCAACCCCTAGTGACATTTTAAAGGAGTGCCTCACCACACTGAGTGGCCCAGGCATGATCATCATGTCAGACCTGCCCACCCATGACATAGCAAAAGTACTCCATGTCTAATATTACATTGGGTGGATGCCACCAGTGACACCAAAAAGAATCACTGATATCCTGTCTATTGACACAGAAATATGAAAGTATAGAGGTCTAACATAGAGATGTTGATTCCCAGCAGACAAGTCAAGACAGGTTGTGGGCATGGCTCACATGCCAACCACCCCCCATGGTTGATGTGACAGCAGGGTGCGATTCCTGGTGAGGTAGCACCCCACTGTGGAATTGAGTCAATTAAATTCTGCTTGTCTAAATCACCAACAAGTTCTGTCTCTACAACAAAACCCCATTGCTATAATACACTAACTCCTATTTTGGGCTGCTGTTAATATACTGAAAGGAAAAACGACCGGTAGACTCACTGAGGCACCCAGGATAATGAAAATGTGAGTGTCGGACTGGTGGAACTCGTGGTCATCGTACAGCTCCTTCCTGAGCTGCCCGAACACCTCTGAGCGAGAGAGTGGAAGTGAAGCCATCCTGTGTGTTCGCCTGATGGAACAACAGCTCAAAAGAAGGCGTGCAAATGACTGCCAATAAATACATTTCAAAAGCTACACTATCTGCGCATGTATCTGTCAAAATGGTCATGTAGCCTACTGACCATGCAAGCACATCCTCTACTGGTAACAAATTAAGTGTCACATTAGAAGCCGTTAAGGTAATAGCTACCTCTACACAAGAGCTGACTGACATTTATGAACGTCAGCGTTCTAGACAGAATGTAGATTACATATGTGAGACATATATATGCAATTAGGCATTTATGCTAAGTTAGCACAGGCATGTTAAGTCACAGAGGTAGGATTACCATCCACATGTTGGCACGCGGATTACGCAGACATGGCTATCCAAGCTAACGTTACAAGCTAACGTTACTGTGAAACATGAATCCAACATAACAGTTTGCTAACACGCTGTAGGCAAAGACTGTAGGCCAATGTGCACTCTGGTTAAGACGACGTATCGACATATCACGCTCGCCACAACTAAAATAAGGTACATATTACTCAACAAAATTCATGCGCCACTTACAGTTCAACTGGGGTGTCCTGGTTGCATAAATAAGGAATTTAGGCACTGAACAGTGTACCAACCCGCACTGTCATGATGACATCACGATGATTGTTTCCTTTCTGGGAGGATTTGTTTTGCTTCCAGACATTCTTCCCATTGGCTCATACTTTAAACACATGTTTAGTACACAACTATCAACCCCGCCCACACGCGACATGCTACACCGAATAAACTTTGTAAATGAATTTTACTAGTGGAATCAGAAGGGACAGTTAGCACATGCAGTGAGAATGCTAACAGTATATACTACATTCATCTTCATACGAAGGTTTAACTCTATTTACAGAAACCCTATTAAACTCAGTTTATCCTTAGTTGTGATGTTGGTGATTGAGTGCCATCTATTGTTACGGTAATGCTATTGGATGTCTGCGACCTCTTATTTCTCCACGGGCATCAGGTAGGCCCAGTGCTTTTAATATAAACATTGCAGTATTTTACAATTGTGAATTAATGCTATGTTTGAATGCATAAACTGGTCAAAAAAAGTGAGAAACCTTGAGTAAAGAGATCCACATTACAAGTTTCCTCACAACTTAATTGAAATCAATTGAATTAACCATACAGTAAAAAGGGTAAACACAATTTAAAAACAGTCCTATATCATAAACCATTGATCATACATTTGGAAAGGCTCAATTTCAACACTGTAAATTAAACATCATTTCCCCCTTGTGAGAGACTATGGGCTTCAGGAAGTTCTATCTGGTCTATTTTCATATCAATCTAGTGAGGCGAGGTTAAAGAGTGTAAACATTTACATGATTTTCTATGGTTTCTGTGAAGCCTTTTATCTTTTCTACTCCCTGGAAAGTTGGAGCACCCAAACTCCTCAAACACTTTCAGTTACCCAGAAACCAAACAATGTCAAAGTATAAAAACTTGTTCACAAGTGTAAAACCTTACTCCAGTATTAGCTTCCAGGCTGATTCCCTTATCTTTCGCATGAAAACATCATATCCCGAGTAAATAGGCTAGATAATAATATATTATATCCTTATATATATGTATCCTATATAATATATGAAATACCTTTTTCTCAAAATAGGAAAGAAATCTTTGTGCCTGCTTATATGAAAACTAAAAAACACTGTGCAGTGTAGTGTCTGTGGGTTACATTAAGTAAACACTTGTTCACTGCTCCAACCAAACAAGAGCAGCTCTGCAGAGCACTGTCTACTTCATTTGTGGAAAGGGAGAGATCCCACTGGTTTGTGGGCTGATGAGCAAAATACTATTCAATGCAGTTTGCAGGACTAGGGCCTTCACAATTAATGTCAGAAAGAACCCACTTAAATAAAATGGCATTTATTATTGGCAAGAGATATGGACATCCATCAAAAACAAACACTTGCCAAAACAACGCAGGAAAGTCACAAAAATATTGCTGTCATAATCTCTTAAGCACTTAAATAAAGTGATCTTTTTTAAAAAATGGGAGTGTCCACAGCAGCACAGGTGAGAGAAACCACACATGTGATGTCCTTTTTCGAGAGACCGCAAGAGTAAGAGAAAGACAGCAAGAAAGAGAGGGCTGTTGTCCCCTTCTTCCATAGTAGAGGAAGTCACCCTGGCTTAACCCACAATCCCTGAGTCTCCATTCCCGTCACACTCTAGAAATAAGAGTGTGGTTTTCCAAGTCTTTCATAAGGTGCATGTGCCTAGTTACAGGTATCCAGACTACCATGGTCCTCTCAGTGGAGAGATGGCCATTCCCTGCGTTTCTGCACCTTGTGTGTGCGAGCCTGATGTGGCGTTTAGCCTCCCTGGCTCTGTCCAAGGGGAGGGTTCCACCTTGAGCTGGGGGGTGGGATGGGGTGGAGTGGAGTGGGGTGGAGTGGAGGGAGGTGGTGTGGGGTGGGATGGGGCATGCGTGGTGATGGAGGTCAGCTGAAGGCCCAGTGCTGGTTCAGGTCAGCTGCGCTGCAGTAGCTCATGATCAAGCGACCATCGCTGAGGTGTAGGCACTTCCCAGAGGAAGGGTTCTTCAGAAGCTGCTCCTGAAAACAGATCAAGACACAAATGATGGAGGAACACTTTATGGAGGATGATACAGAATGCATACATTTACTATGACCATGACATATGAAACTTTGGAAAACCTGCATACTTACTTTGTTTCTTTTCCATTTAAATGCCATTTATCTTGTGTGTGTGTGTGTGTGTGTGTGTGAAGCTACTTGACAGTGATGTTGTACACTGAATTTCTCTTGGGATGAATAAAACATTCATGTAGTAGTAGTAGTAGTAGTAGCAGTAGTAGCAATAGAAGTAGTAGTAGTGGCAGAAGTGTCAGCAGAGGCCATATTATAGGCTAAAACCCATAGACTAACTTCTAAACAGGAAGGAATTATAAGGAATTGACATCAAATTACAGTATCAATATTATAAAATCCTGTCAATTCCCACCCCTGTTGAAAACTTTGGATACGGGGAGGGGTGGCTGATATTGCTGATGGTGTGGCCTTACCTCTGTAAATATCCACTGCTGCTCTGGGGCCACAAAAGTGCCCTTGCCCTTGAGCTGGCACGGTTCGATGGTGACACCATCAGACTTGGCATGCAGGCAAAGCTGCTTGCCAATATTGTGCCGCAGCTCTTGGTGAGAGGTGTATTCAAAGTACTGGAAAGGGGACAAAGAAAAAACACCTTTCTTCTGTAGCCTTGCACAATGGGACATTGATACGTTTAAATATCTCTTTCAAGTTACTATTCCCTCTTGGTCACATTATATGGTCCACGCTAGAGGAATGTGATGATATCCAAGTTTACCTGGTTTCCCCCCATGTTGTGACAGACATACATGATCATTGGCTTTCCTCCTGAGTTATTTTCTCCAACATCCAGGCAGCTTTGAGACCCAGAGTTTCGGAGCTGTTAAAAATAACAGACCCACAGACCAAAAAATCAAGGGGAAGCTGAATCTTTCATTTTTCTGTTATTGTAAAGTATGGAAGTGAGAGCGAAGGGTGAAGGAACAGGCCAGGGCTAAAACTCACTGCTCCATATTTGACAGGGGTAAGGTCAGGTACAAAGGCTTCTGGGTAAATGTTTTCCAGGTACCAGGAAAAATTCTTGCACTGCAGAGTCTCTCGGAGTTTCAAACGATCAGATATGTCACCAAATCTGTTCTGTTGAGATAAACAGATAGTGTCATCAGGACTGTTAGTTTTAGTATTAAACAAACAAACAAACAAACAATCAAAAAAAGGAGAAGACCTTACTGTAACTAGATCCCTACCTCTCTGACCATTACTGTGACTAGATCCCTATCTCTCTGGCCATTACTGTGACTAGATCCCTATCTCTCTGGCCATTACTGTAACTAGATCCCTACCTCTCTGACCATTACCATGACTAGATCCCTATATCTCTGGCCATTACTGTGACTAGATCCCTACCTCTCTGGCCATTACTGTGCATAAATCCTACCTCTTTGGCCATGTTAGCAGCATTCTGGTTACGTCGGTAGTAGATCAGCTTGTAGTCGTCCATCCAGACCTCAGCGAGGCGCACCTGGTTCCGTGTGATGACCTCTGTGCCCTTGGGGAAGGTGTGAGGACTCTTGGTACGGAAGACATGACCCACCACAGAGCATGGGATGATCTCTAAGGTTCCCCCACACTGCCACACCTGCACCCACAACACACACACACAGGATTCAGTAGAGGCTATGAAACACACTACACATTAACTACGTACAGTTACACACACACACACACACCACTCTTCATTAGAAAAAGAGAAAAATCAATGTGTGTGTGTAACATTTAATAACTATTTGTGAAAGCTTGGCGTGATAACTGTGGAGAAGTAGCACTTACTCTGAAGGACATTTCCACATTCTCACCCCCCCAGATCTCCATCTTATCATCATATGTGCCAATTTTCTCAAAATAGGCCTTGGAGATAGAAAACAGACCACCTGCAAAAGTTGGCGTTCTAACAGAAAAAAGCAATATATGTTATTAGACATGGGACAGCTTCTGATTGATGCATTTTCACATCCAGTTTCATCAATATTTCATCAAGCTTGTTATTTTTAATCAAGCTTTCTGAAGTTGTTTCATGATTCATGCTTGATTACAACTGCATCAGCACAAACAACAAAGAAGTCTCAAATCTTACAAGAGCACAAACTGAGAGCGACTAGGAAAGACGAGACCAAGAGGACGACACCACAAACAGCACATGTGCCTACAGGTGAAAAACACTCACTTCACTGGGTAGGTTTCATCTTTGCGCTTCTGCTTCTCATAGTCAGGGATGGCCTCCCAGCCGAACGTTAGGCTCCAGTCAAAGTTACCACGGTTGTGTGCTCGAGCTGTGGCCACAGGCTTGTGAAACTGAAAGTTGTTGAGGTCGATGGTCACTATCTCTGGGCTGACCACCGCAGTGGGCTCCTCCACAATACGGGCCAGCAGGGGTTCCAACCAGCCATGGAAGCATTCACCTGGCACACAATGCAAAACACCAGCTCACTGAGATGCTCTAGATCACAGCACATAGTATTCCAATAATAATAATAATAATAAACAACAACCATCATCATCATCAATCTCCAAGTTAAGGTCCAGAATACACTGTATAAAGGCACACTCCTATCAGGCAAGCTACACATTTTACCATAAGTTTTTTATGTCAATGGTGGTTCACTTTCAGGGAATCATCATGAGGCCTAATCTTTTTCTGTAATGTGGCGGTTATTGCACCTTTTCAAACTACCGTTACCAGCAGACAAGTTTTTTCACTTTTGTCCTGGACCAGTTGAACAAGTTCCAAATTAGCACACATACCAATACACTTCCATGTACTGGTACATTCCAAGAACTTCTCCCCAAAAAACTACGTTGACAGTTAGACAATAGACACTTCCGATCTGTAATATAATTAACGCTGGTTCCTATTTTTTGGTCTACAAACAAATTCACATGGATCGGTGAGGATGTACAACACTGCTGCTATTTAAAAAAACAAACAAACAAACAAAAAAAACCCATTAAATCTGCCGGATTCAGAACAGCTACTTGCCTCAACTACTATCTTATGTCTCAACACAGGTGCATTAGTCTACCATTAAGTACAAACCAGAAAGTTGGAAGTGGGTACTATGGATTTTATTGATAGGACCTTTTGAAGTTTGTCATGAATTTCCACTGACATCTCTTTCTCAATGAGGCCTGCAGGGATTGTCTTTTGTCTGTTTGTCGAACCACATTCTTTTGAATTGTGTCACAGATAGTTGCCACAACACAACTTGGTAATTGCACAGCTAGAGAAAATGTCATCATCTCCACATAGGGAGTTACAGTGGTTAGCTTAGACAAGCCCAATTAAAACCCTTCACAGAAAAAAAAAAAAAAATCCTCATTCATTTAAGAAGGCAACTATGCCTGGCCTTGGATCGGATACGTACAGTGGGCATCCAGGAAGGTGAGCACCTCCCCACGGGCATGGCTTGCCCCCAGCAGCCGCGCTGTGATCAGACCCTTCCTCTCCGGCTGCCGCAGCACCTGCACGATCTTCAGGGCCTTCACATACTCGTCCAGACGCTCCTTTAGGTGCTCTGGCAGAAACAGGGGAGGATCATCATATGAACTGACTCACTGATGACAGTTGAGACCCACCCACTGAGCACATCCTCAACCCCCATTCACACCAAGCTTGTGACATGCTTGAGGACAGCGACAGTAAACAGAGGAGATTAACAAGTTCTTCTAGGCAGCATATCAACCCACCACTAGGAATAATAACTGTTTCATATCAGATTTCAGATTTATTCATGTTCTAGTAACAAGTCGGTTAGTTGTCAACCACTTTAGTTTGGATAATTTTGTAAAAAAGAAAAAGAAAAAAAGGGGCAATCTTTACTCCTGCGTGCCAATAAATGGAATATCTTTGGGTGTGGACATATAATTCAATACAGGGTTGTCACCTTGGAGTTTGTGCAGTTTTGGTTATGTGCTACTGCACATAATCAATACTGGCAATCATTTATAGCCAGGTAATCAACAAATCATAGGTCTGGCTGATTGCATACATCAACAATATCAAACCCGACTTACACATCCTAGTACTATATCATGTTTGTACATATACTGTCTCTGAAAGTGCCACCAATTAGCCCTTTTAGAAAAGGACAGCGCCTTCAGTGCTGTCATATATATATATATATATATATATATATATATATATATAAATTTAAAAAAAGTCGCAAACATTTCAAATATCTCACATTACTGCTTCACACGTCTGCAGTCAATCACCTAATGCAAACAAAATCGAAAACTGAAGAGGAAATGACTGTGGCCTCTATATTAGGCTATCTATTTAAATTCTCTCCATAATCTAAAAAAAATTGACCAAGGTCATAAAAGCCCTAGGTCACTGTCGAGTATGTAAAAGTGACAGAACATGGGTGTTCTTTTTGAAGACTATTTATGTGAGCCATTTAATTATTTCTGTTTGTCTGTTGGTTTAAATTTACATATCACAATTCTGCGCATGTGAAAAATGACAAGAACCGCAGGTGAGAGTAACAGCCCACAAAACAAACACCGTTTGTTTGGCTCGTCAAATTAAAACTAGATAAAAAAATTTAGTGAAAAGATGGCTTCTTCCTGCAAATATACCACAAAATAATGTAGCACATAGATTTAATGGCAAGTAAATGGCAAGATGTGAAGGAGACAAAAAAAAAATTGAGAGAGAAACTGAACCACAAAAAGGAACCATGTGCAGTAGGCAACGAGTTCTGAGGAACTGAAACGCCCCAATCCCTAGTTCCTTAGCGGGGGAAAGGTAGCAACTCAACTGACTCGGCACCAACCCATTCTTACACACTGCACTGGGAGATAATGAGACGTTTTAAAAAACACGAACACATATAAACATGTTGTAAAAACACCTTATCTGCTAGAGAAGCTTAGGAGATCTAGTGTGTAATTACCACCATCAGATCACTCAGATAGTATTCATGAAAAGCAAGAAAACATTAACAAAGAAGGCCTTATGGACACTGAGGACACAGATATTTCATAAAATCTTTGCCTGTGTTGACAAGAGACTTTATAGAGGCCCTGTGTTTCCCTGTCAAAGGTCAGGTTTCCTCATCCGGCCCCTTTACGACAGCACAGGTGTGATAAGAACTGCTGCCCTGCCCACCTGCTGTGCTGGCATCGTCCACCATGATGATTTCAGTAAGCAGGGCGGCCGGGGTGGAGTGCAGCACGCTGTAAACGGTGCGCAGGAGCGTGGACCAGGCCTCGTTGTGGAAGACAATGATGACGCTGGTGGTGGGGAGCGGGGGACAGCGGCGGTACTTGCGCTCTACACACCTGAAAGAGCAGGGAAAGAGGCGGGGATCAAAGAGAGGAAGAGAAAAGCTGTGAAAGCCAAACGGCCCTATGAAACCATACTCTAGGGTACATTAAGCACATCTCATGCCCTTGCCAATGGTTGACTATGCATGTTTAATAATGCATTAACCAGCTCCCATGCCCATGGTTGGTAGTGCAGATTTCGCCTAACTCACAAAGGTATTCCTAAAAACTATCCTTGTACTGAAGCCTGAGGAACCATGCTCCCTGGGAACAGTAAACAGCTTTATCTGTTTACACATGTGGACATATCTCACAGTTTAGTGGCCTGCCCTTAAGTAAATAAAATATCGCACACTCCAGCAAACACCCTTAAGCAAAGAAATGGGCCAAGCCTCCCTTTGAACAGCCAACCATTCAGTTGTGATCTAGGTGGCATTGTTACTAGAGGCTAATGATTGTTATTATTCTAATAGCTGTCTAAGTTGAGGGGAGCAGGAAAGAAGGCCTTCTGATCTGGCTGCTCCTGAGAGCTGGGAAGGAAACAAAGGGCTGCTGTTCTCACTCGGGCGGTCGGGTGTCCTCCCCCAGGCTGCGGTGCAGGGAGATGCGGTCACTGGCGTACTGGTTGAAGCAGTGCCTTGTCATTCCCTCCTGCTTCTCCTTCTCCTGCTCCGGGGTCAGTTTGTCGGTGGGGAAGGCGTTGCCGTAGGCCCCTGGCGCCCTCGGGTCCTGTGGCGGCCTTTCCAGCGGTGGCTGCAGGTCGGCCTGGCTGTAGAAGCCCGGCGGGCACTGCTGGTTGTAGGTGGGCCCTGCGTCGGCGGGTGGCGGCTGCGGCGCGCCGATCTGGAAGCCCAGGTTGTTGACGGCGCCCATGACCATGCCCACCACGCGCTGCTTGCGCTCCACCAGGTCTTGGAACCAGGGCTCCTGCGGAGAGGGGCCGCCGGCCACGTCCCGCTGCAGCACCACCAGCGCTAGCATGAAGAGCGTGCCCCCCAACAGCACCAGCTTCAGCGGGGACATGCGGCGGCGTATGAACAGACGCATGGTCCCTCAGAGGCCCCACCGGAGCACCTGTAAGACTGAAGCACCACACACACAAACACACACGCACACACAGAGAAACACAATACACACAGTCAGCTACTGCACGTCTGCCTCTACCCACAAAAAAGAGAGGCTAAAAGCGAAGCGAGAGGCACAAACATTAAGTTCCGCATTCTATTTTTGCAAGGGTGAAGGGGGAAATCCCTCTTTATGCTGACCAGAGTGGAGCCCTCATACGTTGATACAGAAGGTCACTGAAAAGTTTATATTGTGACGTTATGCAACACTTCCACTTATGCTGACCGCAACTATTCAGATTTGATAGATTCAACGATCTTTGGTACAACTGTGTACTGTATGTACGGCAGTCAACCACAGACATACCAATACTCTCTCACTTATGTTTCGGTTATCATAACTGAATCCTTGAGTCCCTTACAGTAAGAGAATCAGACAGTGAAGAGAGAGAAGCCTCTCTGTGCAACTCAGGCTTGAGTTTGTGCCTGAAGTTCTTCTTCTGCAATTAGTGACATGAACACAACACACAGATGACGCTGACGCTCTTGCCTTCTATCCTGGTGCTTTGCTCACCTGGAGCCCGTCCCCCGAGCAAACAGGCCGCACCTCAGGGCAAACACTTCTGCTGTGCACCTGACAGGAGTGTACACCCCACCCCCGAGGCTCACACGTGGCAACAGGTGACTCAGTGGGTTGCACTATGCTACACTGTGCCGTGCTGTGTTGTGGTGTTGTGTAGCCAGCTAGAGAGAGGAGAAAGTCCCACAGCGAATACATTACACTGGCACCAGACTGCTTTGCATAAGCACACATGAAAAAGACACACTTAAAAGCGTGTACACACGCACACACAGACAAACACACTGTGCCTTGACAACACTGCTGCTAGTCTTACCCAGTGACTTTACATGGTCATCACAACCACGCTCATCCAGTTTAAAAAGCCTGTGACAGTAATGAGACCATTGTCGAGTGAGAATGACTCATCTTTTCAGAGGCTCGACGCTCAACCACTTACTCAAGAGAACACTTTAAAAAGCAAAGCTGTTTGCTTATGGTGACAGGCAATGGGAATCACATAATACATTCAGATATCCTTTGTCCCCAATAACAAGCTGATTCGGAATTAATGCCTTATGTAGTCCTGTGGAAGACTGGACAAAGCCCAACTGGTTCAGTGACAGTGCACGGGGGAGGAGGACGGGTGTCTACAGGGACTGCTTATCTGTACAAAGCTAGGGGGAGCAGGAGAATCTTGTCTGAACAGAGGCATGTACTGTAAGCCAGGCTTACTTTTGAATGGCTGTTTCTCTGAATTTGTAAAATATCTACGGGAACAACAGACAATACTGTGATGTCGGTTCACCCTTCCACTCATCATGCAGCAGAAACAGGTTTGCCCACACAGTCAGGAGCAATGGGTACAGAATGTGTAAGTAGGAAGAACAATACAAATGTCAGTACCTGTTCCTATCCCCAATGTGCTTTTTGTCACGAACCAACCAAGAATAAGTGCTGTTAACGAAGTGGGCTTTTGTTTCAAATGTCTCTATTTTAAAGGTTAATTTGACTCACCGGTGAAAAGAATTGTATGTGGCCTTGACGTGATGCACCAAACAGATAACGTTAATGCAATTAGGCTTCCTAAATTTATAGAACTTAAATGAAAACTATTTTGTGAACGCCTAACGTTAGGTCTAGTAAGTAAACAGGCTCAAGCAACCTCACACTTCCCTAACAAACAGAATCAAACATGTCAAACGAAAGACAGCATGCGACACCAAAGCAGGAAACTCAGTTTACTTCATCAGGAAGCTTCACGTCTCGTATAATTTCCAATTACAGTACATAAATAGAAAGTTTGTAAATGTTACCAGAGGTGGGATCCCAATAGTTTACTTGTTATAATGACAATGAACTAACGTTACTTGTCGATAGACTAGCTATCGTTATTACTTACAACTGGTTCAATGATTTTCGCCCACCGACTATTGCTGATAAAAGATAAGAATATAACCCTATAAAACGGATCTACATCCAATTCGTTTTGTTTCACTCTTTAAATCATATCAGTAAGCAGAAAACCCCTAATAATTTAATTTCAAAACATCCGTAGTTTTTAGAAACTCTGAACTTACCTGAAAGCGGTCAATCACAATTTGCCCAAATCCAGAGAATTGTCACAACTGGAGCTTTTGTGTGTCTATGATTATTATTTACAAATACTATAAAGACGGGTGGATGCCCTGCCTGATTTCACGGTTCTTGGACAGGTTTACCCAGGGCTAGGAGAATACGCGGCCAGCCACACAACCCTCCCGGTCTCCCTTTGAACACGCAACAGGTGCCATTCGCTAAAATGATTAACCAGTTTCTGCAGGGTCCTAGCGTCGTTGGGTTCCATGTCGAAAGTAAGGAATCCCAAATAGCCAAGGCTGTAAGTCCATCAAGCGCAAAACTCGATCAGTTTCTGCTCAAGGTGACCGCCAACGCAAGGCAATTAAGATAGTAAAGTGATGGACTTAAATATCTGGTTTTGAATATCTGAATAATAGCCAAGAGAAAGGACACTTCGGTGGGAACTTAATTAAAGTTCAGAAGAGGATGCACAAGTTAACATAAGCATCGCCTCAACAGATTTGAATAATTGATGGGATAGTAATTAAATACTAGGCTATCTTCAGTATCGCCGTCTTGTAACCTTATACAGATTTATTCAGAAATGGAGTCAGACGCGCCAAGGGGAAATGTCCCGGTGGGTCTATCCGATTACTGTCAGCGGGTGAAATCGTGATTGCAAACTATTGATTGACAGAGTGCTAGACCGAGTGGACACGAGTTGAAGATGGATCTCACAGTCCAAGTTAACAGACTTATGAAGTATCTGTTTATGAAATATTCAGTTATGCGCTCATTTGGACAACCTGCCCGGCTACCGTATGTCAGGTGTCGAATTACCCAAGAAGCACTGGAGCGTTTCTCTGTACCACTCCACTTGTTTAATAGCCTTGTGTTATCAAGAAGATAACAACCCTCTCGTGCATTAGCAGCACAAAAGGCTTGTAGTGAACTACGTTGTTTGTGCAGCCCTCCTTCGATTTCAAACCAAAAATTGACATAACAATGAAAACCTGAACTGTGGTACATATCCAGGTAGTGTGTTTGCGTAAGATAGCCTATCCCTGGATTTTCCCTTAGGTGTTCTGTTTGAAATGTATTGTATTCTTGTTATGCCATCCCTGTTTGCCTCTATTTGATGCTTCTTTTTTCATGTAAATCCAGATTCAAATTTAGTATGTAAACAGTGATGGTTGCAAAAACTCTACATTGGCCCGTGTTCTAAATGAGTTTTGCAATGAAGCCCCATTGCCCCCTGCATCACTAATTCCTATCTGTGTAACAAATAAGTATTTCTTAAGGCAGCATTTAGGAATGGGATTTAATGGACTTTATTATTCCAACATAAAAGTTGCTCTTTAATGTGTAAAGCACTCATCATGCTTCGTCCCTACCTCATAAAAAAAAACAACAGAAACAGAACAATCCTGACTGGCAAATGTGTAGTGGAATCACCTGTAACAGCATGGAGCAAAAGAAAACATTTTATACATTCATATGAAATGATGGGAGGATAAAATAAATCTTGCCATAGCGCCAGTGGCAGTTAATGGGTACAGACAATGGCCACTTTGAAGGCATACTGTTGCACATTGCTGTGAAGTCTGTTGGAGACAGTGGTTATCAGGGAGTGACAATCAGTGGCACTGACTACAATTTATTTATGATCGAGACTGTGGAGCCACTGGATCCCAAAGTTACCAATTAGAAGTCCAGAATGTGTTGGTGTATAAATATTCTAGAGTCATCTCAATTCTGGTGGAATGCACCTTTACCATTCTTACAGTACAATAAAACTCTGCATTACCAATGAAGAGGTGGGAGCGGAAGGAACTTAAAGAGGAATGAGCACACATATCCAAAATACTGGATATTAAAAAACATCACACATGCTTGCAATAGTTCATTTGGCAAGAAAGTCATTTTCATGGCATACTGTATCTCACAGTGAAGAGTTAATCTTCTCTACATTAAGCACAGTATCATCCATCTATCCATCCTTCAATTATTATTAGTCCTAGGTACACACACAGACATACCACACACACAGACACACACACATGTACACACACACACACACAATGACATTTTAAATTTTTTGTAGCACAATCTGCAGTCCTGTGGAATTCAATGCCACAGTTTGTCCTTCATTCACCCAGTTGAACAAAAAAGAAAATACTTTTTCAAAGGAGAAAAAAGTGTATAACTGATCACACACTTCAATAACAAAAGGTTGCTTTTGGTCTCTAAGGCTGTCCGCTTGTTTCAAGATTTCTTCTGTTTTCCTTCACATACGTAGAACAAACAGAGCAAAGTTGTGTCTATCAAAGAACGTGGCATTTGCTGTCAAGGCTGATGAATAAGATGGCAAAAACAAGTGGACATAAAGGAGCAACAGCTGATGACACAACTGACATTTGCTCCAGGTTGCTCTACAAAATCAAACATGGTGGTGTATGCACTTAGTGTTCCTCCTCATACATTTCTTCTTTGGTCGTAATCATCCATTTTTCAAGAGTTCATGTCGTTCTTGCATATATTACTATTTATTGTCATTTGTTTTATTAGATTTTATATCTTAACATCCCATCTGGGCAAAATAAATAGTGTTTCCAGACTTCTGCAAAGTAATTTCCTTCTAAGGCAACTGGTCAGCAGTCTTCTCCTTCAAGTGGCTCCAATGTGCACCTAGAGATGAGAAAAGTCCCCCTCCTCTATGGTGCATGTCAACACAAGGAACACAGACAAAAACACACACACCCACACACAAACACAAGATCGTTTCCCCAGGCTGAGTGGGTCCACTCGCCACTGTGCCTCTTCAACAGTGGGGTTGGGGGGGGGGCACCAGTGGGGGTCTCTTGGCCCCACAGCTGACCCCGTCTGTTGACAGCTCTTGGTTGTGTCCTCACTGGGGTGGGAGGTCTGGGCCGGCCGCTAACTGTCGGGGCCGTTGTTGAGGAAGTAGGTGGTCATCTCCCCCTTGCCCTTCACCTTGACCATACCACGACACTCCAGCTGGTAGCCCCTACTGGCCAGCACATTATACAGGTCTGTGGTGACCTGTGGTTGAGAAGAATGCTCAGTGTTAAGATGATTGGCCCACCTTTATCAAAAAGCATCTTCATCTTCACAATCACACCGTTCCATTCCTCTACCTACAACCACATCCACCTCTGTCTGCTGATGATAGGGTATTATTATTTGGGTATTCTGTTTGATATGGTCGGTCTTGTATAATGCAGTAACACTTCACATGCAGCAGATGGCAGCATAAGGTATAAGCAAAAACTGGGATGTTGCCAAGAAGACTGCAACAACAGACAGTGAGACTACACTTTCTTCACACATCATTTCCTCTATAAAAAAATATCTATTCACAGAAGAACACTTAAAGCACTTGCCTTGAAGGAACTTCATTTATATATGTTCTGAATAAAGTCTGACCAAGTGAATGACCCAATGAAAATAATCTAAACAGATGCCAACCTGAATGCGGTCTGGAACTCCTGTGCTGTCCATGCGACTGGCTACATTCACTGTGTTCCCCCAGATGTCATACTGAGGTTTTCGAGCACCTATCACCCCAGCCACGACTGGCCCAATATTAAGACCTGCGGAAAAGATACCACCGCTAGCATCAGCATCCAAAACCCAAATGCGATGATATGCAATGATAAAACATGATCATAACCTCATCTCTGTGTATTCTCAATGTAAACAACTGATTTACAATATGACTGTAAATGATGGCTCCACAAATCCATACTAAATAATCAGTTGTTTAATTTCTCTACATTGTGTTACACTATTGCACTTTCAACTTAAAACAGCGCAGATTCTATGTTAGCAATATGCACTCCTTGTTAGTTCATTGTGTTGTAGCTTGAATGTTATCCTCTTTTGTAAGTCGCTTTGGATAAAAGCGTCTGCTAAATGCCTAAATGTAAATGTAAATGTAAATAATCTTTTGCATGGATAAGCACACATTTGTCCTCTGGGGCACTAGTGAGATAATCCGCTGACCTATCTTCATCTGGAAATTGTTGAAAGAGTGCTCGTTGATGTGTGCCATCTGCTTCCGCAGCCGCATGGCGTAGTCGGCCAGAGCCAGGATGTGGGAGCGGCCCTCGCGGTCGTAGGTGGAGTCGTTGAGACCCGATGCTGCCATGTAGGTGCTGCCGATGGTCTTGATCTTCTCCAGCTGCCTGAACCTCTCCTTGCTAATGATCTGCAGGGGACAGACAAACACAGGGAGGTAAACAGACATGGACACAGGTCACTGTAGAGAACCACTGCCACTGGGGGGATGCTGTATGCTGTTCTATCCTACAGAGTTTGCTTGTTAGCATGTGTGGGGTGAAGGAGAGGTGAGAAGGTCTTCAACTATAGCCTACAGGTGGGCTGTGAGTGTGCAATACCTATGATGGGGGAGCTGCCGCTAAGTATACTATTCCAGTGACCAAGCCACATGGGAAAGTTCTAATTATGTGAAACCGTGCAAAAACACAACGTTATCAACAGGCCTTAAAGCAACATTAAGGAGTTTTGGTGTAAAACTAGTGGTCTAGCTACCTAAAAGGCACAAAAAATCTTCTAAACTTTTCCCAGAGCCTTTTTCACACAGCTAGAACATGCTAATTGGTGTTTGATGGCAATACAGTCAGCAATGTCATGCTGTAAAGGTTTTGTTTAATTTTAAGCTGGTTTTCTACTCTCCACCCAGAACTAAACATTGCATATCCTGGATGGCTGGTGGAAAACCACTGGCTCCTCGGCCCCCTGATTGCTCCTCCACTGTTCTCACCTCATCGAAGTCAGCAATAATCTCGTTGAGCAGCCTCAGGCACTCCACGCCCTCGTTGTTGGCCTCCAGCTCCACGTAGAACTCAGAGAAGTTGCTGATGGAGGCGAACATGACGGCCACACACTCACACGACTGGTAGTAGAGCTCATCGTTGCGGTGCTCCCGCTGCAGGAAGTGCACCGCTACGTCCTTGGGCAAGATGTTGTGCAGGAGGCGGCGGTTGTAGGCCTGCAGCTCCTCCATCTCCTCCTTCTCTTCTGTGGCCTAGGGGGCAATAGAGAGACATGGAGATGCAGCAGAGGCCCAAAGACACCCAAAAACACGCACACATATCAGTGGGTTACCAACCGGCCTCTACATAAATGTGCAGTGCACGAGAATGGGGAAAGACTCTTAATGTTTGACTTGACAGCCACTCAAAGGACACCACTGGCTCCATGAGTATGGGAGAAGACTGAAAAGATTTGACTGACATTTGACAGCAGCAAATCAAAGGACATCACTGGCTTAAGTGCTCCTCAAGTAACATGTTGATTGGCTAGAGGTTTGTATAGCCCTATGTGGGCCCTTATTTTCCATTTATAGGACAATACATAAGATTTCTGATTTTTTTTTGAGCACACACACAGAATAATAGAGAGCTTAGAGGGAACCTAGAAGAGCACTCACTAAATGACAAAACTGGAAGCTCTCTCTCTACACACACACACACACACACACACACTGAACAGAGTTCTTTGGAGTAATTTGCCAAAATCAGACAAATAAAGGTTTAAAATCATGAATGGACTATTAAGGTTGCGCACTCTGGATATTTACAAAGACTTCCAAGACTGTGATAGGGATGATGCACTGGCGATGTGCTGGTTTTCACAGATCTGTGCCCTTCAGAACTCTCTGACTGAGTGCAAGGGTAATTAAGAGTGACTGTGTGCCTGACTTTGTAGTTTATTTTCTTGTCCTGCGGCGGTCTTCTCCGCAGGACTGCTGAACTGTCTGTCTGCGCTGGGGCTGCCACGACTACTCTAAGAGATTGCTCTTGGCTAAAGGGTGTAGGGACTGCCATCCATCACCTACTGTACAGCAGGCCAGTCTAGACAGTGGTGAAGGGGAAAGAGTCCTGACTGCAGTGTCAGTGTCACTCGTGCTGCAGGGGTAGGCTGTTTGAAGCCCGTCTGCTCTGATCTGAGGTCAGCGTGTTTCCAGAACATCCAGAGAATGACTAATATAAGGCATCAAGGAGGACAGCTTTTGGAGAAGGACAAGATGTTTTCTGTTTGAGTCTGAGTGGGACTCTTGAGCTGCTGTACACTAACGAACCTGAAGCTTCCACAGGAAGTCCAGGCGTGCAGTAGACTCCACCTGCTGGGCATGCAGGTACAGTGCGAGCACAAACACCATCAGGATCACAGGGGTGATCACCCGCAGGGGCACTTTGGTCATAGCCTTATCGCTGTGCAGAGAGACAGAGAGATAATCACAGGAAATATCATTATCAGTGACTCTGGAAAACACTTAATGCCCAGCTTAATCTTTATGACGAATGCTGTAATGCAGGGCAGGCACAGTATGCTAAAACCCAGTCTGGAGCTACTACTCACCAAGTCTCATTGAAACTCCTCCTAAATCAAAGAGAAACAGCCATATAAATTTCAATATTTCACACCAAAAGCCTCACAGGAAATGTTAACAACCATACAGAACCTGTTAACACACAGCAATCTTTCACTTACAATAGAAGAGTTCCATTCAAAGCCTCGTCAGACCTGAAATAACAAAGAAAAAGCTCTGAGACATGGAAAAACACACTGACTTCCTCTGGTTCTTATCTGTTGACCAGACCCTCATTTAGGAAGCAATTATCACCTCCAAGGTCACATTGTCAGCATGAGCACAAGTGACCCTGTGTGTCAGGTTGATAAGGCCAAGGCACTGTGTCTGCACAGTGAGGAAGGGCAGAAAGCATAGCTAGCATAGCATAGCATAGCATAGCATAGCATAACACAGCACCTCAGAGCCCTAGCACTATGACTGTGAGAGGTCACGGGACTCACAGGGTGTTGGCGGTGAGCAGCAGGTCCGCATTGTCAAACAGCGCCACCTGTGGCCACTCCACCAGCAGCAGGAAGAGGAGCTGGATGAAGAACATAAGAGCGAGCTTGCCAATGCTGCTGATGTGCAGGAACATGGAGCTGGCCAGCAGGCTCAGGAGCACACTGTATGTGAAGTACTGCAACATAGACAGAGGTAGTCAACATACATCTAATTGCATATACATACGTACATAAACTCACATGCGACATACATGCGAATGCATTGTGAACATAAACAAACTTGCAACTTGCATCTAAAGGCATCTCACCTCTGGGAAAGGGCAGGGGTAGTCCTGGCCAGGGCACAGGGCCAGTTTATCTTCAGTAGCGAGCGAAAGGTTATGAAGGAGGCACAGATTGACAGAGCTCACTGAGGTGTTGAACTCGCGAGACACACAGCCTTCCAGGTCCTCTTTATCACAGGTAAACTGCAGATATAGACAAAGAGTGCTGAGCATGAAAGAGTCACACTTCACATGAGCACATGTGTACACACACATACCCATACACACACGCACACAGACCATTTAACACACACACACGTGTATGTGGACACAACACACACACACTTACACACACACAAACAAGCACTGGGTTGTGATTGAGGACATCATGCAAATAATTAGGTCTGTGTTTGGGAGGGAGGGAGTGCCCACCATGTTTACGAAGGCTGAGATAAACACAAGGACGATGGTGAGGACTCCCACGAGGGTGCTGTTGGTGCGCGACTCAACTATCCTCTTCGACACAGTCTGCAAGGCAACTGGAAAGAGCTGCAGTAATGAGGAATGGAGAGACACACAGAGAGAGAGAGAGAACAGGATGGAGTGAAATTGCTTTGATGTATTTCCTAAACATTTCCAACATCTCAAGATGACTCAATGGTGAATGAATCAGAGGCTGAACAGTTGCCTGGCTACAGCTGAACAGAGGCTGTCTTGACCTACCTTAAAACAGGAGTAGATGGAACAGATGAAGACTATATGGGCGAGGATGACAAAGATACTGAGGAAGATCCCCACCATGACAGGGGTACTACAAGCAAAAACAAAGATCTGGTTAAGACATTTTCTTGTACAGTTTCAGTGAAATGAACTTGTCTTTCATTATAATCCTGTTCAGCTGACTACCCAAAAGGCACGTTCATTTTTTGTTTTCTACCTATCAGAAGAAAACATACATCATAGTGTAGTACCATAAACCAGTCAAAATTACCCACAATAAACTGATGTGTTCTTTTTACTGTTTCTGTTGCTGTGTGAGCAAGTATGGGAGAGAGAGAGAGAGAGAGAGAGAGAGAGAGAGAGAAACAGAGAGAGAGGAAGAGTTTATGCGTGTGTGTGTGTGTATGTGTGTGTCAACTCACTGAGGGAAGATGATGATCTGAATGCAACAGATGAAGCAGAAAACCACGAGGGTGCAGGCTACATATCCTCCAAATCGATCATCCACTTTTTTGGAGTACTAAGGGGGCACAGATGAAATCGAGATAAAATGCTTTGAGACCAGGCTGAGCAGAATGCAATGACTTATTTCAGCCACTAGGTGGCTAAGTCACCTCTTGCAACTCTCAGTTGAGTCTTAGCCCTGTTACCTAGCAGCAAGGTAGGGAAGTGGAGCAGTCTGTACCTTTTTCTCTAGGTTCGAGGTCTGGAAGGTGAGCAGAAATTTCTTGACGTGGTCTTTGCGGAGCTGGTCGATGGACCGGGCGTCAATGGCGCGTCCCAGAAACTCATCCACCTCATCCTCGGGGTTCAGGGTCTCCTGAGTGCACCGGCTAGCCACGCCGACCGTGGGAAGAGAGGAGGACAGAGAGGGGGAGGCGAAGAAAAAGAAAAAGAAAAAGATGGAGGACAAAAACCTCAGATGGCCTACTTCACAAAAGGCTGGGGTCAGACAGTGCACCCTTTTTAAATAAAAAAACCTGTGGCTGCCCCGCATCTATACTTAGTCTATGGGGGTCCATGAGAATTGCGTGGTGGTAACTCAATAATAGCTCCTGTCCAGAGTGGACACAAGGGCCTGGATTTGAGCTTTTTGTGAAAGCAGTACTCACTTGTCTTTGCTGGAGGCCTCGTCAATGCCCTGGGAACAAGACAACAGGACAGGGGCAGATTAGCACCCAGACAAGGGATTCAAGGGCACTCAGACACACACACACACACACACACACACACACACAGAGAGAGAGCCATCTGCAGCTGCTAAGCCATCACGGACACAGTGATGTTTTAATTAAGGCTCCAAGGCTTCAAATTACACATCCTACCTATTCCCTTAGGACACACATACTCCTCTGGGAGACGGGAAGGAGTGAAAGAGGGAGAGAGAGGGAGAGAAAGAGGAGGAGAACTGTGAGAAACAGAGAGGACCCGACAGAATGAAAAATGGTGAGAGAGTAAAAGAAAGGAGAAGGGAGCGAGAGAGAGATTTGCGAAGGTGTGTAAATGTGTGGCTAAGCCTTTCAAACAGCACCCCTATTGCCAGCGGAGCAAAACAACTGTGAATGGAACCAATCAGGGGCATCCTGTGTGCTGTGAAGTATGAATCTGCAGTAATAAAGGGCAAAGCACAGGACCGTTTTAAAACCACCTTCCAGTCCAGAGCACTTTCCATTAAATCACTGATCAGTGATCTGAATTCATGAGGATTATGAAATATCTCCATCTATTTAGGTTCTACATCCAGAAATATCAGCTGAGCTGCAGAGGGGTGGTGGTGGTGTCAGAACACATACACAGACTCAGTCATGAACAGGACCACTGAGGACCCCTGCGGGTACAGGGAGTGGCGGCTGGGCTGTCTCACCATCTGTCTGTAAACTTTGGAGTCTTTGGTCCTGGAGAAGGATCTGTCAGGCACCCAGCGGGGCATCAAGCCTTCACCAGAGTTCGCCCGGGCCCTCTGCAGCTTCGCCATCATGGCCTTCTCCTCTTTCTGTGGCAGACACACAAGCACAAGCACACACACACACACACACACACACGCACAGAAACATGGTTACCTGATATGAGAACTTCTGTGTGTGCTCATTTTCAATACTGTGCATCATGCTTTTGTCTTTCTACAACACATTACCATCAAACCTTGTTCTGTTTAGTAAAAAAAACTGCTGGGCTTGGAATGACTTTAAACATATGAAAATTGTAAAGTGGTTTCCCTGAACATATTTCAAATACATGAAATATTAATAACAGACTATATAAATGGAGTATGACCTCATAAAGTGTGCATATCTGTATGTGTATGTGTATGTGCATGTGTGTGTGTGTGTGTGTGTGTATGTGCATGTGTGTGTGTGTGGTGTGTGTGTGTGTGTGTGTGTGTGTGTGTGTGTGTGTGTGTGTGTGTATGTGTGTGTGTGTGTGTGTGTGTGTGTGTGTGTGTGTGTGTGTGTGTGTGTGTTGTGAGTGTCAGTGTGTGAGTGTGTTCCTGACCCTCTTCTGGCTGCAGCCCAGCACAAGGAAGGTCTCGATGTTGTTCTCTTTGAGGTAAGCGTTTCTCTCTCCTCCGTAGCCCGGCTCCACCTCGTAGTCTCCGTTCAGGTACTGCAGAGTGGCTTTGGTGATGTGGATGCGCCTGCCAGCAGAGCAAGACCAAGCCTGTCAGTCCCACGCCTGAGATACCCCATGCACACGCAAGCTCTCTGAGACAGCAGCACTACGCTAGCAGTGCTAACTCTGTCTGCTTGCCTCAGACAAAAGCCACGTTTGATGCATTTATTGTTAGCCGGTGGGAAGTATTTGGTGTGATTATTGTCAGGCTTTCGGCCTCTTCGTAAGTCACTGGCTCTATGTGAGATTACACTAACGTATATAACGTATATCTGCATTAGCAGAATGCACTGAATTGCCATAGCAACAGAGAGTGATGTCATGATCCTTTCATATAACACTGAATAATGTAAAAGACAAGACAAAAATATTTAGATTTATTTTATACATAAATGTAAACAAATGCATATTTCTCCTGTGAGTAAACTAGCGTCTTGTGTTATTCCACCCAAGGGCGAGGGGGCCAGGTGTGTGTAATGGAGAACCTCTCCGCAGGTGTGCCCACTCACCCTGCCTTTCCACCCGCTTCCATCTGGTTGGCCAGCGTGACGTCGTTGGACCACACGTCAAACTGCCACTTGCGCAGGCCCAGCACGCCGCAGTGGACGCGGCCGCTATGGATGCCCACTCGCATGTTGACGTTAACCCCTGTGACCTCTCGGACCAACCTGCAGAGGGGAGTGAGGTGGGAGGAGGAGTTGAGAGCAGGAGAATGTCCATCAGGCCTCACAGGGCACATAATCTGACCTCATTTTACAGCCAATCTAGCAGTCTGTTTAACCAGGCGTCCCTGAATAAGACACTTCAATGGAAAAAGAAATGTCATACGTTCACAGCAAATAAAGAAACACAATGTGCTCAAATGTCTTGTAAGTAAAGAGCTTTGACAAGAAAATCTTGAATAAAGGGCAACAGACAGAGAGAGACAGAGTAAGAGAGAGAGCAAGAGAGAGAGAGAGAGAGTGGTGAGAGAGAGAGAGAAGACTTACGAGATGGCTTCAATCATGTCTACTCCCATCTCCACACAGCAGTGGGCATGATCTGCCCTGGGTTCTGGGAGTCCAGACACACAGTAGTAGCAGTCGCCCAGGATCTTAATCCTCAGACAGTGATTCTCCTTCAGGACCAACACACACACACACACACACACACACAAACGCACAGAAACACACAGAAACACACACACAAACACACACACACAGTGGTAGATTATTAGGAGACAGTGACACGTAGGCTAAGAGGGTGCCCACGGTCACGAGTTAAACAAAAATATTTGTAATGATTTTTGAGTCATTTACGAGACTTAGTAGAAACGGAATTTAAACATATTAGCCAAATACAACCCAAAGGCTTAAATCAAAGTACAGGCCTCATTTATTTTCGTTTATTTTCATTTATTATCACTGGCTGACTCTAATCAGAAGAAGATGCAGTGTGTGCATCTGGCCACAGCTGCACCAGAGGAAAACAGAGGAGACACAGGACAAGCTGAGCACAGAACTGTAAATGAGGTTTGTTGTGCTTTCTACAGGTTTCTTCAACAACTCTGTGGCTTTATTTGTTATACTAAACCTAATGACAGTCGGACAGCCTTTGCGCAAAGAAATAGCCTGAATCTAAATATGTAGTAAAGGTAAAAATATTTCTTTAAACAGATCTGACTGACATGAAAGGTTGGGCTTTGATCCAGTGATATCCAGTAGGCCAGTGGTGGCCAAACTAAGGCCTGGGGGTTGTTTGCTGCCCGTTGCTCTCTGTCAAGCAGCCCACCATGAAGTCTAAATACTAAATGGAATGTGGCCCTTTGTTACATCAATCCAATATTATATCATTGCACATCAGAGCCTCAGCATTGTCACAGTGATTTTGAACATCATTGATATGGATACAAGCTCATTTTCCACTGAAAAGATAATCTGCTCAAAAAAGATGTCCATCTAAGTTAGTGTGTCATATTTGTCAGTAGTATCATTAAGCCCTACATATAGCATATAGAATGTTTGACAGCATGGGGGTTTTCTTATCTAAACTGCAGTCGATCTAAACCGCAGTAGCTTCACTTGTAACTGGTTGAAATTTTGCATTGGCCCTCAGCAAATTCAATTTTTCAGTATGTGGCAAGCAGAAAAGTTTGGCCGCCCCTGCAGTAGGCTTATTGGAGTTTGCTATAACTGTTGGTTAGTGGACATCAGCAATCTTGACATGAGACCTATGGCTTATTAAAAACCCCCGGTTTCCAATGTATTTCATAACGCCCTATAGAACCCACCCATAGGCTGAGCTGCCATACAGTCAAAAGAGTTTGTATGGCATTTGTTTAACTAAATATGTGGTGCATGCTTCAGATAGGACATGGACATAGGAGAGAAAATACTCATCTAATCTTGTTTTGATAAGCAGTGGAGATGCACAAAATAATACGTACCAAGAACACAAAAAAACAGTGGGTCAGGCATCATTTTCAACAATACTAGTAGTTCAAAGCAGTAGTGAGGTTGCTATTGCTGCTATGATAGCCATAGCTATTGGTCTAGGTCGACTATAATATAATATCTTGCTGCTATAGTAGCCATAGCTATTGGTCTAGGTCGAGTCGCCTGTGAAATAACCTGCTCATCACTGTTAGAAGAGTCACGCTTGACTGGAAAACTAATGGGATTCCATTGACCATATAATCATAGCCGTGTGACAGTGCAGAGTGCCAGACACTCACCCAGGCCAGCTTGTCAAAGCGAGCAAAGAGCTCATTGAGGGTCATGACCAGCTCCTGGGCTGTGCACTGGGATGCCAGGCTGGTAAAGCCCTCGATATCTGCAAACAGAATACTGAGAGAGAAGCAGAGAAGACAAGGGCGAGAAAAACACAGAAAAGAAAAGAAAGACAAAAAAAGAAAGGAGGGAGAGGAAGAGAAAAAGACAATCAAAAAGAGTTCAGGAATCAATAATTTCTGCAAATGTTGTCTGGGTCATCTTCGGTTGGCTGCCATTCGAGACAGTCCCTATAAAAGCCATTTGGGCAGCTCTGATTCTGTCTAAAGTGATGCACTGCAGGTGGGTCACACTTAGGCCCTCCTAGATTAGGACAAATGGCCGCGTGCACTCAAGTAGACCTTTTTTAGACACTTCTTTCCTGTGTCTACAGGGACACTCTTGAATAACTCCTTGAATTCATAGAACTCCATTCACAGACGCCAGAGTTGCTTTGACTAAAGTAAGAAGGTCAGGTTCAATTTGTTCTTCGACTTTTGGTTTAACCCTTATTTGTTCTCACTGACTAGAGCGTTTTTGTTTTTTTTCTTCGTCCCCCTGTGTAATATTCTTGAGCAACAGGTGGCACTGTTTCCACCAAAGCAACTCAGTCTGGAGTGGAGGACACAATCGTGGATTTACTGGTCAGTAAACACAAGCCATGGCGTCCTGGTTGCATGTGGAGAATGCAATGCCCCTGCCTCTTTTCTTAGATTAGGGGGGCTTGTTATGGCAGGAAGTTCACATGCATGCTGTCAGAATGGTGCTCCTATACTGCATGAACTCTTTAAAGAGCGCTAGCAGGAAAAACATGCTCTTAGAACAAGCCATGATCGTGACCTCAGGCTGCAGTCACAGATGTCACTGTGGGGGAGAAAAGTATGAGAGAGAGAGAGAGAGAGAGAGAGGGAGAGGGAGAGGGAGAGGGAGAGAGAGAGGGATAGAAGAAAGAACAGGAAACGCTCTCCCGCGGGACGGCTCCAGTATGCGACCTGCCGTGAACCCATCGGAGCAACAGCATGTTCTCAGCACATCTAAAGTCAGTGCCTCGCCGGCCACGGAACCCCCCTCGCCGGACCCTGACCTACAGATAATCACTCGCACAGATGCTCCTATGGCCAAGCCTACTCCAACCCCTCCACTCGCCTACGTGAGGGAATGACAGATCAACATATAGACAGTCAAACAGAAGATTCATGCTCCCACACACTCTGGAGTGGATCGCTTGGATTATTTTGGGAAGTGTGCGTGTGCGTGTGTGTGTGTGTGTGTGTGTGTGTGTGTGTGTGTGTGTCTGTGTGTGTGTGTGTTTACCTGACATTATCGTGTTTCTGGATGTAGATCTTGTGAAACATCATATGCTCCTTCTTGGCATTGATGTCTGCCTTCATCTCCATGGCAACATGCCTTGGCAACACTGACAGCAGCAGGCGTTCCTGAAGAGACAGGGGAGTTTGTGTGTGTGTGAGTGTGTGTGTGTGTGTGAGTGAGTGTGAGCATTGTAACAGACACAGAGAAAAACAAGGTTTATAGGATTGATTTTCAATTGTTTTGATTTACTGCCCATAACTGAGGGGTTGATTACTCAAAACTGTAGCTTCAGTCATCTACACTATATGACTCACATTGGTTGCAACTAACAACGCTAAAACCGCAAACAATGATCAGCAGTAACCATTAACCCTCTATAAATCTCTATGTGCACACACAGACTTGTAGGCACTGTACAGGAACACCTTTCTTACAGTCAAATGTGTAAATACAAAATTGTGTGTGTGTGCGTGAGGGTGTGTGTGAAAGAAAGACGTAACTTTGCGTGTGCAGGGTACACATGGTATGTATATTTGTGTGTGTTGTATATGTGCATGCTTGTTTGTGTGTGTGTGTGTGTGTGTGTGTGTGCGCATGTTGTGTGTACAGTACCTGTTGCTGGTTCTCTCTCTGCAGGCGCAGGCGTGCCTGGATGTAGCCCCGTGTTTCTTCGAAGGCCTGTCTCTGAGACACTTCAGCTGGATAGTGGGTGCAGATCCCAATGAGGTTGGTGCACAGGAAGATCAGGATGTTGGCACTTAACTGCAGAAATTCAAACATCCAGAGAGAGGAAAGGGGATTAGGACACTGTCAAACTCATCCACTTCAGCTATGACATTTCATAAACCATCTGCCAAACGGGACAGAAATAGACAGAGAGATTTTCCCAGATAATACGGTGACCTTTTAAAATATCGGCACTGGTTTGAAAATGTTCATCACAAAGCCAAACACCAACAGAATGTGAGCATTTGATCAAAACAAAATCAGTTCATTTGCACAGCCCCCCAAACACAGGGACGTTCGAGAAAGGGACACATCAATCTTTGTGACAGTTCGCCACCCTCTCATGGGGTGTATCTCTGACCAGGGCGATGCTTCTCAGGCTCCCGGTGGACTGTGTGTCAGTCAGAGGAGAGGAGAGGCGAGGGGCAGAGAGGGGCAGAGTGGACCGGAGAGTTCTCCAGGCTACCCAAGGCCTCGCCGACTCAAACGTGCTTGCCTGCCTGCTTGCCAGCCTGCCCGCTCTCTGGGCTGAAAAGCATCCATAATAGATGGGGTCGATCAATTAAAGACGCGGGTGGGAAGATGACGGGGGAAGGCCTCTTCATAAATCCACTCAGTGGTGCACAAGGGCGCAGTTGCTTTCATGTTTATGAAGGGCCTACATGGAGCATTTCAAAGGAATAATGGATGACATATCCTCCGCTGATGCCAGCGCTGGCATTAATCAAAACGCAGAGACAACGCGCATTCGCACACACGCCACTCCTTCTCTTCTCCTCCCCGCTCTTCCCTCGCCTCTCGCCTCTCGGCTCCCGACGCTGCACCTTCAACATGGAGGGGGCTTGGCGCAGCGAGCGGTGCTGGCTGGTGAAGTGGTCAGGTCTAAAGTGGGCACGATCGTAAGACCTGCCAAAAATCTGCCACGAACTATCTTGTCACTGCCATGCACGGTATGAAATATAAACAAAATGCTCCAGTTGCCCCAATATAATCTTTCTTTCTGCTGATCTATCTCTTTCTCTCCTCTCTCTCTAGTTCCATATGTCTCTTCCTCTCTGATTTCATGTTCTTTAAGCACGGCCTGGGAAAGTTTTATGACCTCTGACCCCTAGTGAACAGGCTGCTGTTTCCTGTGCTGCTCTGGGTGCTGCTAGCAGTAGAGTGAGCTGCAGAGATGAGCTCAGTGGCCCCGTTCTGGATGCGCCAAGGCTCAAGCTGTGCTGAGGCCGGGGCTTGCTTCACGTTCCCCTCAGACGACATGCTGCTTTACACAGCGGCCGCTCCAAGTCGCTGGGACAGCAATCTATCATGCACAGCGATAAGGGGGGAGGGGGATGCGTGATGAGAAGGGCCAAAACATGCAGACACAAACACACACACACACACCCTCAGACAGGCTGGCCAACAAACATACACACACGCATATACACACCCAAACACACATGCATGTACTCAAACACAAACAACCCCAAAAATACAAACACATTCACACACACACACACACATACACACACATGGCAAGAGATCACAGAGAGGGTTAAAAAAAAAAAGAAATACATACTACAAGAGCCCTTTTCTGTTCATTTCTCCAGCACACTGATTCCATGAACAAACAAAGCATTCATTTAACCTCTGTAAAGAAGAAATAAAATCCCCTCTGGTATCAATCTCCTCCATGTTACTTTCATCTTCTCATTATTACTTTACTTGCCTATATCACACATAGAGTCTGCTAATGAGACACACACACACACACACACACACACACACACGCTCACTCCAGTTCCAGTCTTTTTGAGAGTGTCTATTTGATCCTCACCCTTTCCATTAATAAATCAAACACCTCATCTGACTCTGCCCTGGATTGCACATAATGTAAACCTGAGAGAGACATAGAGACGGTGTGTGTGTGTGTGTGTTTGCAAAGAGTGAGAGAGTGAGCGAGAGAGAGGGAGAGAGAGAGAGAGAACAAAGGAATAAATACAGAAAGAACATAGTGTGACAGAAGAAAGCATAGCAGCCCTGTGAGGTCACCCCAGGAGATGGAGTGAGAGCCAGTCGCTGCTGCGCCCTGCCCCTTCCAGCTCCTGGGCACTGAGTGGCACCCCTGGGAACTGACATGGCCTGCCTGCGTTCCTGCGTTCCTGCGTGCCCGCCTGCGTGCCTAATCAGCCGCATCTGCCTGTTGCAGCGGGGCTCCCATCCCACACGCTTATTATCAGGCCAGACAGAGTGGGCCTCCTCCACACACACACACACACACACGCACACTACACATTCCAGCTTATCTCAACATCAGGACCAACATCCACTGCACTGACATGGTATGTGGTCAAACCTGTGTGGGGTGTTTCTCTCTCTCTCTCTCTCTCACTCTCTCTCTCTCTTCCTCTCTCTCTCTCTGCATTTGTTGCCTTCATGAAAGGCGGAAAGAGCAAGGGCAAAAAGACAAAGTACAGTACTACTGTGATTCAATTTATTATTACTGGTACTACTGTAATTCAATCCCAGTGTTTCCGAAGCTCACATGTCATGGGTGAAGGAATGGTCTCTGAGCAACAGCAGGGGGTAGGACTGCTTGTTTACTTGGATAGAGTTTACACTGTACACATGCGCGCACACACAAACATACACACACACACACACACACACACACACACACACACACACACACACACACACACACATACATGTTTCCATAACAGCAGGCATTCCTCCTTCAGCCTGACATTCACAATCTCTTGTCTCTTTAAAAAAAAAAATGGCTCTGGTGATGGTCCGATTTGACAGATGACAACATAAAAGAAATGATTAAAACAAAGACAAATGAAAGAAATGTACTGAATTGAGCCAAGTGAGAACACCATTACTGAGAAACATGTCTGTCTCTTTCTGGATCTGTACGGTACTGTGAAAACCCCATTTATCTAAAACAGTCCTTTCTGGTAGTCTGCATTTCCATTTAGTCCAATATGTTAGTATGCATCTTGCCTGTTGTTGGTTGATCAGCAAAACCACTTAAGTGTGAAAAAGAGAAGCAACAGGGGACCAAGGCAGAGGGTGTAGATGACTCACTCTCCTCCGCCTCTCCCCCATGCAGGTGGGACAAATAGAGTGAATGAAACAATAATGCTTCCTTGTCGCCACCAGCGCCTCTGCACTGCTGCCACTGGGAAACCAATAAGGGCCATGACACATCACTTCCTCTCTCATATACTACATAGCAGATTGGCATTCAGAATCAGGCAGACGCACAATGATATACTGGCACTAAGGAGTTGTGCAGAGTTTCATCTTAAAAGAACTCTAGTATATTCCAACAGGAACATTATTACATAGACACACACACAGACAGACACACACACACACACACACACAGAGAGAGAGAGAGAGAAGGAAAGCAAGCAAGCGAGAGAGATATGTTTTCATAACAGAAGGTTTTCCTTCAGGCTGATGTTCACAAACAAGCTCCTGACAGCTTCAAGTAAAATTAGAACCTTTGCCATTTTCATAAACACAACATAATCCTGTTCACTCTTAAAGCCACTTAAAATACAGTTGTAGAGACATGACTGGTTTTAACAACGTGTCTTGACACATTTCTGTAAACAGTTTCATGTACACACACAGTTCACAGGACTTATCACTGTAAACACTATGCAAGTGCTTCTTTCACATGTCCAGCTAACCCCCTTAAGCTTACTTAAGACATTTACTTATTTTATAACATTGTAATTATTTAATAAAAATAAACAAAAAAAATACATAAATACATTAAATACATTTGTCGCAGGAGCTGAATTGCGTTTGCTGCTTAAAAACATTCCATGTCCTGGATCTAGGAGGCTTCTGTAGCTTTATGAGTGTACTGTTAATGTGACCCCTTTTGTACTTCCGTAATGTCAATGTCAGCTTCAAGACAAATTCAGATTAAAAAATAGAACTCGTACTTGTGCCCCAACTTGAGGTGTTGGGTTGCAGTCTGCTGTACTGAATTAGTATAAATGTCACAAAGAGCATCTTGCAGGTGTTTGCAGAGCCTGTGGCACTACTCAAAGCTACACACACACACAGAGACACAAATTTTTGCTAGTGTTTAAGCTGTTGCTATGGCGAGGGCAGGCGAGGCCACTGGCTGGAGAGATCTGTCTTAATTTGATCAGATCACTTGAGTGTTGAACAGCTGTCATTATCCTATGCCTGTGACGGATGGACTGCCTTGAAAACAAGCCCACCCACTGCGCTCAAGTCACCGGGCCGCTCCATCAGCCGCTGTGCTTGTTTCGTCCATCTCCGAGGGGCCCCACGGGGGGGCCTCTTCCGCCACCGGTGTGGCTGCTGCCGTCATCCCCCACCCCCTGAGTTGTGCCGCATCTCTCCTGAGCTCCTCCTTGACTGAGGCAGTGTTTTAACAAGCGTGCGAGTGCCAACCCATACCACAGCTGCCAGTTTTCCCAGCGCCCCTCTCAAGACTGAGGTATTAACTTTTAACAATGGTGCCCACCAGAGCCAAGGCATGGCATCTGTCAATGTGCGTGCATCTTTGTATGTGGGTGTGTAGGTGTCTATCTGCGTGTCTGTTTGAGTGTGTGCGTGTATCTGTGAATGTGTATGTGTAAGTGTGTGTGTATGTGTCTGCACGAGAGAATGACTGAGGCTCTGGCTGAAGGAAGTCAGCTGGCCAGCGTGAAACGACAGTCAGTTTATAAGTGTCATCTAATGGCACTTCTGTGGGTGATGTGCGCCACACAATAGTGCTGACCTTGAAGGGACGATTCAGTCAGGAAATGTAAACTCTGTGATTATCTCCTCATCCACGAGCCTGAGCCTGAGCCTAAGCCTGAGCCAGCACACAGTCCCTGTGTTAGTGCTCTTTATCACTGGAAATGCAGGGAGTCTCTTTGCCTAGCACGTAGCCCTTGTGCTACGCTAGGGAAGTGAACGGCAGCCAAGTCTTCCCAGTGACTGACATCCTGCTGGATAATTCATCTGGGACTGCACTGAGAGGCAAAGCTTTTATAGCTAGCAAATTGGCACAAGTTTGAATAGATAATGACAAATAGATATCAATTGTGGATGAACTGTCCCTTGAGCCGCGCTACTAGGGCACCTAGGTTGGGTGCAGACAGCATTCCTAGCGGGGGGAGGAATGTGATTGTAGAAACTGTACATTTGAAGAGCCCTCTGGCGGCTGGCCATCTCGCCACAATATGCTACTCAGATGACTGATATAAATAGCTCTGAGCCTGGCTCTGCTTTAAGACATCTAAGGCTGGCGCATTTCTCTCTCTCCCTCATTCTTTCTCACTCACGTACACACACACACACGCAAATGCACACACTCTCGCACACACATTCACATACACACTCACACACACACGCGCTCTCTCACATACACACACACACACGCACACACACTAACACACACCCACCCTGCCGAGCAAGCTGATTGTGCACTCACAGTGGAGAGGCGCTGCGAGTGAGGGATGGGGTTGAACAGTGCAAGCACCAGGGCTCAGAAAAAGCCAGGCAGTGTGTGGAGAACATCTGTGCTCTCATGGTAGGCTCAGGCTTAGGCTCCATTTGGAACCACACCTTTGCTAAATGATCTAAACATGGACATATATGGGGAAATGCTTTGTGTGCTTAGAACAAGGCATTAGGCAGAGAGGAGAGAGTGATTATGGGAGAAGGGAGTGGAGAGAGAGAGAGGGGGGGGGGTTATTCAGAAAGAGAAATTCATCAGCATGATGAAAGCAATCTCAAGTGCTAAAACTCTCAGAGTTAATGAGACTGCCTGGAAGTCAAACGGTGGTTAACATCACAAATAGCATGTGGCATCAACAGCTGAGTTGAAGGCCATGGGGCTCCAATGATCTTTCAACCTTGTGGTTCAAACCAAACTGTATCAGCTCCCTAAAAACGCAACATCAAAGCGGGGCAGTCTGATCCGAGGGGGAGAGCCTATCACAGGCCTCAGAGCCTTTTAGACATGTGGCTAAGTCAATCAGCCTCAAGTGTGACTTAAGGGCTTCCATTTCAACAGTTCCACTGGCAGCCAGCTCCACCGACTGATCTGAGCTCAGAGTTACCGCAGCGCATATGTCATTTTAGGAATGAATTTCCACTTAAAGAAATGGGAGAGAAATCACTCCACCACGTGAGCAATTATCTTCTTATCTGGATACATTCCTTCCCATTCATTTTGCGCAAGCCCCAACAGTGACCTTGGAAGACCAAGGTAAAATACTTACTGGTGCACAGACGCAGAGTAACAGCCCAGGTTAATCAGTCCTTTCCTGGGTAAATCTGCAACTGAAGCAGAGACCATCCTCTTATCTAATGGCTGCAGAGCAGATCCGGCCAGCCAAAGATCAAGGAGCTGCTGGCCCAAGTGCATCTCAGAGTGTCCATGAACCTGCTGATCGCTTGGGCCAGCAGGTTCATGGACACTTTGAGATGCACCTAGTGAAGAAGACTGGCCTGACTCACTACACCTCACACATGCTGTGCTGTTTCACACTTGTTGGGTTTTATAATATCAAGCAAAAAACAGTATCGTGTATTGAAATAACACATTTACATCCAAAGTGTTTCACAGTACAAAAGGAGAGAAATTAAAAGATGTGTAAGATGTAAAAGCATTGTCCCCTTTCTGTGCAATCTAGGAGCATAGGATGTCCAGACAAGCCAAGACCGCAGATTTTAGGCACCGTCATAGAATAAACACACACACATTAGCATAGGATTAGCATGATCCCTAGGCTCCTCAGTTGATATCTTGCAATATGACAGCCTGATTAGGGCTTGTTTAAGCAGACTGTTAAAAATATTTTAACTGTTAAAAATATTTTATTGGCAGCATTAACATAGGGAGGGAAGGAGCATTATGTCTGGTGGTACACCACCAAATAAGATGGCGTATGGTTTTATGGAGGCTTCTTACACTCAACATGCAAGACAACATCTCTTACATTCTGTTCCACTGTGGAATCAAACCTCTTCCTGTCACAGAAGGAGCCACTTACTCAAACAGGCCTTTGGCACCATTACTCTGGCAAGAGAGACAAACGATATTGCGAGAGACTAAATGGCATTGTTTGCTGATGATGTGTGGGTCAAGTCAATTAGAAGCCTGTCAGTTAGCTTACCCCATGAAACAAACAACATTTCATTTTCAGCCCACTCCATTACAATGATTTACTCACAGTGCAACAAATTTAAAACTGATGCCCAATGGAACAGAGAAAATTGTTATTTTTTGGGACAGTTCTGAGCAACAGGCAAAAATCATCTAGAGCTGCTTTTTAGCCAGGGCAACAGGGGTTTCCATAAATGGCGTTAAAGTACATTCAGTGTGCATTGTTACAGATTCATATTCACCCATTCACACAACTGTTACAGTGAAGGCTAGCATGCAAAGCACTAACTTACACATCAGCATCATAAAGATTTGGATAGACTTGCAGTGTATCTCATAATTACCCCAATTAATCAGACACACAGGCACTTCTGGTATATAGAAATAGAACTGCACAATGCAAGGTTGGCAGACCAGTCTATTTGCAACAGATGCACACTTTCCTGAACTTCATAATATCTTGGTGGTGGTAACCTGGGTAATATAAGCACATCCCCGGCCGTTGCTATTAGAAATAAATGCTGCAAGACAGAGGCGTAAATAAGTCCCAAATCCTTTTTGTTGTAGCCATGGTGACATTTGACATTTGGATTACTAGATCCACTTCTGCATCTTAGCAACCTCCTCTCCTCTGCTAAAACAAACCTTACAAACATTGCTCACTGAGACATTGGCTCTCTGGAACTCTCTGGAGCACTTTGAAGTGTCATGTTGTATGCATCGTCAACACTGACCAGAGGGCTGCTCTCTAACCTTCTTTGAGCCAGCAAACTAATATTTAATGCCATTTCTCAAGTCACTGCAGAAGGTCAAACATAACACAACCATATTCCAAATGGACTGTGAGCAGATCCTGCAGTCCCCTCAGGCTCTAAGTGTAATGAACCTGTGGATGCTCAGAGTTCCTTCACGGTTACCCACTTGGTTTGGTGGATTAGGAGGGTTGATGAAGGGAAGTTCTGATGCCACTAAAGGGATGGCAGCCCAAGAAAACACCCAGTCTCTCATATGGCAGATGTCCATCTGACAATGGTCACCACTCTAAGAGGGCAGATGAACAGAATAAGGGTTCTCTATTTTGTGAGGGAGGTTTTAAAAAAAAAGCATTCCAAATCACATTCACTCTGTGTTCTTTCATCCTAGCATGACTTCAGCCTGCTCTCAGGAGAGCGAGAGAGACAGAGTGAGACAGGGAAACCAAGGCAGAGAGTGCCCACTCCAAGAGCCAGCTGAAGCTGGACAACAGCGAGAGCATGACGATATGGACAAAACTCTCCTCATAGCAGAAGACAAAGGGCTCCTTTTAAAAAGTAATAATGCCTAATTCAAGGAATGGATGAGGCTTACGAGGTCTCTGCAAAAAATGATGTAAATTCTTGTTCTGTGTCAGTGGAACTACAAAAAAAAAACTACCGCAACCGCAAATGGGGTAATTTGAGCCCCTAACACATAGCAACACACTAGGGCAGGGAGCAGGGGGGAAAGAAAGCTGTTGGCATGGCAGGAAACATTTCCAAACACCATGAGAGACTAGATGGGGGGAAATGGTGAAGTCACAGAGAGGGGAGTGGAGGAGGAAGAGGCGAGAGAGGAGAGGGAAGAAGCCTGGTCCTAAGCCATTTGGAAGCCACGCTCTATTCCCGCTTGTGCCAAACCAAAATTGGTCTCAGTCGACCTGTGAGAGCATGGAGTAATCTTTGGGAAAAATTGAACCAGATTCCATGGGCTCAACAGATTTGGGTGTGTGCCATACATCTGTCATTGGAGGAGCGAGGGAAAAAAAAGGACAAAAGAAAAAGAGCAGTTGAATATAAATGTTTTTTAAAGCCCCAACAAAATAACAAAACAAACCAAAGGAAATCCTTTGAGGTTCTGGATCTGCAAACACAAAAACCCAACAATGATTGCTCCCAACCCCCTGCCCAACATTATAATAATGATAAAAATCTTTCAATCACTGGGAATTAAAATGCTTATTTTCAAAAAAAAAAAATCATCCAATAACCCAGGCCTGAACATTTCGCTGGCACTGGGCTCCCCGGAGCACTGGCGGAAAAGAAAACAAAATGTTGTCGTCTGCTTGTGCAGCTCACAGCTGAGGCATCCATCCCACCAACAGCTCCTTCAGCCCTCTCAGTCCCTCAGCACATGCCGTTTGATTTCTCAATAAGGCACCGCTTACTCCTGGGGATCCGCAGGCTAGCCCCAGGCACTGTTCATCTCTCTCCACCATCACCATCACCATCACCACATTCTTAGCGCTTCCTGGGGTCTCTGTCAAGTCCTCTTCTCTACAACGGCCAGCTGAGAGGCCATGATGTGACACAGATAAAACACTACACAGAGGGATTTCTGATGGGGAGCCAGGCTGAATGAACTGACATAACCGAAAATCAACAAAGCTGTTGCAGGCTGAGGGGGTGGGGGGGCCCCCTCTGTGTACTGGCTTTTGTTTCCACCTCCCCCCACCACCACCCACCAAGCTTGGACAGTTGTGTGCCTGTGTGATGCTGAGGGCCAGTGGAGGGGGTCCCAGTATTCTGGAGGTAGAACAGAGAGTGACCCCTGGAAGGCATGATGTAAACACACGGCAACACACTGGTTTCAGTGACATTTCCATAACCTCAGCATGGGTTAGTAAAGTCCATAGCAAGCTGTTTCATCTACAGCATGTTCATATCCACTATTACTGCCAAACCACACTCAGAAGTTCACATATTCAACATGTAGGCCTTGAGCATGAATGAGTAGATGTAGATATGATGTTTGCGTTGCTAAATATAGGCTCCTCCCTGTTCAAATACACTATAATCCTGATGATATTTGTCTTTCTTCTGTGATGTTATGAGGCCATGTAGATCTGTCAATTGTTCAGCTGTGTGGCGTTTTTTCCCTCCCTGCAGGGCCAAAGACAAACACTGCTGTCCGATCCATTTTTCACACGCGTCGCTTGCTCGCTCCACGGGCTGCCGAGGCTTTTGCTTGCTTCATTTTTGCTGCATTTCCATACCAACTAGTGTTTGCATCCCCGTGAGCTGCACAGCCCTGACTAGTCATCTTTTTGGTGTCGCCCATAGAAGCAGACGCCACAAATTCCTGTGCGTGCAAGGAGAGGTTCCCTCTTCCATTCTGTGACACAGGGACTCAGAGACTGTGAGAGTGTGTCAGAGAGAAGCAAACTGCTCGAAGAGAACAGATAAAGTAGATCAATAGATAAGTGGGACAGAGAGTCAAGTTCTAGGAAGAGAAAGAGAGGGAGAGAGGGGAGGGAGGGAGAGGGGGAGAGTGAGAGACAGAAATAGAAAAAAAACCAATAGTGAACAAGCACAACAGAAGAAGGGAGAAAGAGAGCAGGAGGGAAAGAGAGAGAAGAAGAGAGAGAGAGAAAGAGAGAGAGAGAGGGGTTCAGTCTCACAAGGTGATTACATAAGGCCGTAAGCAGCAAGCTCACACACCGCAGAGAGCTATCCGAGGCAGAGCCTTTCTGCTCACATTCACCGTGGACACACACAGGATCAGGCCAGAGCTGGAGCTGGAGCTGGAGCTGGAGCTGGAGCTGGAGCTGAGGGTGCAGACAGTGTGTTTGTGTCTCGCCGTGTTATCTGCCCTCAATTCCTCACAGTGTGTCAAGTGTCACACTGTGCTACAGGGAACAAGGATGTGTTATATCATATTAATAGGACTTCAGATGTTTCAGAATGTCGCTCTAATTAAAGATGTTGCCTCCAACAAGCCAACAAAACCAATTTAAATGTCATGTGGTTATATCAGAAGTTAGCCGCCGAGGACTTTGTCGGACTTTTGCCACACGCTGGACATCACATTCATGCGAGACTTGACCCGGGCACTGCTTTTATCTCTCAGCGAGTGTGTCTGTTTTGGACACGGGCTCTGAGCGGCACTCAGGTATTTGGTAGTGGCCAAGGGTTTCTGGGAATCTGAAATGGCTGACATTCTGCTACTGTGCTGATCTATGGCGGTGAGGTCACAATGTCAGGCTTGCCCATTAGATGCTGCACGAGAGAGAGAGAGAGAAAGAGAGAGAGAGGGAGAGACTCTACCAAAAAAAACAGCCCATAACTCGGAGTGGCAGCACGACTGCGGCAGTAACACAGCACTGTGCAATACTACAGCACCACAAGAGCTCGGTCACGTGGAGAGCATGGAGAGAGACCACAAGGCCACCCACCCACCCATCCCAGGCTTAAATCACACACGCTGACACAAGAACTGACACCCCAGTGAAAGTTAGCATTCTCCGCACAGCACAGGGTGAAGCGAGAGCCAAACTGGGCTGAGAGAGAGAGAGAGAGGAAAAGTGAAAGTTTGCTCTTCTCCTAATGGCCAGAGAGCTAAACCCGGCGTGACCTGCTTTCTCGGGTCATTTCCTTGCCATGGCATTTTCATTCATCTCCCTCCTCGTCCTCCACCCAACAACCCCCCCCCCCCCCCACACACACACACACACGCCCACACACACACACACAACCCCCACCCCTACACCCACCACACCCCCAACCCCCACCAATCCCACCCCAAAACTGACTCCCACCTCCTGCATCGAGACACTCATTCTGAGAAAGCCTAACGTTTTTATCATTCACCATGGCTTGGGGGGCCCCCCCAGACAAAATTTAGCCAAAACAGCCAAGGAGTCTCGTGATAAATTGTGCTGTCAATGTCAGGGAAGAGGGAACTGAATAAATAGGCTGTGGATTTGTGAGTCATGAAATTCAACAAAACAGTCCTCAGTGTAGAGAAAGCTGCACAATCCCTTTGAGTTCCCAAGCAAAAACAACCTCTAAATCAACCAACAACACACAACACAGCTGTGAATGGCACTAATTCTGCAAAGGGCTTCTGAGAATTCAGTTCCTCAAGCTAGGGGTAAACAGGCGATTGTACACACACAGGCACTCACACACACACATATCCTCCTCCTGTCTTTGTCTCCCTCCAACTACTCATAAGCGTACTCTCTCTCTTCCTTCCTCCTTTTCTTTGTTCTCTCTATCTAAGACTGCCTTTCTGTGTCTATTTCACTCCCAGCGCTTGCAAGCAGCACACTCTCTAAGATGGCATCCATAGACAGGCATCACTGGCATGTGACTTAACCTTATGACAAACCTTCCGAAGCACGAGTGCAGGGGAAGGTCAAGATAACATCGACACGGCCCTGCCACGCCGCCTCTCAGCCGCAGACGTGAAAACAAAAAAAAATGTAAACAATATTCTGATTACCCCCACTCTGCAATACCTGTTGAGCAGGTCATCTAAGTAAAGGCTTGAAGGAGTTTTTTTTCCTCCTGAGAGGCGTCTGGATAACGTGGCACGGCTCTGAAGGAGGCTGGCGTCAGGACAAACAAGTCCTGCTTCAGGCTGCAGCTCCTTTTGTGGAGAGTGCGCTGGTCTGGCAGCCTAAGACGCCTGAGTGTTGACAGAGGCCAGTACATTGTCAGTGTTACTAACATGGGCACAAACACACACGCACAAGCACAAACACACACACACACACACACACACACACACAGACTCAGGCTCAGATCCATGCAGGGACGCACATGAGAGCCACATGACTGACAGGAATTCCACTGCCTGATGTGGTTTCTTCAGTCACGCCGTGGAAACTGGGCTGGCAACAGTCATTATCTAACAGTAGGCCTACAGTCCTGCGGGTACACATAAACACACACCCACTCACACACATAAATAAGCACTAACACACACACACACACCAACTTGCACACACGCATAAAAATTCACCCAAACACATACCCACACTCACTAACACACCCACAAACACACACACCCCAAGGACCAGTGAACTCACACACATGCACTAACACAAAACTTGTTGTGCCACAGCAAGGTGAAGTTAGCAAAGATGACCTTGGATCCATATTGTTTTGCACAGAACATCAGGCTTTGTGACTCTCAGTGAAATCATCTCGACAAAAACAAATAACAGATTTGATACGAGCCTGGCTGAATTGCGTCATTTGGCCCCACAGTGTCGTTTCAAAAGAGTCTGCTGTCAGCTCATCCCCTAATAGAGCCCGCCGCCACCCGTTCTGATCTCCCTCGTCCAACGCGGCCCGCGCCTCCAAATATGGCCGGAGAGACGCGTGTGCCTCAGAGCCATGTCTGAAGCCCTTGTGTGACATCCACAGAGACTCTGGCAGCAGAGCTCCACACAGGGTCTTGTCCAGCAGATAAGGCCCAAAAACAGGTCTGGTGTACTTCTGTTCAGGATCAAGGTGAAAGGACATCGGCCTACACAGCATGGGAATGGAGTTAAATACCTCTCAGCCAATCAAATACAAACACAGTGCTTGGACTAACTATGTGTCTGTAAATTTAAGTGGTGATGAGAAAGACTACACCAGCAGCAGCACGATAATCAACCAGGCATGAGGCAATTGCACTGTGTGTGCCTGTGTAAGTGTGCGTGTGTGTGTCTGTGTGTGTGTGTGTGTGTGTGTGTCCATGTGTCTGTGTGGTGGTAGCAAAGAGAGGGAGGGCTTCGCTGCAAATTCCCCTGGGATTGCGTGCCATGAAAATCAACACTTAACACCATTAATGGAATCCTAATACATAACTGTTGGCAGCAGGCAGCCTATTCTCAGTCCCAAAGCCCACTATTTACTTTGAGAGAAAGCCCTGGTCATTAGCAAGCCATGCAGGCTGTGTTATTGCAGACTTTAGCCTTAGCTGCACTTGATTTACTATTATTAGCCTTGCTATTTTTAACCTTATCACTTAGGCGGTTATTTTAAGTGCAATATTTCTCTTATCGTTCATCTCCATTAGTACATATACATAATACACACTCTATCTCTCTCTCTTACAAAATACACACACACACACACAAAAACTCACCCCCTCACACGTACACCCCCCCACACACACACACAAGCACACACACCCACCCAAACCCAAATATACACACACACACACACACACTCTCTCACAGAAGCACACATCAATCATCTCGCAGTATCAGGGCTGGGTGAGGCAGACACTGACTCATGGCAAGCTGAGAGAGAGCGCGAGAGAGAGAGAGAGAGAGAGAGAGAGGAAAAAGGAGAGAGGAAAACAGAGAAAGAGAGAGACAGAGACTTGACTCTCACTGCACTGTGGAGGAGGATGGGAAATTAAGAGGCCGTCTCCGCAGAGAGGTTTTTGAAGAACAGACTAGACGATTTCCTCTGTCTGGAAAAACGGTACAGGGCGGCATCACCCCCGCTGTTGCTGAAAACAGGCTCTCTCTCTCTCTCTCCTCCTCTCTCCACCCCTCACTCCTTACCCTCCGCCCCCACTCTCCCCCATCTCAGGCCTGACAGGCGGGTGGCACGGAGGTGGCAAGTGGCAATTCACACGTCTGTCCCAGCCAAGAACACTCTGGGTGACCACCACGGCCAGAAAGTGAGCTCAGAGCTCCAGAACAAACAGGCCAAGCCAGAGTTGAAGCAGGGCTGGGCTTCTGGATACTGACACCTCTCACGAGGAATCGCTCCATGCATTGAAAGTCAAAGCAGCCCTTCAGGGAATGGGAACAAAATGTTGCCAATGTTCTTGTCGACTCTTCACGAAGCTGACCAAGCCAAGCGCTGTGCATTTCCTAATATGTCAAGGAGGCTAAACACCTAAAGGGAAACGTTAAGTTCATTTGAGGACATCACCACTTCCAACATAATGGCTTACGGATGTCCTTCTAGGAACAGCAGTGTTTTCTGGGTGACCTGATTCATTTGCCCACCGCACATGAGGGCAACAACACATCCATTTCTATTAGTCAAGCAAAGGCTGCTTATCACCTTTAGAGTGGCCCAGGTGACTCTTTCATCAGGAACGCAAACAGTGAACCTTGGTATCAAGGAAAGGTTTGTGAAAGCAAACACCCACTGCTTTGTAGTGCTACTGGAGTCCATGTTTCTGTTAACTGCCACAGTCTTGGGGGAATATCCACAGCATTTGTTATCTGGTCACTTGTTATTGATGGATGAAGCAGAGATTAATATGTCTCTCAGACTCTCAATAAGACCTCAAGTCAACTTCATATGGGTAATCCTCTTGTCTTGTGTCGTGACTATAGTTTTACAGGCCCCACTATACCTGCAGGTGATCTGTAAAACACGCACACACACACACACACACACACATGCACAGACATTCTGTGTGTGTGTGTGTGTTTCCGTGTGCTTGAGTTAGAGTCCAGCCCCAACACAGTCGAGGCAAAGTGCTTTATCCTATGCTCATCACACACGCAGTCGGTCAATCCCATGACTGCAACAAAATGAATTGCATCTCTGCTACTGTGCCATGCATAAGCCATCAGTACATTTCCACTGACCCCACGTCAGCTCAGTCGACAACAGCAAATCCCAGGAACAGGTTCTGCCACTGTAGGTTTTTCCACCAACATTTGCCCACTCCCGCAAAGCCTACCAGGTTTGAACATTGACATCATCCAAAAATCCGGCTTAAGAGGTTAAACGTTTTAAAAAAGGTCTTTTCAACGACAGTCAAGCGAGGCTGCATATGACTAACAGCAAAACTGAATGGTGCTTTTTTCCTCCTGCCACAGGACTCAATTGTCCTTAGAATACAAGGTCATTTCTAAAAGATATAGTCATCAAATACATTTGAGGAGGTTTTGAACTACAGTACGTTGTCCATTCAGCAAACAAGGAAATGGCCAACATGAGTATCTTTCAAAAGACTTGCAGCTTTCTTAAAGATAAGCATTTCTGATGTTTTCAAACACAGTCAGACAACATTCTAATTTTGACAGCGGCAGGATCTCAATCCCATTGCTACTCCGACTTGCAACTTTTCACTTAAGAGGGGCATGTATGGCGATTGTGTTCATATTCCCAAAATACAGAGGATTTCATCAGATGCACTAAAAATATGAATATGGTCAAATGTGTAGTATAACAGGAACAAAAACACATCATGTGTGAAGATTCATGTCAAAGTCAATGTGTCAGTGTCAGTCTTTTCTCTTGACCCTTTTTTCACTGCTTTTGGTACTAGTCCTGTAGCCAACCACATCACAAAATCTGCTTTTGGTGCTAGTCCTGTAGCCAACCACATCACAAAACCTGCTTTTGGTACTAGTCCTGTAGCCAACCACATCACAAAACCTGCTTTTGGTACTAGTCCTGTAGCCAACCACATCACAAAACCCCTCTTGGCCTGTTTTTGTTGTGTCCAGTCACACATGGGGAAGCCAGCATGATTCTAGGGTATACAACAAACTCTTGAAATATAACAAAGACAAATGTTTTTTGTCCATTCTATGTGCCCGATTTTTTGAGGTGACATGGAAATGTCCAAGCATGCTTGCTTTAATCTTTAATTCTTCATCTGTTTCTTCTTATCCATGGCATATAAAGCTACAATCCACCCCGATCATGCCACTGTTGCAATGCATGCGTTATGTTTGCAGGCAATACAGAGGGAAATGACACCCACTTCATCTCAAGTGTAAATTGGTTGTCGTCTATCAGGTTCCAAAACCTCACGGCTCCAAACGGTGAGAAGATGAAAGCAGGTGACAGAGTCAGTGAAGTGCTCTTATGCTCCAGACCGGGCCATTATCACAGATACACACTCTGCACATCTCCAACACTCTTAGGGCAGTCTACATGGAAACTGTGAGAAAGAAGCAAGCCACTATGAGACATGTGGCCCCTTGTTTCCTATACTGACTGATGAGATCATTTTCTTATGTTCTCACAGGATAGTCAGTGGGTTCATTGACAGACACTAAGACAGAGAGAGAAAGAACGTTTATTGTTACTTGATAAAAAGACTGGCTGTACAGATCAGCTATACTGAGAACAGGGAGGCCAATTACATGCTTCCTCCAGGCCAGATAAGGCAATAATATGAGCGGTGTCCACTCTGAAAGCACTGTGCATATCCTGCAGCAGACAGAGAGATTACTGACAAACCACCGATTAATTTCTAGAGAACATGTAGGCAGTGTTGTTTTTCCTGGACCATACGGGCCTTAAGTTGGATGACACAAGTACTGCTTTGAAGAAACACCCTGCAGATTGGGGTTTCAGTATCTTTGATCACGGTGGGTGGGGGTGAAGCCACTTCAGGAAAGGGTATTAATGAGAGGCCCATCAAGTCGGCTTATTGTTCTTAAGTTACTAGCTGCATGAGCAAGCCAGAGTGAGGGATAGAGAGAGGGAGAGAAAAAAGGGAGGGATGGTTCAGACTTCTTCAGGCCCAATACTCTGCAACACTCTTCCCATCCTTGGTCCATTTCTCTGGGCACCACCTCCCCCACCCTGGTGCTGGAGCTAGCTCACAAAGACACCTTTTGTTCCCTCCAACCATCAGGCCCTGATGTGCACTGCCCTCATCCTGGGTGTCCATCACAAGGGGAAATGCACAACACAAAATAAATAACTGGAGAGAGAGAGAGAGAGAGAGAGAGAGAGAGAGAGAGAGAGAGAGAGAGAGAGAGAGAGAGAGAGAGAGAGAGAGAGAGAGAGAGAGAGAGAGAAGGACAGGGAAAGTGGGGAAGTAATACAGACAGTGTTAAATGTGAGAGCGAGAAAGAGAGTGGAGAGCAGCTGAGGAGTTCCCAGAACAGGACCTGTATTACACAGATTAGGCCGTCTGGTTATGTTAAATGTCCGTCTGTCTGTCTGTCTTTCTCTCTCTTTCTCGCTCTGTCTCCCTCTCAGAGAATGAGTGGACTGATTAGAACTGAACGTGCCCATAACCACCAAAAACTAGGTTTTGGTGTGTAGGTGCCCTGGCGCTCGGCGCAACCTCCAAACCTTTTCCCAGAATGCCTTACTATTACAGCTCAACTAATTAGGCCTTTCCCAGGAAACAGACACGATCACCTAAGGCAAATAAACACAGTTGAAAAACTGGCACTGCGACTGCATGGATGTGACCACACCATGACAGCAAACATCAGCTATCAGCCATTTCATGACACAACTCTAACCTTTGGACTGACATTATCTCATGCCTGCTGCTAGGCATAACACTATGTCAATGACACTGCTGACAAATTCCTCTGGATCTTCCTCACGCTCAACTGTTTTTGGGGAGGCACAGAGATGGGGTGCATGGAGAATAACATGCAACATGATGTGCACATGAGGGATAATACTGAGTGAGTGCAAGTAAACAGTGGTGGGGGGGGAATAAAAGAACGGTACCCCTATTGAGACTACCTGCGAGTTTGTCTGTGCTGTGAGGTTTTTGTCTCAACAGCTAGTCATTTTCTGGGTCCTGAATCAGAAAAGCAATCCACCTTGACCTCTGCTCACTTAATCTTTGCAAACATTGCATCACCACTGAAAAAAAACTTAACTTATTGACTGAATGAGTTCTCCGCTTTGTAGCATGGCAGTTCCACTTACTTGTTTAGAATTCCTGTGGTCGGCCTTGTCCTGACAAGGTCAAAACGAATAACACTTCCCGGTGTTCACATCTAATGTTTTATGTTTATGTGTCTCAGAGCCTGGCCTTTCTGCGAGATAGTGCTGTGTTGTGGCCATTCATTAGAACACAAAATCCCTTCCAGGTTGGGCGAACGAGAGTAACGTTTCAAACTGCGCGGTACATTACAGATTATTTTCCAATTCTGGTGCTGAAGAGAGACGACACATTCTCCCTTTGCACGAGGACCTTTCACACACACAAATCTGTGGATGTGCAATGATCTCACTGTCTCTTCACTTTACTAGAGTAGCACAACAGCTTAAAACAGTCGATCACCAGTCAGCACGTAGTCATAAACTATTGGCATAAAATCAATTGTGGTAGCATTACAACATTAGGTTGCAGTCAAGCAAAGTCACAAAGAAGGTCAAAACACCATGTTTCATGAGGGGGAAATGGAGCTAACTATTCAGGCCATTACGAGGCTACATACTGTGCTCAGCACTGGTGACTATCGATCATAAATGCTAACACTGACGTGCTTGAGCTCGCTGTCGGAAAATGTGATGCGGCGTGTGCATCATCGGATGACACACAGCAATCAACACCCCTGACAGGCCTGACCTGGAGCGTCCAGAGGAGAAGGTGGAGGCGAACGAGAGCTGACAGCCCCCCCCGTCTTCCCCATTTCCACGCCGAGCCATAATCATTATCGCCTCCCGCTCAATTAGCCACCGGCGCTTCAGCCACCACAGAACTGTATGGTGCTCGTTTGGAGATTCTCTCTCTCTCTGTCTCTTTCCCACCCCTGCTGCTGGGACTGTTTTGCATTTTGAGCTGAGGACTAGCGGGCTGGGCTCCCATTGTGCGCAGGCCAGTATCTGTCCACTCCATGGTGGCGGTGCGGAGCAGCACTCAATAGGGTGCCTCGCCCACTGCCTTTGGCCTGCATCACAATGCTGCCCTTGTCTGTGAGACTGGGGGCCTGGACGGTGCCGTATAATGTTATCATGATACTCCAGTGCTGTAACAGACTAAAGAGGCTCCTTTAACTGGGTTGACCTCTCACCATTCCCTGTGGAACCGCTAACAGTGCCCTGCAGAGACCTTAGCAGAGAGGCTAAATTCCATTTGAATGCCTCCGTGGCTCACAATCTAAATTCAGCGTATAAGAAAGCACCCGACAGAGAGATGGCTGTAAACTATACACATCACCCTTTACGTTTTGATAACTGACGTTAAGTGTTATGTTCTTTCTTGGTCACATTCTTGTTAGGTGTTCTGGCATAAAACACACCTCATAAATCACAATCATGAACTACAAACAAGGGCAGAACCGTTCTGATTTTCAATAACCCTTAACAGGAACTGGAATGATTAACGAACATAATGTAGCATGTTCTTGTAATTTGGGTAATGCTGTGGATTTCTCAGATAAGTCTTCTGATGATCCCTGAAAAGCTCATTTGGAAATGTTTGCGTTACGCATCATTTCTTTTGACAGGATATATCATCTAGTTTATGGAGATGAATGTCATGTAGCTGAGTTATTTTGTGGCGAGTTCTGCTCAAGGGCTGAATGGAACGGAAGACTTTTTAAGGCCTACAGGCTTACGTATGCATTCCCCTTTGTACAATTTCAGAAAACCGCATGATGATGGAGACACCGAGCACTTCCAGATATGACTTCATACGGCTTTGAAAAGCAAACAATAAGACTTCAGCCAACCCAAACTTCAGAAAACATGACTTAATCCGATGTCCCAAGGACACTGGACACATGCTCACATACGCAACACTCAAACACACACACATGCACACATACTGTAAATACACACATCCACACTCTTTTGACCATAATCATCTCATGTCATATTCCTATCCACAATAGCAAATTCCTAGATAGACAGATAGATAGACAGACAGATAGATAGATAGATAGATAGATAGATAGATAGATAGATAGATAGATAGATAGATAGATAAACAGACAGACGGATACTTTGTTGTCCCCATGGGGAAAATCTTACCTGTTTCCAGAGGAAACCGTCTGCCTGGTTGGTGGTCCAGGCAATGGTGATGTGGATGGCAGAGAGTGTGAGACCACTGAGCACGGCAGCTCGCATGCGTACGGGCAGCAGTGTGTAGATGATGTAGATGAAGAAGACGGACCACCAGACGCCCTCAGAGGCACTACGTGGCTCCACCATGAGCACACCGAAGGCCTGAACACCTAGCAGCACGCAGATCACCAGGTAGCTGACGATCCACATGTAGTCCTGGTGGAAGCCGTTGCGGTTGCACACCACCATGAGTGCCAGGAAAAGAGCCATGGCCACACAGAGGGTGGAGGTGTAGGCCGGGTCGGGCCCAGCCATGCCGGGTCGTGCCGTCTGGGCGCAGTGGAAGGCCAGCATGACGCCGCACACCAGCACCAGCACACCCATGAGCATGGTGAGCGAGCTCTGGTTGAGCCTGAAGAAGTAGCGCTGGTACAGACGCTCCAGCTTGGCCGAGCGGAACTGCTTGGACTGGAAGACACGTGCCACCCGAAGCCAGCAGGCCAGCGCCGCCGCCCCGGCGCCCCGCCCGCGCTCCTCGTTCTCCTCGTCGTCATCGTCATCCTCGCCACCGTCTGCGCCGGCCCTCCTCCTGGCCTCACCGCTGCTGCCATCGTCGAAGGTCAGGTCCACGGTCTGCGGGCCCATGGGGGGTTTGCTGCGCCCATAGTGGTCTTCCTGCCAGATACACCGTGAGCTGAAGTTGCTGCTGCTGGGGCCTGGCTGCTGCTGGAGGGGCTGGGCGGAGGCAGGAGGCTCGGGGCTCTCGGCGTCCCGCAGGCAGCTCATGTAGCGGGGGCCACAGAGAGTGGAGCCGCCCTTGCGCCGGCCCTTCTTGTTGCCATTGCGCTCCCCCCAGGCTGCCTTGCGCTCGTCCACCCTGGCCACTAAGAAGCCGCTGACCCAAGACATGCTGGAGGAAATGGGAGGACAAAATAAAGGAAGAGTGAAAATGAGAGAACATGACGTACAGAACTGAAGAAAAAAAAAGAACAAAGGGGGTGATACACCTCCGATATGTAAACAACGTATTCCACTTATGGGTACTCCACAACCACTTACTAACAATATGCTCCCATAAAATACTGCAAGGAGTTTTATTTTTTCAACAACTGACATTTGACACTGACAAAACATGATAAACGAACAGAAAGCATGATAAGAATGTGCATTATTCATACCTCACTTAGAGAAGGATCATTTTGTGAAAAATATGTAAGATTTATAGTAGCACTGGAAAACACACAGAAGTCAGGCATTATTTGAACTGATAAAAATGTGACCTCACCTGTATGGCACCTTTTGTGAGTTGTAGCTGTGCTCTCTGGGTCTTTGTGGCTCCTCATTTATCCCAATGGGCTAATGGCAATATTGTCAGCCAGGGGCAGGGCAGGAGAGTGCAGGCCTTACATTCTCATTCAGCTTCAAACACCTAAGGTCAAACTCATATGGGCTTTCCAATCCTATACCCTCTCCATTGCTCAGGTGAGCCAGTCTGTTGACAGAGACAAAATAATTACACAAGGCAGCATGAAAAACAAACAAACCCATATCAGAAGTCACTGGCTTGCCTCTTTAAAGCTTTGAGCAAAGTGCTATAATTGCAAAGAAGCTATTTGTTGCTGTGTTACAGTTACAAAAAGATCCTGCCAGCACTAAAGGAGGTTGCACATATTCCCATAATTCCGACACTCAAGGTGTAAAGGCGTGATTCTTAAAATGACTACTAAAGGTCAACCCTGAAACTAGGACACAGAGAAAAAGTGTATACCGCTGAGAGTGTCTGAACTATACTACTATCTAAAACTATGGCAAACTGAGTGCATTCAAGACAGGTGTTCCCATTACAGTGTGTTTTGGTGACAAAAAATTACTGTAAATATTTTTAACCTACTTATCTGACGGCTAATAACAAACACACTTTGGCCTGGGGTACAAGGAAGATGGCCACCTCTCCTCTTCATTTGACTTTGAAACACAAACACAGGGAGTTCAGGCAAAGAGAGCTGCCTTAACCATAAACACGGCACAGGCAGGTTCAGATTGCTCTGTTTGACAACAAAGGTTCGAGTGGATGGGCGCCATCAAGGGCGATGAGCTCTCAAATACAGATTAAATTGCCCATGTTTCCCCCAATTAGATTGGAGTGAGTGGTCTCCGGCTCGTCAGGGCCATTAACCTCAAATGGCAGTAAAATAAATAGCGGTTTTTCATCATCACAACCTGCTGGTCAAACTCCAACCAGTGCTCCAGGTGAATTTGTGCTATGACGGCAAAGTCTGCACCGATGTCACACTTTACACAGATCAAAACGTGACAGCAGCACAAATCAGTAACCATTGAGACGATTCAGGCAGTGAGTGACCTATGAGAAAAAAAACATTTCTGCTCTGTTTCTGCATGAGACATTTTAAACAGACATGCTGTCACTCTACGCCACTGCATTTCAAATCTCTAGCTCAGAAGGCTACATCACATAGTCCAATGTCTGCTCTTCGACTGTTCTTCTCTCGGTGCCCTCTACTTTGGCAAGAGGTCACTGGCTACGGTACAAGCAGAGCACAGCGCGCTACACAATCGTGTGACAAGTCGATGCATGGCTCGTAACATTTTCAATGAGTTGTGCATTTGTATATTCGTACAAAATACTACTATGCTACTGTGTATCTAATTGCTGGGCTTACCCTCCCAACACGTGATTAATCAGACTGACTGCAAGGTGAGCATTAATTCTCTTCTGATGCGTTTAGGACCGGTCAAACAGCAGCATGCGGGTCTTATGTAATGCAAACAGTTCATGTGTGGATTTAGACAGCATCCATTTCGATTGCATTCTGTGATGTTCTCTCTCTCTCTCTCTCTCTCTCACTCTCACTCACACTCTCACACACACACACACAGCCCCTCAGTTCTCGTATACATACACTTTGAGTTATAGGCTATGACATAATAGGTTTTCCTTTCGTCTCCACTGTTTTCCAAGATGCAAGTCAGATGCAACCGCACCTGGTAAAATTTGGTCGCAAGTGTGACATTACCAGGGGACACACTGCTATTACATAACAGGGAACATTCCGCGTGTGTGACAGCCGTACTGGGTGACTCTTCTACGGAATTGTAGCCTCCCCGTGCAATGCCATCTCTCGTTTCGGGGGAAATGTACCTCACTCGTTAACCAGTTTTAAAGGTTGCAAAACTGAGCCAGAGACAGGATCTACATGACAAACTTAAAGTTACCCTCGAACCGACAGATGTGTCCAAGAACTTCTCAGTTGAATTCCAACGCACATTTTTACGCTTGTGAGTAGGCGACTTCCGACCAGAATAACGACCTCCCAGACCGCAGAGTTTTCGGTGTACCTCTCAGTACAATACAGAACAAACACAGTGTTACGAAACTTTGTCTCTTTTTCAGCAGGTTCATACTGACGAGAGATGCAAGCCACTGTTCGCAATCGTGAAATGTCAAACAATGACACCGGGGTCTGGGGTTTAAAACTTACCAGGACTCCATGGATACATTTCACATCTGTCCATTATTTTGTCGAATTATTATTGTGGTAGTTGTCTATTTATGTTGTAAACAATGATACGTGATACTATCTGTGCACAAACCATAATCTACGTTAGGGTAAGTTGCACAAATACAGGCGATCCTCGGAAATTTTCGTTTTCACGGTAAGTTTTTTTTTTTTTTACGTTTTTCTCGTTATTCGACAGTAATTCAGCTGTCATGCGACTTCATAGTCAACAAACAGTTCTTTGAACCCTGGTGACTGCGAATGAAGCTCTAGAGTGTCAGTGAGAAATCATAGACCACTCACCAGAAACAAGCTAGGTTCTGCACCGCAGTACACTTCTTCATCCCTTTACTGCGATATGCTGTCAGCGCCGTGTCCGTTGCAATGCGAAGACGCGCAGATGGTTGTGCATCCAGGGGCAGGGCGATGGTTACAAATTTACAATAGCGTACGAGTCCTGCTCCACCAAGTGATATGTTCACGGTCTTCTTTGCCCTTGCTTGGACTCTCCCTCCCTTACGTTCACTCTTGAACCATGAAGCCGAGAGTCCCCCTAGAGGCAAGAGTCTGATTTTGATTGTGTGTATGAGTGTTTGTATGAAGGAGGAGGGAAGGGGGGGGGGGGTGGTTGTGTGTCATTCTCGAAGATATATGACCGAGAATACTAGCTAGATAACATTTCACATGTTATACATTATCATGTTGGTGAAATAAAACAGCGCACCTACTTAACAGCAGGCAAATGTAAAGCGATTTCAGCTGAATGTTTTCTCCAGGGAACTGGTGGTCAGTCTGAGTTCTTGCATGGCGTGCTGATAAAAACAATCTGTGCTTGGGATTGGGTTGACCTCACCAAAAGGGAACAAAGCTAAATGCAAACAAGAGTTGAGTTTGCTTAGTATACAACCATGTTCTAAGTGCAATTTGCACTATGCTGCGGTTCTCATGACTACTTCAGTCTTTTGCTTCTAGCTTACATGCAAACCGAATAAAAGCATAACCCTTTACTTTTTAAATTGTACTTAACACCCTATGAGGGCAAAGACTTAATATCGCATGCATCTCTATGTGAAGGTTTTGGGATAGCTGTTGGCCTACACTGCGGGCTAAATTAAGGTCATTTACCGTAGTGTTTGCCTTTTTACACACGTCATTCTTTCCCTGATTTATTATCTCTTCAACCTTGGATATTTCTTTGTTTCTTGCTCGAGTAATACAATAATTTTCTTTATTTTGTACAAGATTGTACAGTTCCTAAGAAATTTGTATATAGCGATTAATTTACAGAAATGTATTTATATGATTTTTACTTGATAACATTTAAATTACAATTTGGTGGACATTACTTGGAAATTTTCTGAACTCTTCATATTTATATTCCTCGCAAACTGTCCGTCTATGCCGCCAACAAAATGCCATGGCATTTGTATGTGAAAAGTTTCATACAATTTGTTGTACAACTAAGAAGAGCGAATGCTTACATTTTATGTAATCATTCACATCATACCATACCATATATATATATATCACTGGGAGAAGCTGAAAAGCCGTGCGTCTCAATTGAGGTTTGACAGCGTCATCTTGTGTTAGTCTCACATCACTCCATGGAGATGAAGGTGGACTGAGCCAATCATGCTTACAGACCATTTCAGACGATTTGAACCGTCTGTGGTTTGTAGTAGTTTGTATGAGAATTGCTTGAGTCAAAAATAATGTATAAAAAACTCATACATTTTCCTTTTGTTTACAATTACAATTTGTTTATGTTCTGTTTTGGCGGTTGCGTTTCAAAGCGTCCACTGCGTGGCGCCACAGCCCTGTGAATCACAATAAGCTTTCTTCTCACTGCGCGCGGCGCAAAAGCACCCCAAAGACATTTAGTTAGATCTCACAGTTAGGTGAAGACAAAGGTGTATAATTTTGTTATTATTTGTTATAAGGCAGAGCAAACTCAATACATTAACCATCACTGTGATGAATGTTATGGAGGGAAAATTCCATACTGGTACAGTATGTGGCCTACTTGCAGTTTTTCTCAATTTTTTCACACTTATCAACAATCCAATTGGCCAATTATCCTATCTTCTTAGTTTTTTTTTTTTACTATCTTTGGGGTATTTGTTAGACCAGCCTTGAAATTCTACTGGTGCAAGCTCAAAGTGCCTGTATAGTGACATTTTGCAATTTCTATTACACCTAGGTGGTAATGGTAGTGGTTAGTGGGAACAGCTCTACTGTCTGGTCTGGCAACAAACTGCATTAGAAACAGACCTGTAAAGTTATGTAGTAAATATGAATCCTGTCTGATGTTCTAGTCTCCTACATACAGTAATGTGCAAGCTTTTACACATTACGTTATGTAAAACAAAGAAAACCGGCAACCTTTTTCATGAGAAGACGCTTAAACTGATATATTGATAATCTGACTAATTAGCATTACTATCTTGTTCATAAAACAATGGCACTGGAACTTTTCGTTCGGCGCTTTTTCATGAGCGTAAACGTTGTTTCAGTCTGAGCACGAAACTGAGCGACAGGCGAAAAAATAGTACAAATGAAAAAAAATCGGAAAATTTGCTAAGTTTCTTTCGGTCATCTGAAGCTCATCATATCATAATGAGCGGTCCCTTTCTTGTGGGGGCGCGATAGGAGCGCACTTTCACCTTTTAAATAGCGCACAAACCAAGCCTAAAGCAGTAAGTAAAATCTGGTAGCCTTCACGACGAATTGCTTCGAAAGAAAGTTTTTTCAACAGTCGGAATACAAATCAAAATGTTAATTTTCAGGTTTCCTAGAGCTAAGGGGATAGCGTTTGCGTATAATCTCCCAGTCTCAAAAGAGGTCCCACAAGCATCCCTGATCTGAACTGATGAAGAGATTTAACAGACAGCTCAGCAATTTTGAAATTACCTAGATGCACCAATGGCAAGCAATAAAATAACCCATCTTAAAGGTTGGGTAAAACGACCATTGGCCTTTTGAACAGTAACCCAGTGAGGGGTTTATGTCTTGTTGGAGGGAGCAGGTAAGTACATTTGGCCTGTACCCTTCACTCTGTCATAAACCTGCTCACAGCTTTATAGAACCACTCATTTTTGTTATCTGAGTTCGAGATTTAGGTGCTGCTTCCACATTATTTCGTAGCATGTGGTACATTTACATGTTTTCATGTGTGTGTGTGTGTGTGTGTGTTGGGGGCGGGGGCGTGGGGGGCGGCTGTGGAGAGAATAACTTCTCTTAACTTGTCAGGATCTTAGGAGGACAAACTGTGTGGCTGCAGTGTTCAACCAGAACCTGCGCATCGATAGTTTCCAAAAAAGGCACAGCATAGCAAGATTCAGCCAGAATTGCCAGATCAGTGAAAACTGAGAAGGATGCAGGCAGCATCTTTGCTCAGGACGCACAGCCCTACAATTACATCATTCAGCAACATGAAATAAAACTAGGTTCCAGTGTTAACAATGTAGGCAACAGTCTACATTGACAACCAGCCACCGTCGAGTGCCTTAAAGCTGGCCTTAGACATAGGAAGCCTAACTTGTCGCTGTTTTAACTGAAATTGAACTGTCAGTGTTGGAATAAACCACTCCATTCGACTCTGACATATTTGTCGAATGCCCGCCTACTACACGAGATGAGTTGAATTACATGCTTCTGAGCTAAATCTTTTACGCACACCAGGCTTTCTTAAAACAGGTTGTTTGTGCAGGTCTTAATTTGCGTCTGCCACTGCCTTGCCTTTACATGTTCTGGATTTATTAACTAATGCTAAAACTAATTTAATACTTATAGCGGAACACTACAGGCATAGCTTAACACATGCAAACACAAATATTCGTGTCTTCTACAACGGAAACGTGAAATTAGCCCCGCGAGCACGTGTCAAAATCTGTAACAAAACACAATCCATTCGCGATGGAGACTGAACCCTGACTTTCGAATCCTAGGGGATGATAATGGGGAAAATGCGAATACATTATTTATTAGGAAGGGGGTAATCTATCCCTTCTTGCACCCTACTCCTCGTCGGGTTTGAGCCAGCATTGATCAAGAGACCCGAAAGAGATTCGAGAAAGAGAATTTTGCCTAATTTAATAAAATGCAGATAGTAGCCTATAATTTATTCTCGAGGGCGAGTCCGCGGACACCGATGTAGCTGAGCTGTAGCTTTTTTAGTAACTTGGTCTGAGTTGACCAAGCTCTTTTATTCATATTTTTGCGGATGTCCCTGTCCAATTCAAGCGTGTTTTTGCTCAAAGAGGTTAGTCCGTTTTTTATTCTTGAGTGGAGTGACTGCAATGTGGTGATGTATTTGTCCAGCATCAGTAGGCTACGTATTGTACTTTCTCGGCATGTGTTCGGATGATTGTGGCCGTGTTATCCCCTGTTATTATCTATTTTTTTATGTAAATGTTGTCGAACGGATCAAACTAAACCCAGTTTCAGGCTTCTTCAATCATTTGGCAACAAAAAAGGTAAAGCACACTGCGTTGATAGCACGTGAAACTTTAGTTAAGTGGATGTGATTACATCAGCAACAGATGGAATCTAGCCATTTATCTGGATTTGATCTCAGGTGTGTTTACATCTAACAGACTATGTATTGTCTATATTTAATTTAATGTCATTACTTAGTCACTAGATCATCTTTTTTAGATGGACAAGTGATGGAACGTTTGATAGGAAATCATTTGTTTCATCTTTTACCTTTTAGATCAATTAATAACCAATTACAGTAGACTATTACTATCCCTAACTGTTAGCATAGGCTAGTGTAGTGTGACCTTTGTTGGCACATTTGTCAATGGCAGACATTGCAATTCATGCGCTATGTGCAATTTCTGCTGCACACAAAGACATTTCCAGATGTCTAAAAGGTACCTGAGGGCGTTACACAGTCTAGTAGATATTAAAGCAACACTATGTAACATTTTGACACTATTTGAGATAGCCTTGTTAACAGGCAATTTGGTTTAATCTCCAAATTAAAATTTTAACTGAGTCATATGAAGGGTGAACAAACACAAGTGTGTTCCCACACATCTGGGATATACACTGTGTAGTTCTGGGTGGAGGGTAGGACAGTAAAATAAAAGGACACCATGACATTGCTGACTGTATTGTCACCAAGCACCTAAATTAGCATCTGATCAGTGACAGTGAGGTTCTGGGAAATGTTTGGAAGTTAGCTTTAGGTTAGGTTGCACTAGTTTTACACCAAAACTCCATAGTGTTGCTTTACAAATATGTTTACAATATTCATCATGGTGTGTGCTGCCATGTAACCCATATAAATGCACAGCCATTACTGTCAGGATACAGAAATTGGGCATCTGGTTACTTCCTTTTAGCCAATTTCTTGTGGGCCCCTGAAACATGTCATAGTTTGTAACAATGATAGACATATTCTATGGTTGGTAATGTTGTAGTTAGCAGTTGGGTTCACTGCAAATTACACCTAGTTTGCATTATGAAACATCAGATTCAGTGAACTACAGTAGCTTCAGCTTCAAACACAACAAAGGCTTCACTGAATTGGAATTTATAATTGAATGTAGCATGATGAGAGAGCTCTGTGACAGATATTTCAGACTTTTGAACAATTGTCGACATAAAAGTCAACATGCTTATTAATCATTCATTTAAAATCCTAATATTAGTTATTACAATGTGAATAGTGCACAGGGTAATTAAAAAGAGGACTGTAAATAATTTAGTAAACACCACTGTAATGTGTAATGTGGAAAAAAATTGGTATGTTGTAGAAAGATGTAACCAGTCAGAGAAATGTTTCCTTTCACAGTCAAATCTTTTGACTGAGCCTCATGTGAGTTCCCATGGTTCTGCTTCTGTGAGTGCACCACACTACCTTGTCCTACTGGGGGCTGAGGGAGAGAACAGAGAACATTCCTTCTGTGAGTGCACCACACTACCTTGTCCTACTGGGGGCTGAGGGAGAGAACAGAGAACATTCCTTGCACTAGGCAAAATCTGAAATGTCAAATCTTTCAGTCAGATCCACGCAGATACTATTATGCAAGCACCAGTATCATGGATTGAAAATGGAAAGACTACATGATATGCTCTGTGAGAAGTATCTTTTGTCATGTTTAAAGTAAGTAAGTTGTTTGGACTGCTTTTTATTATTTTTTTTTATCCTTATGCATGTACTCAATAGGCTACTACTGAATATAAGAATCCTCACATACTCCTCTAGTTATACTGAACCTCATGCACACATGCCATTATTCATATTTGTACTCCTAGACTGGCAAGTGATCCACATAAACATATATCAGTGGCTATATTACTCCTGATATATGTAGTCCACTACTGGCTATATTCACCCTATACTCACACCAGTCTCCCAATTCATTCAGTTCCATACCAGCACTCTCCACATGTCATGCTCATCTCCAGCTACATGTCTGCTCACATACACTAGTTTCCTGCTGTGTGCATTTCCCTGCATACGCTCCAGTAAGAAAAAGAATATTCACCCCTCTCTCTTAAGCCCGTCTTTGAGGTCGGGCCCTCAGGTGAGCTGAGGCATGCGTGTGTCAGAGCCTTTCACCTTTGAGTTTCACTCAAATACCCCTCCTCTCCCTAAAACAGTTCTTGTGCTCTCTCTCTCACTCTCTTTCTCTCTCTCTCTCTCTCTCTCACTCTCTTTCTTTCTTTCTCTCTTTCTCTCCCTCTCTCATACATGCATAATGCCCCAGCCAGAGGAGCTCTCCCCACAGAGCACCTCAAAGCTCTGGGACAGACTGACAGACAGCTGCACTGAATGCTTGAGTGCAGTTCATGGGGCTGACAACTTTTTGCCAGGGATTTAGCTGTTTAAGTATATCTCCCCGCCTCTCTCTGTTTCCCCTTTCTTCATTTCATTGTGTCTCTTTTATTCTCTCTCTCTCTCTCTCTCTCTCTCTCTCTCTCATTTGTTTCTCTTCTCTCCCCTATCTCATCCACGTTACATCCACATTACATCTTTCTGCTCTCTCTCTCTCTCTCTTTCTTACCATTTAGAGTGTCTGTACAGATTAGACTGTAGGTTTTTTAGCTTTCAAGCTCCTGGTTCATGTTTTATTCACATGCACTGCTCAAGCAGAATTCCAATGGATGGCCCCCTCCTTTGCCTCCCTTGCCTGGCTGTAGCCAGCAACATGTCCTCATCAATTATGGATCTTAGGTCTGCTGGATATTTTAAATTGACCAGGCTGAAGATCATGTGTGTGTGTGTATGTGTGTGTGTGTGTGTGTGTGTGTGTGTTTATTTGTTGGCCCTCAGATGGGCCAATAATGTGTTGGGCTATCTTTACGCATGTGATGACAAAATAAAACGGCAATGATCATAGTCAATGGAATTTTTTTTGAGTAAAAGGAATTTGGCAGTGTTGCTAAATGCTGCTCTCTGAATGACGTTGGAAGTTAGCATTTGGCTATAGAGACCTCAAACAGGCTGTTTTATCGTTGAAGAGAGAAAAAAATATCCACACCATACTGAAGTGTGGATAATGTTGAGTTTCATAGTGGAAATTTACGAGAGAATTGCACGTGTGTGTGGGGGGGGGGTATGTGTGCTAGTGCTTTTCTGTCTGCAATGTTTTGCAATGTTTCTGTCTGCAATGTTACATTCGCCAAAAAACTGAAGAGTTGTTGTGTAAGTGCATGTGTGTTTAAGTACATGCATGGCAGACACCAGTCAGCCGCTGTGTTTTCCAGTCTGAGGAGTCAGAGTAAAGCCAACCATGTCAGGCAACCACAGCAGCACACCGCACAAGGGATATTTCCCCTTATCTTACACTGTGAGAAAGAGACAAGCGCCAGTGCTATAACTCATACTACACCCATACCCCACTGTATCATATCAGCCCTCTCAGACCCCCACCCCAGCTCCACCCCACACCACCTCATCTAGCCACCCAACTCCACCTGAAGTCTGATTCAACGTGTTCTCGCCATGCAGGCAGATACAGTAGCGGAATGCATTCTGGGTTGGCTGGGATACTTTAAGTCTTCATAATTTTATGTTCATAATGTGGTTGGTGTTGTCCAGGTGTGTTTGTCTGGTGTGTAGAGATAAAGACTCGTGAGTGGTGTGCTATTTCTGCTGCTAGTAGTACTACCATCTGAACACATCTCAATATTATGGCCCCTGTTCAGAGAGAGAAGAAAGGAGGATGCTTGAGTGAGTACAAATGACGTACCTTAAGGGAACATTGTAAGTGAGGAGAGAGTGAATGAAAGAAAGGTTGAAAAACAGTAAGGGAGAAAGAGAGAGAGAGAGAGAAAAGGGAGAGGGAGAGAGGGCGGGACATAGAGTGGGGGGAGAGAGAAAGAGGAAGAAAGACGAAGCGCACAGGCACGCTACACTTCACTCCACTGCTACCCCGGAGAGGGAGCGCACCATGAGAGAGTAGCAGACACAGGCTGAGGGTGCCCACTCTCCAACCTCCATCCGAGTAAGTACCTCTCTCCTCTTCTCTTGCTACTCTGGTTAGGCTTCAGCCACTTCAGCCTCCTAGTTCACCTGATTGTTAGTCTCAGAAAAGTAGTTTACTGTCTGTGTTTGTGTGGTTGAACACGGAACAGAACTGAGTCCCCACAGTACCAAGCCATTAGTGCTGGGAAAGAACAACATCTGCCTTGAGCCAAGTGGGACTGTGGCCAGCCTCATTAGGATCTCCGCTGCAGCGGCACTGCAACATATTCTAATTTTCCCTTCTTGTTACGAAAGAACAGATCTGTTCCAGACATAATTAGGTCTGCTTTTGTTGTTGCCGTTGCACTCAACGGGGCCACATGAAGGAGGTGGCTGGAGTAAGCCCGCTGGGTCGGTCCTAGCCATGCGTGGCTCGGCTGGCTGGGTCCGTTTGGGCATGGTGCTGCTGGGTTGGTGTGAAGATGCTGTGCTGTGGGTTGGGTTGTGAGTGTGTTGTGTGCTGTGTGCAGGGATGGGGGAGAGCTGGAGGAAATGGAATGGGTGGATGGGTCTCTCTCTCTCTCTCTCTCTCTCTCTCTCTCTCTCTCTCTCTCTCTCTTTCTCTTTCTCTCTCTCCTCTCTCTCTCTCTCTCTGGTGCATGCTTATGGTTTATTCTGTGTGTAGGGGAAGGAGTGCATTTGGAGCCACTGGGCTTCCTGAGTAGGGCCAAGTTAATACTGCATGAGACAGAGCACTAAAAGCCTGTCCCGTGAGAAGTGCTTTGTGTGTGTGTGTATATGTGTGTGTGTGTGTGTGTGTGTGTGTGTGTGTGTGTGTGTGTGTATGTGTGTGTGTAACATCAGTATGTAATGCCTTGATTAAATTTGATGAACCAGCACAGAGCAGAGAGGTGGAGATGCCTGGTTCTAGTCTTACTCCTTCTCTTTCTCTCCTTTTCTCTTTTTCTCTCTCTCTCTCTTTCTCACTGTATTTTCCCTATCATTTAATCTTCTGAAATACCTACAAAATGTCTTGATCTTTATCCTAATTTTTACCTCAGAAAACAAGGACCCTTCTGAACCACCTCCAGCAGTCATTGCTCAGGTGTTGTATATTCATCCCCTCTTGTTGATGTGAAGGTTGGAGGTTGTGTGTGACAATCAGAACAATTAAATATGTCTAAAGGCACAATGAGCAGTTCCAGTCCAATACACTTTTTGTTAGTAATGCCATATTCAGCTAATTATGTTACACAAAATCCTTTAACTGTCTACCTCATGTGTGCATTCAAAAACAAGCTCAACACACTGAGTTCATACACTGATTTTGTAAAAAATGAACACACACACACACACACACACACACACACACACAAACACGCGCACACACACACACACAGGGCATAAAACCAAGCCATAAATCACACAGATAGCACATTAACGTAGAAGCACACACAGGACGGCTCTAATTTAATTAGAATTTAACCAGTGAGGTCTAATTTTTACAACCTTTGATTAGAGTCATGGACTACATAATATACCAAAATAAGGAAATCAATGGTCTAGGGCCACTGTTTCCAAGTGTGAATGAGGTCTGTGTTTCCAGTGGTTTATTAGGGGAGATAGTGCCACTTAGCTATAAAACAGCAATTAAGTTTTTAATTAGGTCAGGGCATGTGTGAGGGCTCAGTGATAGAGAGTCCTGACTGTAATTGGCTGACATGAAACCTTATTGGTCAGTCGTGCTATTTTGCCAGTTGTTTCTCTCGTCCGGCAAGCACATTTTGTAGATGTTTTGTGTGCTTTTTCTAATAAGATGAGTTTGAATCCTACCCTTACCTGTGCAAATGATTTCAACTTTTCTTTTTCTGAAAGGGGGACCTAGAGTTGTTTGATAAGCTGGATTGTGTGTAGTGCAACACACGGAATTACGTATTGGTGAGCAGCCTTGTTTTCAACTGCTACTGTCAGCACGACCTTATTCAAGCACTGGCACACATTTTGGGAGCTGCTAGTTTAGCGTGAGATGATTGATGTTGATGAGTGTTCTTTGGCCTTTAAGCATGCTCATGTAGAGACCTTAACCAATAGGGAAGTGCCACCCTATCAACTGCTTCTGGCTCATGGTGATGGGCGTTAGCCCTGTTTAGAGCCATTTAGCATTGTTTCAAAGCCCCCCTCTGTACTCTGTACTCTGTGCAGAAATACCAGGTGTCAGCTGGGGTGACGAGGCCTTTGTCAGCCTGGTGTGTCCTTGAAGCCGCCACGCCACAGCGTTGTAAACTGAAGGAATGCTGTGGCTGCACAATAGTTGTGTAAGTGCGCCAAAGAGTGACGTGACACTGGAGCGGTTTATTCTGAGGAATAGTGGGATAGTGATGGATGATGATGAGAGAGGGAGAGTGTGTGTGTTTGTGTGTGTGTGAGAGAGAGAGAGAGAGAAGGAAAGGAGAGGGAGAGGTAATTTGAGAGGGCAGGAAGGGAGGGACCGGAGCACCCAACTGAAGGGGAAGAGGTATCAATCGGTGCTCTTCTAGCATCGATCTGCTCCAGAGTGGCAGCTGGGTCTGCCGTCAGTGTGAGGAGCTCACTGTACTGCCACTGGCTGAACTTCCCCTCAGGACAGCAGACTCAGGTCACTGCCTTAACATACGGGCCCTTGTCTTTAGTCTCCACACAGAGGAAGCCTTTCAAAGACCTGCCAATGTTGTAATGCTCCCTGAATACCCATTCATCTAAAAGGATGTGGAAGTGTGTGTGTATGTGTGTGTGTGTGTGTGTGTGTTGAGGGGTAATCTCTTGCCATGTGACTTTTTCAAGCATGAAAGTGCAATGGGGTCATGGAGTCATGGTCTCCATGCTGCTTCCTGCTTGGGCTGCTTTCTCAGCAGGCATAAGAGTTGCGGTCAAGCGGGCGCGTGAGAGCACCTCGAGGTGCAGAGCTGGACTCTCTGCTTCGTTCATGGAAAGAGCGTGCTATTGTTCAGTCTGGACTCCCTCTGGCACATCACACACCCACCCACACACACACACACACACACACACGCACAATCTACCTCCCCCAGTCCTGCCCATCCTCGCCATTAGTATGGGTCATCAAATGACTCGCATGAAGCTTGATCACCAGGCAAAAGAGCGAAAGAGAAGACGGAAGAGAGGAAGAGATAGAATGAAGGAGTGCTATATTTAGACCACACTCTAAAAAAAAGAACACAAACACACACACATGCACAACAGTTTTCTGTTCATAGTCCTTGGGCTTCCAAACACTGACTCTGAATTTAATCTCTTTCTGTCTTTCTCTCTTTTTCTCTCTCGCTCTTTCCACGCATCACTCCTTCTCCATTCCTCCCATTTTTACTCTTTTACAGTCTTTGGGATTGTAGTGGAAATAACCTTAGACAGAGAGCCATACTGCCCCCTTTTTTAAATATGATTGTGATCATCTGTCCTGTCAAACTGATGTATGTGTGTGTGTGTGTACATACACTTATTTCCCTCTCTTGTCCCTCACTCTGTGTATCTGTCTTCCATGCCTCAGTGTGTTTCTTGTCCAAAAGCAGTAGGGTTAGGATATGGCCCTAAGTCATCACTGCTAAGAGCTGCGGTGAAGTGCACTTAATTCTTAAGCAGCCAGAGCCGAATCATTGGGAGCATACACTACTGCTATAATGGACTCCAAAGTAGGGTCTTTATAGCTTCAGGGTGGCCACTCTACAGACACACACACACCACACACACACACACACACACAGTGGGTTTAATAGAATTCAAACATTGGGATGGGTGGATTGGAGAAGGATTTATCAGCCGTCTGTAAGAATGTGTCTCTCTGAGTCCTCCTGTCAGTTGTGGCCTTTGACCTTTGCACTGACTCACCTGGCTCCTCGTGTGGCTGCCTGCATCACTGTGCTGCCAGAGTGAGTGTGCACTGGATGTCTAAGAACATGAACCAGTATGCCCTCCCCTGACTCTGCCTCGTGTTACACTTTGTTGGAGTGGTTCTGTCTCTGGTGCAATATTTTAGTCCATATAACATCATCAGAAAAATACACGAAATAGCAGTTATGAGGCTTTGTACTGAAGTGGACAAGGGCTGTGGATGCACAGAATGTTCTAGCTGTTTTAGCTGTTTAGATTCTAGAGTTTTCCTCGGTCAACCACTGTGAAAATGATCATAAAGAGTTTCTCATAGAAGTGCTTCTCATAGAAGCTTTTTTATGTTTGCGTGAATGGGGTTCATAAAAAACATCTGATGAAATCTGGGCAGAATGACAGACCTCAGAGCTGCTCCCAGGGTGTTGGGTTGATGCCGCTGTTGGTACGTTGGGAAAAAAATCAAGTTTGTTTTTCATGCAGATCCAAGTCATTCCCTCCTGCGACTGAACGCGTTTTCCAGTCATCTCTCTCTTTCTCTCTCTCTCTCCCCTTTATTCTCTGTCTTTCTCTCTCCATCGCTCTCTCTCTCATCACTCTTTCACTATGTAATTTCTTTCTGGAATTGAATTCAGATCGCTCCTCTACAGTTACTGATGGTGAAATATCTTACTCTCTCTCCATAATGGACATAAGCCATACACACTCATACATGCATACTAACACACACACACACACACACACACACACACACACACAGAGTAGAAGAAAATGGTTGCTGTTCCTGAGTAAGTGAGCAAGAATGAAGCGATGGAGGCCCTTAACTGTGGGAGGGCATTTGCTGTGCAGTGTGCCTTCTACATGAAACATCCACACACACACACACACACACACACACACACACACACACACACACACACACGCATACACAGACACGCACCACTGCTGCAGTGGGCATCAATTTTATATTGGAGCATTGAATGCAGAGACGGGGAACTGGGGCCAGCCCTCAGCCCATCACCAGTGCTCCTGGAGCAGCTGCCTCAGTCGCCTCTCCACACCTCATCAACACACTGGCCTGACCCCAGACCAGTTTCCATCTGTGAACACACAACTGCAAATGGCTTCTGTGTGCGAGAATGAGGAGAAGAGAGAGCAGGTGGCTGTGGCATAGCCATGTCCAATTCCAACGTTAGGCTGATTTTCTGGGTCTCTCTCTCTCTTTCTCTCTTTCTCTCTCCCTCTGTATTTCTGTCTCTGTCAGTCCGTCTGGTCTCCCATCTGTCTCCTAAGGCCCCTGCCTCTCGCCTGTGCTGCCGCTGTCCCACCATCACTTATTTTTAGTGGAGCCTCCCTGTGTAAGCAGGACTCAGCAGAAATGATCCGCCATAGCTTTTGGCTTCTCGCATTTTTTCCGCCGACATCAAGGCTCACCTCTCCATTTCTCCCTGCCTGAAGGGCATCATCTGTTTACTCATTAGTTTGGAGATTAAAATAGACTGGATAGGTGCCTGCGCTCTCCTGGGCTCCAGCCTTGCAAGACATTTGAGCTCAGCTACATGCTGAGAATATTGCAAAGAAATAGCACAAAGACTCGTACATGTGTTTGAAATCCTTCCTTTAGCCTTAAGCAATGCTCAGAGCACGACAGTGTTGATGTCACACAATGTCTGAGGCACTGCACTGTATCGCTGACCCGATGCTGTTCCTCCAGTTGTGTCCAGTTGAATGATAATGAGACTTTAGTGGAAGTGATGGAGAGCTGATGATGGTTGAGGCAGCCAGAGCCAGAGCAGGGAGTTCAGTGTGGATGGTCCAACCGTCGTCTTTAGGGAGCCCTCTGTGACCAAGGCTGCCTGGACTGACACGCTCTATGGGGCTTTTCCTGCTGAAGCATATTGATTTGCAGACGGTTCCACTGATCCCATCAAAGAGAGCTGCTCACTGCTGAGGCTGCTGGGGCTCCTCTACAAGCAGTGCCAGGAGAATCAGTCAGTGTGTGGTTAAAAAATCATTAATGCATAGGTCCACATTACATACTCTCAATTTGGATCATTACATCAGACCTTTTTGCTATTACAGCCTTACTCTATTTCATTCTTTATTTTCACCTAAAATATTTTCGCTTGCATTATATACCAGCTGTATGATACTCTACAAATGTACTTATTCTGTGTGTTTAAAAGCTACAAGAAAAAATACGACCTCATTGCCTGAAGAAACACACATGAATTACTTGCTGGCTACTAAAGTATACCATGCAGGGCTGCCGTAGTGAGCACCATCTGTGTCATTCTGCTCTGGCCTCCTTTGTCACCGTGCATATTTAAGCCATCAACCTGCCAGTGCCCTAATACCCTCTCTGGGTGGTGATGACAAATTCTTGGCACAAATGGGCTTGTTGAATCTGGAAGCCTTTGAGCCACATCTGCTGCCAGATGTCAAACTGCACCTTTTAGCCTGTGTTAGCTTCTAGTTATCCTTTGCTTAAAGGGATACCAGGCAACATTTTTAGGGAAATTTACCAGCTTTGTAGTCACTTTGATGGTTAAATGGTTCATTACGGGGTGAATGAAGGCTCTTGCAGCACCTCCTATTGTTTAATCAGGCAGTTACAAGCACTTGCAGTTTCAAAGCACGGGTTGTGTTAAGTGAAACCTAAACTGAATGAAACCATTTATTACCTTGTCAGTCGACATAACTCTACAAAATTGATCATCACTGGTTCCTATGCTTTAGTTTGCAAACAAATGCATATGAATTGGTGAAAATGTACAAAGCTGTTGCTGTTTGGTGCCTGTAGGGGGGGCTCTGGAGGTGAAAAATCACAGGGTTGCCTGGTACCGCTTTAATTAGATCACTGAAATCTAAAAACGTACAAGCTCAAGGAACATGTTGACTTAAAAATCCGATTCAGACATCATCAATCAACCACTCTGATCACTGAGATGTTGTCAGTTAAGCTCTATGCGTCAGTCAGCCTGTGTGATTGTTTAGGTTTTGGTTATACATTGATGGGGGAAAGATTATAAATGTGAAATGATAGATGTGTCATTCATAAACTCACCTCCCACACTGCACCCCTCTGCATAGTGCAACCCCATTGTGGACTCTTGTGTGCATCTCAATGTGTAGATGGAGAGAATCTCTTCAACTGGCATGGGCGCTGGGGAGTGGGTAGGCCTTCTCTGAAATAGGGCATGAAACTCTTTGAAGCGCTCTGGAGAATCAGCAGGGTGATCTAACACATTGTTGACTGCAGAGGGGGTGGGGGTGAGGGGGTAGGAGGAGGGAGGTTGGGGGTTTGTGTTGACATTGTGATGTGAGCGACCCCCTCTACTGACAGCGTTGTGTAACTGCAGCAGCCTCTGACAAGGAATGATGCGTCATTGTTTCTTCAAAATCAACAGTTCAGTACAGTATTGTTTAGTATGGTGAGGAAACCAAAGCTACAGTACTCACTTTGATAGTGCTGACAGTAGCACAGACTAGCGCTACAGAAACACACAGACACCAGACAGTCTTACTGACAGTCCAGCCTGCTTTCTTTTTTCCATATCTGCTATGACATATTCAGTTTTATCAAAACAAAAGTCTGTAAATATACATGTGCTTAAAACATCATATGTAGGCTACATGGGTCATTTTATGGGTTTACCAGAAATTTCTGCAGTCTCTGTTACATGTAACACTGACAGAATAGTCAGTGCATTTGCCTCACAGTGTGTGCAGAACATAGTGTCTTGTAAATCCGAAAATGCACTTGTGTAATCTGCAGACGTCTAAGCCTGAGCAGAGGCTTCTGAGGGACTCCGGAAAAACACACTTAACCATTGGAGTTACTGGATATGGTCTCTCAAAGTATTGCGTTACTGTATTGATCCGGGCCCTGTCAGCCAGCGTGTGTGATGAGCATGGAGGGAAGTGCTGAGCCCATGCTGTAACACAAGCAGTCCTTTGTTCCCCCCGAGCTCCACCATGTCTCCTTGTTCTCCTCTATGGCTGTTCACTGCAGGAGCCTAACACCAGTGTGGTCTGCCAGAAATGTTCAGTGTTAGTATTGTGGGTATGTTCAAGACGCTCTCAATAATTCATAGTGGAAAGTTACTGGTGAACATGACATGGTGCATACTGTGTGGTCTGTGCTATGCCAGCCAATGGGCAATGCAAATATTCATCTGTCTGTGTAATGTGTGAGCATGCCAACAGGTTTCAATTAGAAGTGAGATTTAGGGGACATTTGTGAAATGTGTGCTGAATTTGCCCTACAAGAATCTGAGTGTGTCTGCAGGTTGGAATTTCGATGAGAGGGCTTTAGATGAGACAGTGCTGAGCTCTCCGCGCAGGAAAGCAGGTTAATGAACAACGAAAGGGAGAGCTCGAGCCTCTGAAAAACCTCCTCTCTTCTCGCTTGTCACTACCTCTTCTTTCTGCCGAGCGACTCACTCTGCGTGCGCCTGTCTGTTCTCCACAAGTGACAGAATCAGGGCTACCTTTTATGTTTTTGGAAGGCTTGTCTCAGAAGAACGCACCAGACAGTAGGGTATTTTATTAGATGAATGTGTGTGTGTGATGATAGATAGAGCACATAGTGTCACCATTAGCAGGTTCTAGTCACCACAGTCTCTCAGATTGGCTACGAAGAAAAAAAAAAGGCAAGAGTCGACAAAATACTTAAAAAAAAAAACGATAAAAGATGCTGTTGTAATTTAATTAATGCCTTGATAACTCCGTCTCTCTATTATAGAAATATCTGACCTACGGTGAAGGTATTCATTTTCAGCCACTATCAGAGATGATATGTTTTAATCATATTCTGGAATCTCAGCTGGTGCACTTAGTGGAGAGCGTGTCTTTTTAATTATGCTTTGTCTCTTCCTGGAGTGGTATCTTTAGACTCCAGGGCCCCTCGGGCTACCTTTGATATTTAAATGATATCCACACTAATGCACTGGCTGGAGCTGCTGAATTTTTTTGGGACAGGAAGCGAGAGAGAGGGAGAGAGAGAGCAAGTGAGAGAAGGTGAGAGAGAGAGCGAGAGGGAGAGATTGAGATGGAGGGGGTGGAGACAGGTAGAGGGGGAGAGACGGAAAGAAGCAGAGGTTGTTATTGTGCTATATTTGGGGCTTCTGTGTGGGTGCTTCTGTCTGGCATGTGAGAAAGTCTTCTTCCTCTTTTTTTCCCCCCCGAGTGCCCAGATGGGATCATAGGTGGCGACTGGGGATTTTCTCCTTTGTGTTGAAATTCTGTTGGTGAGTTGCAGTTGCAGTCGCGGAGCTGGTCTTATTTCAACTCCAAGACTGTCCATATATGGATGCATGCATATGTGCTTTAGCAAATGTGTGTGTGTGTGTGTGGAGAGAGAGAGAGAGATAAGAGAGAGAGACTTTGATCTTTTTAAGACTGTGATCTTTTTCTAAGTTGCAAATAATCATTTGGCATTATATCTACATTTGGTTGAAGAGCATTTTAGATTTCAAGCAGAAGAAATCAAGCAGATTGGTGATTCATTTGCCACAAAGAATTAATGGTACCCTTCTGTCCCCTGCATGGCTGTCAGGCTGTTTCAGATCTTCTGTAGGTGACACTCCTAGCATGTGATGGCTCCGATTTGGATGTCAGCCATGCTCTTGCCTTTGCGAGCACGAGAGGGGGGTCGCTGTAATTCACACTTTTCCATGAATGACTCACTGCTAAGCCAACCCAGAGCGCACTGGTGACGAGGACAAAAACAACACCTCGCTCCCTTTTACCTGGGATGAGCCACCATAGCCTCTGAGAGAGAGATAGAGAGAGAGGGAGATGGGGAGAGAGAAGTGATGGAGAGAGAAAGTGACTGAGAGTAAGTAAATGTGCTTATGTTAACACTTTGTTGTTCTCTGAGACAGCTCCCATCAATAATAAATAAACATAGAGTGCTTGCATCGCCTGGCTGGCCGCATCTCTCCAGCAGCTGGGCAGACATATCTGAGCCTTAGCACTGCAGCACAGACACCGTGATAATGGGCCATACCTGAGCCTTAGAACTGCAGCACAGACACTGTGATAATGGGCCATATCTGAGCCTTAGAACTGCAGCACAGACACTGTGATAATGGGCCATATCTGAGCCTTAGAACTGCAGCACAGACACTGTGATAATGGGCCTGCATGCTTCTATTGCTACCCCCCCATATCTCCGTATCTAGGAAAACAATCAATACTGTGTGATTTCCTGTCTCGTCCTCCAGGTCTGTGTGTATGTACGTTGCCTGTGAGTGGAGCTATCTAAATGAGGGCCAAGTGTGAGGTCTCTGGGATCTTCTGGGCCCATCTGTTCAAGTGCCAGGGGTCAGTCAGCTTGTAACTGGAGACATGTTTGCGCTTTGCTGTACAGTAAGCACTTTTGGAGAGTTGAGGGTCGAGATCCTTGTAAAATGCTTACATAGGGATTAACCTTGGACATATTGGAGTCATCTACCCCACCCCCTCTCTCTTTCTCTCTTTCTTTCTTGCTGTCTCCAATGTTTTGACCTCAGTTTGGATGATGCTGGAACCTATTAGTGTTAGGGCTGGTATTACCTCTTGCCGTCTTACTTTCTGTCTTTATCAATAAGCTGACAGGGTGCTTGGCTCTCTCTCTCTCTGTCTCTCTGTCTCTCTCACTCTCTCTCTTTCTTTCTCTGTTTCCCCCTTGCCCAGGGTTCAGCCGATTCCTACACAAGTAGACCCTCGGATTCCGACCTGTCCCTGGAGGAGGACAAGGAGGCGTCTCGGCGTGAAGCCGAGCGCCAGGCGCAGCTGCAGCTCGACAGAGCCAAGGTGTGTGTGTGTGTGTGTGTGTGTGTTTGTGCATGTGTGTGTGTGTAAGTAATGTGAAATGACAGTGTGTGACAGATCTTAACGAGAATGAAACATTACACTTAAACTTACACTTGAAATTGGCTTGAAGTTGCAATAATAATTTCAGGAGTATTAGTTGCTCCCACTACCTAGTACTGTACACACAGGCAAATCCCCCCACAAACACACACACACAAACACACAAAGACACACACCCACACACTCATCAGTTGCTGTACTGGCACTGAATTAGCAAATTCATTTCCCTGTCCCTGTCAATTTGACAGCAAGAGCTTCTGTATGGATTCCTCTCAGTTTAATATTCCAAGTGGGACAGTATAGTCACCTTTACAGTAAATGAAGTCAGACAGAAAGACAGAAGACCAATGCTTACATGCCAGTGGTGATTGTGGTGTCTCCGCACAGACCAAACCAGTAGCATTTGCCGTCAAGACCAATGTCAGTTACTGCGGGGCTCTGGATGAAGACTGTCCTGTCCAGGGGGCAGCCATCAACTTTGAAACCAAAGAATTCCTGCACATAAAAGAGGTGAGAGAGCCGCAAGGTCAGCTGCAAGTACGGATAAAATGTGAGCTAATCCATGGCGTTCAAAATGTGTAGCAGAGTGTAGAACAGGTAGAAGCGTCTATCTTTCCATAGCTAAGGAACTACATCAATGCTGTGTTTATGCACTAGTTGTTTATGATGACATGGGAACATATGAATAATGCATAAGGCATAGGTAGCAAATGTATCCAGTGGCTGTTTTGCTTTTGCAGAAATATAACAATGACTGGTGGATCGGGCGGCTGGTGAAGGAGGGGGCGGACATCACCTTCATCCCCAGCCCCGTCAAGCTGGAAGCCATGAGGATAAAGCAAGAACAGAAAGCAGCTGCACGGTTTGTGTGTGTGTGTGTGTGTGTGTGTGTACATGTGTAACTGTTTTTTGTGAATTAATTACATATTACTGAATTACTGAGTTCATATATTGGGTATGTGGTTCATGTATAGCATTGAATTCATGCATGTCCAGTATCCAGTATCTCACACCCTTCACATTTTTGCAAATATTTTAGTTTGGTTATAGCTGATACAAACTATGGTATGTGTGTGAAACATCCGAAGACACTAGTGTATGTCTAATTATGTAAAGGGAAGAGTCATTGACTGCATGCTGTCCTACAGGAAAGCTGGGAATGCCTCATCGGGAGGCTGGAGGTCCACTCCACCCTCTGCAGGTGAGCATGCTGGACCAAAGCCCTGTGTTCGACCTAATACTGGACCTAATCTTGCCTCTTAAAGTTGGATATTGTTCCAATGGCGGAGGGCAGATGCTTTCACTAACAGCAAAATTATAAATAAGCTTTCATGAATGTGCATGCTAAAATGCTGTAGTTTGTGTATATCTTCTGAGTGTGTGTTCTCCTGTTTTTAAAAGCCAAACAGAAGCAGAAGCAGGTATGTTTGTGTTGTGGGCTGTGGGCTGTGGTGTCAAACAAAGGCATCAGCGTCATCCAAAACTCGTAAAGCCTTGATGTGTGTATTTGCACGATAAAACACTACTTGTGTATCAGTATCTGCATCCAGTTATGAGGCAGGCATTCTATGTTCTGGGGGAAATCATCTGTGTGTTTATGATCTCCACTGCAGACAGAACATGTCCCGCCGTATGACGTGGTTCCATCCATGAGACCAGTGGTGCTGGTGGGCCCCTCCCTGAAAGGTTATGAGGTAAACCCTCTCTTTAAATATTGAGCTGATGGAGCTGCATATGTCTTGTTGTGTGCATGTATGCATGCCTGCACTGGTGTGGGGATGTTAGGGTGGAGACCTCCTGTGCTTCAGTCATCAGTGTGTGTAGGTTTGTGTTTTTTTGCTTGTGTGTGTGTGAGATCCTGTGTGTCCATATCTGTATATCTGTGTATGTGTGTTTCTGTGCTTTTTGGATGGGAGAAAGTATGTGATTGCAAGTGTGTGTGCTGCGTGCATAGAAGAGTATGTGTGTGTGTGTGTGTGTGTGAAATATTCATGTCTTGCTCCACTGAAACGCTCCGGGAATGTTTCACAGGCATACGTCAGCCTGCTCTCCCTCCCTGGCAGTGGGGAGTGGTGTAGGGAGAGGGGGAAGAGGAGTGGGGAGTCGGGGGAAGAGGAGTGGGGAGAGGAGTTGGAGCGGGGGGAGAAGAAGAGAACAGGAGCTTGAACAGGAGAGGGAGAGGAGCAGGAGCAGCCCCAGCCCCTTTTCTCTCTCCTATTTCAGGAGACATCCATTCTCCTCGCCAGGCTAAATTAAACCACAGCACCACCAGCACCACCTCATACAAAGCACATTAAACTTTCAGTGCTCCCTCGCCAGTGTTTCTGTAGTGTGCTTGTCTTTGCCCGGCTCCTGCTGGTGCCCTGCCTCTGTTCTGCCCCACTGTCTTGTGCCAGTCCTCCCTTTTGAGCTTTACTGCAAGCATGTGAGCAAAGACGACATCATTTCATTGAGTTTAATGCATTCCTTTGGAGCATGTTGGTTTGTTCTGGAATTTACAATTTGGAGGGACATGCTGGCTGTTATTTCTTCATAAAGCCTTGATATTTGTAATGGTAATTAGTAATGATTTCTGTTACCACACTGATTATTAAGGGGTTGAATCCAAATAGTTTCAAATGTTCTATAGTTAATAAACAGACATGAAATATGTTTAATTTACAATGTAATTTAGATATATAAATAAATAATTTCCACTCCTTACAAATTGTTTTCATGCAAGTCATCAATTGGAATTGCTGGAAGGTATCAAACAAGCTGTCTATGACAGATGTGATGTGATCCAATGTTCATAGTGTTATGGTAGCGTTTCATAGTGTTATGGTAGCGTTTTTAAAACGATTCACTAGATGGAGCCGAAAGCAAGGCTTGAGAATATATAGACAGTAATTAGTGCTTGATTTATGTCTGTATGCATCTTGATATACTACTTGACTTATGAATCGCTATCAGTTCATGAAGTTAAGTCTTAATCACTGTGATGCTACCCTACTCACAGGTCACTGACATGATGCAGAAAGCTCTGTTTGACTTCTTAAAGCACAGATTTGATGGGAGGTAAGATGTTGTCTCATCATCTTGAAGCATAGAAAGGGATTGGTGTATTTATATTGTTGGTAGGGTATTTCCCACAGAAGGCCAATCAACAAACAATCCTTAATCTAAAATGTCCAATTGATATAGTTTACACATGTCCACTGTTGGCATTTTAGGGATGGGATCTTATTTTCATTTCTTTGGCAGAATCTCGATCACGCGAGTGACAGCTGATCTGTCTTTAGCCAAGAGATCACTCATCAAGAGACCCATCATGGAGAGGCCCAACACTCGCTCCAGTCTTGGTGAGTCAAGCGTTTAGATCATCCTCACTTCAAATGCACATTTCACATGAAAACCCTAGGACTGTAAGAGAAAGCATTCAAACTGAGGTCAAGTGTAACAAATAACTGGTACACTAAGCAATGGCTGCACCTTTGGCTTGTTCTTGACAACAAAAAGCCTTCCTGTATCTTTAAGTGATATTCATATTACAGTATGTTCATGCTAATTGTGTATGTGTGATTTGGCTGCAATATGAGTGTTGTGCTGTGTTCTGTCTGATTTCCAATCTCTCTCATATGTGTGTGTGTGTGATGTTTCTGCAGCGGAGGTCCAGAGTGAGATTGAGAGGATCTTTGAGCTTGCTAAGAGCCTGCAGCTGGTGGTGCTGGATGCCGACACCATAAACCATCCAGCCCAGCTCCTCAAGACCTCACTGGCCCCCATCATCGTCTACGTCAAAGTGTCCTCACCAAAGGTACAAACTGCATGAATTCGAATGAACTCTGGCTTTATGAACTCAGTGACACTGCAGACATGTGAATAAGACGGTTATAAAAAGGCCACTTGTACATTTACTAAATGAGTGTCCTTCCAGAGACATATAACAATTTTTATAAGGACTGTAAAAAACACCCTCCCAGTGGTGCTGCTTCTTGCTCTCCACATGTCTACATAAACTGCAAGGATTCACTCCTTTGAATTTACACATCCTGTTATTCCTCTCTCTCTCTCTTTTCCTGTTTTCTCTCTCAGGTCCTGCAGAGACTTATAAAGTCCAGAGGCAAATCACAGAGCAAACACCTCAATGTTCAGATGATGGCTGGAGACAAATTAGCGCAGTGTCCTCCAGTAAGGCCCTTTTCCCCTTATGTTCCATGGACTCCAGTGTACAGATCCCTTCATGCTAGGCAGACCTCAACACGCAGCCCCATGCTCCATACTATGCTAAAGCACACTTAATCAGCATTTTGTATGTTAATGTGCTGTAAAATAAATATGAACTTGGGTATACAGCTCTTGTAGTACATAACACTCATCTCTTGCAGTAAGATAACAGTTATCCCTGACGAGTGACCATTGGAGGGCAGTAATCTTCTCCTGCCCTCTGTCTTGTGATGTCCACTCTAGGAGATGTTTGATGTTATTCTGGATGAGAATCAGCTGGAGGATGCCTGTGAGCACTTAGCCGAGTATCTGGACTTCTACTGGCGAGCCACGCACTTTCCCGGATCTGCCCCCGTCTACCCTTTAGTAGAGCCAAATGCCGCCACTCCACCCTCAGCCAACTCCAGCCAACAGGTCTGCTGAGCTGCCTATGGGAGTGTGCTACTAACTGTGACCACTTAGGACTGTCACTGAGTCTAAATTTGCTCTTCTGATATGCAGTGTGTTGCTGCTACTGGCTGTTAAGAAAGTTAGTGTTGCACATTTCAACATATCAGTTCCACCATGCAGTTTTGAATGTTGGTATTTGTGCGTTCACTGTGTGTGAACAGGTATCTATATGTGTGCAGCACATTCCTATAGCACCCAGAGAATGCACTTGGCCTGTGCTGAATCCTGTTAAGTATTCTGGTGTATTGTAAGGGGAGCAGAGAGCTCAAAGATGTATAGATGTAAATAATATTTTCTGAGATGATCTGTTTTTCAATTCTTCCTAACAGTTCTCAGAGACACAAGAATTAATTGAATGAGCACTTCAAAGATCTGGGTAAGTTGAAGACTCGCAGGTGACACTGCTGTACAGTATACTCAACCAGTCTAACTACCTCTTGTCCTTTGCTTTGCTTAATCTCCTTTGCTCTTTTGTCTTTTTGGCAGGTGGGTCAAGTGGAGAAGAAGATTCCAGACCTTTGCTAACTGGAGCCTCTGGTTCTCCTAGACCTGCGGATCTCAGCCTCCCCGACCGAGGGCCCAGCAGGGAGCCCAGAGGCAGAGCAGGAAGGAGAGCTGGAGGCTGAGGAAGGAAGGGAGGAAGAGGAGGAGGAGGAGGAGGAGAAAGAAGAAGAGACAGATAAAGAACCGGCTCCTGCCAGTGTTAAAGCCCAGACGGTGACTAAAGACCCATCCAAGCTGCCAACCCAGCCCCCTTCTTTCACTCCCAGGAACACACATGACTCAGGACCACCTGCTGCAGCACAATAGACCTAATCCCACACCCTACCACCTACACACACACACACACACACATACACACACGCACACACACACATACACACACACAGAGTACATACTCACCACTGGTCGTAACACCTCCAGGACACCTCCAGTACACCACACAGAGAGTTGAACAGGTAGAGACTTTCTTCACTGCTGCCAGCTGACCTTAAGAGATTATTCCCTGTCAGAGCAACCTGCCCACATCCTCTTTATATCACTATCAGCCAGGTGGCACTCGGCTCTTCTGCTTCAATGCTCCAAGGGCATCAGTGTCCTCATTTGCCCACTGCTATTAGCGTCCACTGTGAGCTACGACAAGGCTTCACTGCAGCCATGTGTTTCATGCTATCTGACCACGCAGGGCATAGTAGCATTGGGTGATTGTCAGTCGACATTGCAAAACAAAATGTACTACCACAGAGTGGAATCCAGGCAACAAGATGAGCGTAAGCAAAGGAGAGCAATAACATAGCTTTAGGAATTTGTTTAACATGGTGATTTAAGAGGATGAGTGGTTAAAAAGGATCAACTAAAGTTTGATGGGAGTTTGACTTTCATTACATTTCCTTATCTTTGCTTTTGTTGTGCCAGTTTTCTAAAGAAGAAGTTTCTTTAGAGTTAGGGAATGGAGTCATCTTCACTTAGTTCACTTATTATTACTTATGTGTTGTGTTTCAATTATTCGTTGCCAGATCAGTCTTACTGCTTCTTATGGTTCTCACTTCAGGTCCCAGCTGCATGTGTTTGTTTGTGATGCTGTTTTTTAGTTCAGTAGTTTAGTTCCTGCTACCACTTCTCTTCCTGTGACATCACCTGAAAGTGTTATGTGCCGCATATTGTCACTGTTCACAGCTCTTTTGTGGTTTGTTGTTGATTTGTCGTCCTAATTTGACCCTGGGCTTGTGCAAAGCATACTAGAAAAGTGACCCCCCCCCCAAAAAAAAAAAAAAAAAATTAAGCTGTTCACAGACATCTGCTGCTTGGGATTCTGTGAATCTGTAACCTTTTTGTGGTGATTGCATAACTTTGTGCTGGAAATGAGCTGCAGTGGTATGGGTGTGGTGCTGTGGCAGAGAATATGTCAAATATGACAAGCTGTGTCAAGATTCTATTCTGGGTCTAGCTAAACATCAACAATCATTTCAACAACTCTTTGTCCTTTAAAACACATTTCCAAATGCTCTTTCTTCTCACCCTCCGTGTCCTTTTCATTTCTTCCCTTATAAATTCTCTCTCTGTATTTTCTCTCACTCTCTCACACACACAGTTGACACACTCTCACACACACAGTTGCAGAGGAGTTATCCAGAATGTGCAGTTCTCTTGCATGCCTTACTGCTGGTTATTTTCAGCAAAAGAGAGTCATCTGATTCTAATGTCTTACACTACCACTGTGCATAACCTCAGCCCCTCCTGCCACAGACTTGCTCATGCACAAGCATCTTAGGGACCTCTAGTGGTGGAAACATGTAGGCGCGGACACGGGGTTCTACTCAACCAAATTTCCTAGAATTTAAGCAAGCTATGGATAGAAGTATTTTAGAAAGAGAGTTATTTCAGAAAGAGATTTGACAATCACATGCACAGAGGCACTGTTTTGTGTTTTTTTAACCTTTAAAGCTTTGAGATCTCTATTCTTGTTTTCTTCTGTTGCAAGAAATTGCACAGCCTTGAGAGATGGAATCATTTTACTCTCCTCCTGCTTGCAGAAGCAGATTTGTTTTGATTTTTGGCCTATGAAAGAAGAGAATGTGAAAAACTATGCTTTGAAGTTCGACCCCTTCTCTTCCCTTTTCTTCAAGAAACACTTCCTTAATGTTTGACTAGCCCTGAGTAATATTTGGTGCTTAATTTCATCATAGTAATTTGCACACATGGCCAGTTCTGATTTAGTCAAATTATATCCATCTATCTTGAAGCTCAAGTTACATTGGCATACACTATTATCAGTTTACTGGGGTTGGTGACTGAAGGCAGACAGTGTTTGAAATAATTCTTAATAATAAAATCGTGGCATGATTGCTTTGGTCTGCTTGCCTTCATCTGCAATCAGCAGCACGGCATCTTTTGTCTTATAGCTCACAGGTCTTGCATCCTTAGCCAGGCCTGCATCTTCTGAGTACATAATCTAATATGGACATTGACATTATATCTATCAGCAAGCTTTTGGGATAGACATCTTCTATCATACGCATCCTGTGATTACTCCAACATTTAGTCAATATAAATACAACAACAGTGGCGGCATGAGGAGACAATGGATGTTAATGTAGCAGTTAGATAAACAGCTTCCTCTATATCATACTCTTACTGGCATATAGCTGCAATGAGGTCATCTAGACACTGATGTACAGATGTCTCAGCACACAACTGCATAGAGATCAGCAAAGACATGAAACACTCGTGCATATTTACACTATGCTGCAGCTTACGCCAAGCTTCCAAGGGGCCGTAGTTGAGAAAGCATCTATGGACTCCTGTGGTCTTCCCTGTCATGGAGAGAAAAATATAGGCTATATGTATATATCACACACCCCGGAGCACAGTTAACTGGCATTCTCTATAAAAGATCAGCTATTCCTATCATGACATACTTCCTCTCAACAATAACAGCAATCCAGAGAAGAGTGATTTGGAAATCCAAAGCACAATTTTGTTTTGGTGGTGGTGGTGTCTTTCCTTTCCATAGACATACTGTACCCAAATTCTGTATGCAATACTGAGTCTACCACTGCCTCCTCCACCACAACAGAGGTCCGGGTCAACACGATTGCACTATATTTATTTTTTAAGTCTGCTTTCTAATGCAATAAATGCACTGATGATGAATACAGTTCTCACTGCTGATACTGACAACGGTGTTCTAATCTGACATTTCCCAATCACCACCTTTCTGGAAGATGAAGTTGAGTGGATCAACAAATTGTTAATTATTAAAATGTTCTATCTGATGCTGTATAGAATACCTCTCTATTCAATAAAGAATGATAGAGGAATGACGTTTCTGTCAGTTATTTTCAAAATCATATAGTTTTCTTTGCTTAAATCCTGGAGAAAAATGCAAACTGGGTGGTAAGCATGTCAGTATGCTAGCAGTATCACCACTTGGGGGCAGTATAGGAGAAGTTGTTGGCAACATGGAAAACAAACCTTGTTGTCTTAAGAGGAAATCACTCACTGTTGATGATGCTTGACATTGTCATAGTCATATGTGATTCATTAGGATTGGAACAACATTTGTAGTTACGAAACAACAAACCAGCACTGATGTCTATGTCAAATACAGTAAGATGAGATAACAGGTACCAGAACACATCCTATGCATTGTCCCTATAAATAACTGTGCATCAAGGCCACTGCTAGGCATTCTGTTCAAATATTAATAACATATTTTAGTATTACACAATACTCTTGACCATCATTGGCCACATCTTAAATTGCAGACATTTAGCTTTGGTAGGCCTATAATGTCTAGCTTTAAGCAGAAAGTTGTGGATGGACCAGATTTGCCATCCATCCTGTCCTGGATTGTGTTGTTTGGTACATTCATTCCAGTCAGGCTTTTTGTGGAGCCCAGTTTGAGTGTGTGAGTGTGTGTGTGTGTGTGTGTGTGTGTGTGTGTGTGTGTGTGTGTGTGTGGCTGGTGCTGAGTGGGGAGAAAGAGTGAGTCCACTCCCCCAGGCCCCACTGGCTCAGATGTTCATTAGCACCTACTAATCAGACTCCTCTCACCTCCCCGGACACACACTCAGTGACTGCCAGGGACCTGCACTGGGCCAGACACCAAGGGGAGGGCTGAGAGAGGTGCATCTCTCTCCCTCTCTCCTTCTCTCTCTCTATTTCTCTTTTTCTCTCTCTGTCCCCCGTGGAGGTGAATGGAGTGATGGTGAAGAGCCCATGGGTGGTGGTGTGTCAGTGGTGGCCGGTGGGCTTGTGGTCCAGCTGTGTGCTGATGGTGGAGTGGAGGGCCGTGTCAGAGAGGGCTCATCAGGGGGCCCTCGTAATCAGAGCCTGCTGCTCCACCGGCTGTCCCCAAACCCTGGATGACCTGACACAAAACAGGGAGGGAGAGAGAGAGACAGAGAGACTGAGGGGAAGAAGAGAAGACGAACAGAGAAGGGTTCAGAAGAGGACAGAGGGCGAGTTGTCTCCCGTGTGATCCCCGCTGTTCGCACGTGATCCCTGTTCACCTTTGACTGTGGCATTAGAACCAGGCAGTGTTTCCATATGCTACTTCCCTCTCTGAATTTATGCTCCATTTCCCTTATGAAGCGCACTGATCAAATGTCTGTGAGTGTGTGTGTGTGTGTGTGTGTGTGTGTGTTTTTCATTTTCCAAATGACACAGCCATCTGTCATATAAAGAGAATAGGCACTGCTACATTTTTCTCTCAGATGGTCACTACAGTGGGCAAGCCAAATGCCTCTGGTCTCTCAACGAGCACAGGTGTTATTTTCTGCTAATCTCGAGATACATATTTCACAGTGTAACCAGGCTAGATAAGCCTCTTGTTGGTTTCCATAATGAAACATTTCAAATGCTCATCTTCATCTTCCACTGATCATGTTTCACTGATTTTCTGTCGTTTGTAGGTGACTTTTACTCAAAGACAGGTTCTAAAGTCTTGTCTTATCAAAGTGTGTATACTGTTCTCAGATGGCATGAGCATTGCGCCTGTACATGTAATGAGACGGGACGGGAGACCCCCTGCTCACCTCTTCTTTTGGCTTTGCACTTTCCTCTGTCCCCTTTTCCGCAGCAGATTGTACGACACCATTTAGTTCCTCTGATTTATGCAGGTCCACCTGCCCCTTCTGTCACATGCCCTTCTCTGGATCAGGGGATCTCTAGGCTCCTGCATACTGCACACTGCATATTGCATACTGCATACCTCTCCACAGCTCGTGTTTACAGTACCGCTCAGTAGCCATAAGATGAGGGCATTGTTCCTAAAAACGATAAATTTTCCGCTGGCAGATGCGTAGTAAGCATGTCAGATTTTAATTCCTTTCTTTTTTGGTAATCATTCTTCTACCATGGGAGAGAATTGTGTTTGTATGCAGTATTTCTGCATCTTTATCCTCTTAGATTATGGATATCCAACATGGCAAATCAGATGTTGTCTCCTTGGTGAGGCTTTTGGTCATCTGCGTGCAATGGCGGTAAACCATGAAACTGTTTTACAGACAGCTGTCAGGAGGGATTAGATGACAAATTCCAGCACTCTCCAACACCATTGGCTGAGTGAAATGTGTTTCATGTCCAGAATCAGATTTTTGGGGGGCCTGAAGGGAAGTCAATCTGGTGCTGGATTACATATTGTTTACTCATTCAAAGAAAAGCATCATATGGCTTGGGAGTGAATCTGAAACAGTATTTGCTTGTTTGTTTTCTTATGTTGATTGTGTGCCAGTAATGTCTAATACTGTATTAAAAGTATCCCAGGTTTTTGGTTTTGCCAATTTTAACAAGTATTAAAAGGTAGCAAAAAATGGTTTATTTAGATGTTGTTAACAATTCAATGTTTATCCTATCTATCTGATTCCTACTGGCATCGTTAGTGCCCTGTTGGTGACACGGACAAAGGCAAAGAGGTTATCTCCCACTTTTAGAAAGAGGAACATTTCCCTAGGGGGATTTTTTTATTACATAGTGCACTGGGGCCTCAGGCGACCGCATGAGGCCATTTCTCAGCAGGCCAATCACACTTAGTTAAACAAGCTCACTCAGCCGGTGGTCAAAGACCAGTTTGCTTCATATCTAAATCACTCAGACCTAGAGTTGATGATAGGCTACAAGGAACCTTTTTGGGCGATGTTGCTGGATCATTCGGAGGGGAATACTTTAATCACCAATGGGCAAATTTCCATCATCATTCAATCATAACACAGACACATTACTTGGAAAGTTGCTCCACCCAGCCACAATAAACGGAACATAGAGCTACCAAATCAGAGCTGAATCTGAGCACCAACATATTACCTAAAATGCAAACTTTGTTTTGCCATCTGAGTTCCAGTCGCATTTGTAAAATATCCACGTCTGGAAATTTATCTTGAACGCTAATTAAATAACTGTTCGTTGGTGAAATTAACATATGGAAAAAATACAATGGAAAGCTGTGGTGCATTCCTGGCCTTCACTATTGTGTATTGCAGCAGAGGAATGGAAGGTGAGGTGTTAAACACCAACCCTCGAACATGAAAGAGAGTCGGATTCCATCAGAAGGGAATGAAATGGTCTGTGGGCTCCATTGTCCACAAATCCGCCAATCGATCTACAATCAGCTGTCAATCTAATGATTCAGTTTAAAGACAGTAGGCTGGAACCCCAATGAAGTCAATAACCTGATGGAAAATGTCTGATGGCAGGACAATGTCAAATGACATTTGTATCAGAGAAATTATTGCTTTGCCTTGATGGTCTATTTAGGAATATTAAGATGAAAGCTTTTTAAATAGCCTAAATGAGCTCTGAGATAAACTGCAGCCGAGCCTGACAGAGCAGGAAAATTAGGCAAAATGTTAGAAAGCTTCCGAAAAAATATCAGAACCCTTTACTTTATTGCAGTGGTGTCCATTATTCCATCATGTTGAACACAAACTTTCCCAAAGGAGTTGATCTTAGGGGAAATGAGCCCACGGGCAGTGAAACGAAATGTGACACAGTCGGGAATAAATCCCGAGAGCTCATTGGCTGCTGATGCCATGTATAAAACGCTGCGGCACTTACTTCAATCACATCAACTGCGGGCATCTTTCGAGGAGTACGCGCAGATCCCAGTCAAGTACATCGCTCTGTCTGTGGCTTTGCTATTCCGAGTTTTAAGGTTTTGAAATCTTTTATTACTCATTTACACATCAACATGAAAGAAAGAAGAAATACGCAGCCGATGGTTGTGAGATGTAAACTGGTGCTTGTTGGAGATGTTCAATGCGGAAAAACGGCAATGTTACAAGTGTTGGCGAAGGACTGCTATCCAGAGGTAACCTACAGGAATATCACGTTTGAGAACAGCTAAATGAAATGATACTGGTCCGGTTTTTTAAATGAGCGTACATGTTGCTATGTAGCCTGTTGTTATGATGTTTGAAGTTGAGTCATTAGCATAGAGTTGCGTCCCTTAATTACGGGACTCATACTCAAGTCATATGTCTCAGAGGGGTTGGCTTTCAGAGTCTGCAGTGATTTATTTTTCCTTCACATTTTTATCCCCTTTTTCTCGGCTTATCATTAATTGAAGTGGCATTTTAAACTGCAGTACTGATTTAAATCAAGTACAAATTATGTAGTTCATTCATTTGACTGTCCAGCAGTTAGTGGCATCGCCTCATCACCCTGCGTGTTTGTGATATGGTTATTTGCTGTGTTCTGCAGACATATGTTCCCACTGTATTTGAGAACTACACCGCTTGTCTGGAACTGGAGGACCAGCGGGTAGAGCTGAGCCTGTGGGACACATCGGGTAAAGGATTTCTGTTTTTCCATTGCTTATGTGTTGTAAGAAGCGTTGGACCTTTGCTGTGTCTTAACCATGAGAAGAGTAAGAGGGTAGAGGTCACAGGATGCTGCCATGATATGGATGTCATATAACTGACATGACATGCATTAGGGCTACCTACATTTTCATGGAATTGCCTTGCTGTCCTGCAAAAGATAGCAAGTCAGTTGATTAATGAAATGGCATAATAAAATCAACAAGCTGATGAAAATTATACTAATTCCACTAAAATTCAGATGTATCTTTTTATTTAAGTTCTGTGCTCATGCAGTTATTTTTATTCTTTGTCTTCTGATCCATGTTGTATGAGCTGCCTTACCTTATGTCGGTATCAGTACAGTACAATACAGTATGTTAACCTTCTGTCTGAGTGTTTTTAACCTGATATTACATCTAAAGTGAGCTAGTGTGCTGTGGTAGGATTGCCAGTCTGGGCTCAGGTGCTTAGAGTTGCTCATCTTTGCTCATACTCCACTAATCAAAGTGCAAGGTGGCCTAACATGCATAGACTAATGACTGCATCAGATGTTGGAAAGTGGGTCATCAGTAGTCTAGGATGTGTCTCTTAGGCGTGACCTCCATTTGCTGCCTGTTTAGCATCCTCTTCTGAGCTGACTCAGCCATGAACATGTTAGTCTGTGTGGTGAACATCCATGGCATGGACTCTTTCCCTTTCACCCACTGCCCTGTTTTGAATCACTGATGTCAACATCAAACACATTAGCAATTGTCAATGTAGCCCAGGGAAGAAAGGTGTGAACTTCAACAGTTAGTTGAATCATGTTTGCTTAGAGGGAGGACGTAAGCCTGTGGCTGTGAGGGACATCTAGTCACAGTGAAGGCTTTATGCAAATCACCGGAGTGGCCTGATTTGAGTACAGACACTTCATTAATTTGCGTCTGGACAAGGCGAATGCAAGCCAGACTGTAATTCAAAGCTGTATTCCTTTTGAGTCTAGCACTCAATGTTAAGCGTGAATGTTTAGTGTGGTGAAAAGATGCAGCTCCTCCACCTCCCCTGCTGCCTTTGATTATTTCTGTGCGTGTGCCATGCTCCACTCCACCACTCACACGCATCTGCTGAAGGAACCAATATGACTGTCACATGCTTTACTTAGACAGTAACACTTGATGTCAGACAGACTGCGTTGCTTTTGCCTAATTTGCTTGGTTTTGCCCTCATGCACTACGAGTGAAAAACCCTAGCATCCCACCACCCTATCAACATCCTAATATCTAACTGTGATAATATCCTACTAATAAGCCATTAAGTGGGTCCCTCAACCCTCTGCAACTGACCAATCAAACTGTCCGCTTAGCTCTGCTGTCTGGTCCATCGCAGTCCCCTGTAGTACTGTGCGGCAGAGAGGGCCTCATGTTGTGGCAGAGCACATGAGCGGCCAGGCATTTAAATCCCCCAGGGGCAATGCATTCTAGCCTATTGACCTGATTACTGTAAACTGTGTGGTTAGCGTGCACAGAGCAGTTTGTGTTGAATTGCTCACTTTACATTCACATCATGGAGCTTCTCTCCAGAGGTGCTTAGCCGTCTTTACAGACATACAGCATGCTGAATATATCACAGTTCTAAAAAGGCCACGCTTGACCCAAATGTGCATATTTTGTCTTTGTAACTACTAAATTATGCTGCAACAAAGACAATAAATATTCATTTAGAATTTAAAATGGAACTTTTTGTCATAGTCGTGGAGTAGCATGGCAGGAATGTTGTTGTGATTTATAGCACACTCTAGAGTAACTGTAGCATTTTTTACTCATTTTCCACAAGCGGAGTGTTTTAAAAAGCTGAATGAAAATTTGGGGCCATCCAAATCCCTGAGCTCTTTAATCTCTTCTCAGGTTCTTTGATCTGATTGGTCTGTTCGGAGATGGACTGGTTGATAGGCAAAGTACTCTTTAGAGAGTGAAGGGGGAAAAAAAGAGGTTTAAGGTTTTTTTTTCTTTCTTTCCGGAAAGCAGTGAGGATGAGGCAACAGTCGAGGGACCCTGTGAGTCTTTGCTATAAGCCTCAAATCACATCCATGCTGTAGCCAAGCATCTGAGCAGGCTAAAAAAAAAAGCCTTTGAACTCTAAAAAATAATGACGGCTGCAGACTTCCTGTAGTTGCTTGTTGCACACAGGCCTACTCTGTCTGTCAGCTTCAGGGTGTGACAGGGAAAATGGCAGCTTTTGTTTGTGTTCTTCTGTGTTTGTTAGTAGACCTTGTGGCAATGCAACCTGGAGTATTGTGAGTATCAGAGGGTGGCAATAACCTGTTGTTGGGATGCAAGGTATCCTCTACTGACATTATGAGAATGCTCTCTCTCTCTCTATCTCTTTCTCTCTCTCTCTCTCTCTGACTCTTTCTCCTTCTCTCCTTCTTTCTCTCTGATGCAGTATATCTTGAGTGTTGTTGTGGTGAGGTGCAGATTGAGTGTCCCCATAACATGTGCTCCTGGTCATTGATTGGGCTGACCTCATCACAAGCTGTGGAAGCACCACTTGTCGAGGGCCCGTTTGGGATTTACAAGCCCAAATCAATTTGGACTTTTAATCAGACAGGCCCACCGGATGGGTCAGAGGGCTGCAGGACTGCTCCAGGGGTCTGCCGCCTTTCTAGGTGCCAATTTTGGACCACACATATTTTTCTGCCAGAGGTTACTGTTGGTGCTAGTGGTGGCATGGATTATGTGGCTTTTATTTCATCACGCTGATGGGCCGCAAGTGTCGTCAGGAAAGTGCCGCCGGGCCAGGCACGTGCCGGAGGATTTACGAGAGCCTCCCACAAGAGCTCGGTCCGGCCCTGACACAGAAACATGCTCACATTATTAAGGTCATGTTTCCAAACAGGCAGGAGAGAGTGTTATGAAAAACAGGAAGGTCTTATTGGCCATCCATCTACATGGCTTTAAAGGAGGTTGTAGCTTTGAAGCCCATGTGTGATGTGCCTTTATGTGGAGCTTTATCTGTCTGATCTGGATTGGTGATGAGTGCATATGGATGAGGTGGAGATGAGGAGTCTGGCCTGGCAGCTGTTAAGCTATGGAAATGAAGCAGCCTTGAAACCGTGCTTGCTGAAGTGGTGGTGATGGTGGTGGATGTGGTTGTCATTGGAGAGAAGGGAGAGGAGGGGGGGCGCTCTCTCAGGGGTCATGGCCAGCGGTGTCACGCTGTGTGTGTGTGGGGGGGTGGAGGGTGGGAATGGTATCAGGAGGGCCCTTTTTGTTCTCTCCCCACGGGGCTCAGTGATGGGCTCTCACTCTCCAGCAGCCCTCTGCCACTGGGTTGGGGGCAGGGTGGAAGGCAAAGGGAGAATGTGTCAAGGCGCGTTCCCAGAGGTACCCGACCGAGGGGGGCAGCCGCTTCCCCATACTCCTCACCGTCGTCCCCCCGCCCTCCGCCATTCTCCTCCTCTGCGACCTCTGACCCTGGGTTCTTTCCTTTTGTATGGCATTCACATGTAGCAGAGTGGCAGCGATTCATCACAGCGAGGAGATGGCCTTTCAATGAGGTTGAAGTAGCAGGCCCAACAGAAGCTGAAGGTTAGCCGTCCAATTTGGTGCGCAGTTGGCAAGTTGAAGCGGTCTATAGGGTAACTATTGTCTCTTAGTCTAAACTGTGCAGCTATAGGGTTACTGCAGCTGCGGGGTGCCTAGAGAAGAGTTTTTTGATTGGGAATGAGGGGAGTATCACTATTTCCCAACAGACTTTTCAGATTTAGTTTCAAGACTGACCTGGCGTCTGCCAACTAGAGTCTTTGCTGAGAGCTTGGCACACAGGAATTCCCATGAATCAGCCCTAAACATGGTCACATTATTAAGGGAGGGCTTCCAGAAATCTGGAATTCTATCTGAAAGAAGCCAACATCGTTAACCTAGCTGGCCCCAAGAAATTCCCTCTTGTCAGAGGAACTAGGGTAATGACATGGAAAGTGTGTGTATGTGCTTATGTGTGTGTGTGTGTGTGTGTGTGTGTGTGTGTCAGTCAGATGTAGGGAGGGGAGGGCGAGTGGGGGGGGGCTACTCTATATGTGGCTGACAAAAAAGGCCAGCCCACCTCCATCTGCTCGCCGACATCAGGCCTTTCCTGTGGCCAAGGTGCCGCACCTCCCATGTCAATCACACAGCCCAGCCCAGCCTAGCCCAGCCCAGCCCAGCCCAGCCGCCACTGGCTTACTTCCTTATCCCTGCTACCCTGTGCTGTGTTACTCAGCGCCTCAGGCTTGGGATGCCGCAGGAGAGACAGTGCATAACCACGAGGATGGCTTAGATACACCTCCATCAACACAGCATCAGCCCACCCCACCCCAACCAGCCCCACCCAGCTACTGGGCCTCGGGTTTGCTGTGTCTTTTTACCCCATTTCCCAATGCGTTACTGTTGCTTCTGTCTGCTGTAACAACATTATGTAGCTAGATAGACGCTAGCTGTTGTTGGGAGCAGGTGACACACACACACACACACACACACACACACACAAGCTTGCGGAGACTCGCGCGTTCAGCACACGATGTGTCACAGCAGAAGCTTTTGATGGCGGTGCTCTGTGATCCCCGACTAGAGGACACTGGGGATTAGTGTCGAGAGAGGTCTCGCTGCCGCACACACACACACACACACACACACACACACACACACACACACACAAATGCCTTTTCCTCCTTTCTTTGTCTCTCCCTCTCCTTCCCTGTCTCTCACACACACTCACTCACAGACACACACACACACACACACACACTGCTGATCCTGTTGCTCTTTTCATGCATTCTCACAGCAAGTGTAAGGCATCAGTGGCATTAGCTGGGGCTGAAGAGGATGTTGGTATGCGCACCATGTCTTTCATTCTCCCCTGTACTTGCTCTCTCAGTCTCTTTCTTCCTCTTACTGTCAGTCTAATCTCTCTCTCTCTCTCTCTCTCTCTCTCTCGCTCTTGCTATCTTTCTCTCTCTCCCTCCCTCTGTATCTCTTACTGCTATGGCAGTATGACTAATTTGTCAACTTTAATTGAAATGGCTCGGCTCTTTCCTGCCGTGTGCATGTCCATCGATTTCCACGTTTAGATCAGTTTAGATTTAATGCAGAGTCACACCCAGGGCTGACATCCACCCCCAAACACACACACACCCCCTACCCCACCCACCCCACCCCCAAGCCCATCAGTAACAGATAGCTTTTTTCCCCAATGCATTCAATCTCTGGCAGGATGCTATCACAGTACACAGACATTATGCCTTTGTGTTCACTTGCTATACCCCCCCTCCCCTCCCCTCCCAATCCCTGTTCCCCCCACTGCACCCTCTCCCCAGCCAAGCTGATGGAGCAGATACCTGTCCCTCTGATAGCTGCAGCACCGTAATTGGAATGTCGCTCTCTGTCTCTCCCACTGACAAAGATGGCCTCTGGGCTTTGCTGCCTCCTGCTGCAAATTGTCAACAGAAGGGATGAGGTGGTTTTATGAGGTGGGGATGGGTCACAACAGTGCAGTAAATGAGCAGGCAGTATGATGGAGAGATGGCTGTCAATCTGATGCATATAAAAGATCCTTCATTCTTATATCAGGATCAGGGGGGCTCCAAGTGATAAAGCAAGTTACTGGTCAGTGGGCAAGTTCAGAGCGTAAAAGCTTTTTTTTAGTGGCACCAGCTGTGCTGGTTTGCTAACCTGAACGAGAGATGTAGGAGTTCCATCAGCTCTCGCCCTTTTTTGTCAGCGCATCTCATCCCAGCAGAACAGATTTTTTAATCCCGACCGTAACATGGAAAATCCAATAACCTCCGCTGAACTCAATGTTTCATCCCTCGCTCGGTGGGCACGCTCCAACATCAGCCATCTAACAAACTCGTCCCATTATCTCTGCCCTTCCCTCAACTGGAGTAGGCATGTGAACACCTCCGAGCGTGTCTCACTCTGAGCTCGCTCTCTCCTCCGTGTCAGCTTTGAACTTTGATGTTCATGCGGAGGCATTCCACAAAATGGAGGGAAGTGTGTGTGTGTGTGTGTGTGTGGGTGGGGTGGTGGGGGAGGGTCTAGGGGGAAAAGTAATAGGATGTGTTCTTCATCAGTATCCTCACAAAGGAGGAAGATTCCTCAGCAGCAAGTGGGTGGGGATATATTTTGGGTGGTGGTGGTAATGGGGGTGAGGGTGGGTGGATGTTGTTGTTGTTGTTGCTGCTGCACGATTGATTGGCATTTAAAGGAGAAGTCTCCTCTTGCAAAGGGGTAGAAGGAGGGAGCGCTCACCATAAAAAAGAGAAAAGAATGGTAGGGGAAAAAAAATTGCGAATAGTGGATTCCAATACTGTTGCTGTGGTAACAGTGAGGGGACTGGAGACGTTGCCTCTGCTGCATATGGGGCTGGTGTGATAGTACTGGGGGTGTGTTGGGGGGCATTAGAGGAGACGTTGAGGGGGGGGCTTACTTAAGGATTCAGTGCAGGAGAGTGGAGGCGTCTACTGGCCCCCGGTTTCTCCGCTCCTCCGGTTGCGTAATCCTCTGTATTGATGGAGGGAGGGAAAGATAGATAGATAGAGAGAGAGAGAGAGAAAGAGGAGAGGAGAAGGGGAAGATCAATGAGGATTTAGAGCTCACTTGTCATTTTCTTCTCCTCTAAAATGCCAATAGAGTGAAAGGGAGAGAGGCAGAGAGGAAGGGCACAGCTTCCACCCTCTTCGTCTTCAGCGCAGCCGCTGACAATGAAGGAGGGCTCTGCGGCGACAGAGGAGACAGATAGATGACTTTTGGGTCGTGTGTGTGTGTGTGTGTGTTGTGCGTGTGTGTGTGTGTGTGTGCGCGCACCAGCTGATGATCCCAGAATTCTCAGCCTTGCCATCTTACTTTCTTTGTTGTCGTGATATACTCTGAGTTCATTAAATCACAAGCTACTGTTGTATCCGAAAGAAAACAACCCTCTGAAAATGCACTGGAATTGTTTATGACTGCAGTGGAGTTGCTTTTCAGTCCCTTTGTCCCGTAATAAAAGCAGACAGACTGTCCTCATCCTCCAGTGCCATTGTTTTCGTTTTGTTTTGATCTGCCTCAGACTTGACTATCTCACACCCCCTCTTGGTGTTATGCTTTCTTTTCAGGCTCCCCCTACTATGACAACGTGCGACCCCTCTGCTACAGTGACTCAGACGCCGTGCTCCTGTGTTTTGACATCAGCCGCCCGGACACGGTCGACAGTGGCCTTAAGAAGGTAGTGGATCAAAGGCATTGTCTCAATCACGCTCGCCTGCCAACTGTCTCCCAGCTCCTAGGCTGCCCTCCACCCACTCTCCCTCTCTGATACCTCCTAGCTAACAAGGCCTCTAGACCCACACATGATGCAACAGGAGAGCAAACACACACACATACAAACACACACACACACAGACACACACACAGACACACACACACACTCACATTGCTAGTTAGGAATCTCACAGACATTAACCACCAGTTAGAAATATTCTGAGAAAAGGATTTACAACCAAAAATGCACTTCCTTTTGTAGCTATGGGCACAGATGGATTTACCTACCATTGCATTGCAATGTTTCAATGTTTGTGTGTGTGTGTGTGTGTGTGTGTGTGTGTGTGTTTGCACGCCCCCCCAGTGGAGGACAGAGATCATGGACTTCTGCCCCAACACACGGATCCTGCTCATTGGCTGCAAGACAGACCTGCGCACAGACGTGTGCACCCTCATGGAACTGTCCAATCAGAAGCAGACTCCCATCACTTATGAGCAGGTATGGATGCATATTGTAGCTTTACATAATGAATAATCTCAAACTTCACTGCGTCACTGTGGATATATTTAGACATGATCAGATTACATATTAATAGCCAAATCTTGCCTGCATTTTGACCAATGACCAATAAGACATAATTTCTTCTTAATCAAGTTCATGTCTTCCGTTAATTACGTCAGTAAGACAGAACTTGCATGTGCAGTTCAACTAAAATTTGCACAGAAAAGATTGAGATCGGTGAAGGAGATTCATGTCTTCAGTTTTCAAGTCTTCATCCATAAAAATGTATATCCTGTTTAATTCAAATTTGCGCAGAGGAATGTTTTGACCATGTGACTGAGCAATCTGGCTTTACTGCTTCAATTTCCTCTTTTGTGCTCTTCCCCCCTCATCGTCTGTGCCTCACACAGGGCTCAGCCATGGCCAAGCAGCTGGGTGCAGAGACCTACCTGGAGTGCTCGGCCTTCACCTCGGAGAAGAGCATCCACAGTGTGTTCCGCACGGCGGCGCTGGCCTGCCTCAACAAGCTTCAGCCGCTGCCCAAGCCCAGCCCCACGCGCCGCCTCTCCAAGCGCCTGCTGCACCTGCCCAGCAAGTCCGAGCTGCTCACCTCCACATTCAAGAAGGAGAAGGCCAAGAGCTGCTCCGTCATGTGAGTTGAGTCGCCGCTTGCGGGCGGAGACCAAGACCGAAAAAAACAACATCACAGAGTCCAAAAAAATAAATGTCAACCCCACCCCCCCACCGCCTAGCGGTGGCTTCCCCTTAGCTGTTTGATTTGGGGAAGGGGGGGTGGGTGGTTTATGATAGGGACATCATACACCATTTGAAGGGTACCATGCTGACTCTTTTTCCCACCCCCCAAAGGTAAAAAAAATGTGTAAAGAAACAAAGGTCCTTCAGGACAAGTGGACACCTTGCTGTCCACATTGTCCTGGATCTTTTCAATGCATAGTTGCTGTATTTTGTTTTGTTCTCTCTCTCTCTCTCTCTCTCTCTCTCTCTCTCTCTCTCTCTCTCTCTCTCTTTCTCTCTCTCTCTCTCCCTAACAGTCTTTACACTGTATCCTTGCTTCTTGGAAAATCAGAGTTCATCAGCTGTCTCATGTTCTTGCTCAGTGTATTTCAATACTATTGCTACGTGCAGCTGTAAAAAATGGTGTGTGAAGTGGTAGCCGCGTCAGGTTCATATTCATTTGACTGCATTTGAAAGGGGGAAAAATAAGAAATGGAAACACTGGACTTTCACAGATGAAGTCAGTCATAGGGAGCATTAGGGAAGCCATTTTGAGACACTGCTTGCACAGATGGTATGTATGCACTATGAGGGGCAGAGGAGGGAGCAGCCTGGCCTGTGTCTATACAACAGGCTCTAGTTGAGCTCTGAGCCTGACTCTGCACACAGTGGGCTAACCTGTTAGAGGGAGGAAGCATCTCATCAAAAAACTGAATGGCCGGTTCAGTCCAGTTTGGAAGTATTAGTGTCCATCTCCTTCTGCTGTCTGCAACCTGACCAAAACCCCAGCTAAGAGCAGCACAGCCTTTGCAGAAAGAACCCAATCAAACAAAAATGAAACACTGAAGGCAAAGGGGGAGAGAACTCCAAGGAAGGGGGATTATGTGTCGGCAATTCTAAAGGCTACCAAAGTTTAAACCATCAGCACCTCCCCAGTCCCCTCTCCACTCGTTAAATATGGCCTGATCTGCACGCTTCTATTTTTAAAGAGGCAAGACGATCCAGCGGGGGAAGAGGGGAGAGCTGCTCCTGGGTGGGGAGTAAGATCGCATTAACATGATGATTGGTATCGCCTGCCCCACAGCTGCTCCGAGACGGCGGGAATAATAGGGCTGAAAGGGAGATCCCAGATCAGCCAAGGCTATCATCCACCAGAGAGGAGCTGAAAGGGAGTTAAGGGAGGGGGCGAGGAGAGGCTGCTGAGCTTAGAGGATGAGAAAGTCTAACATGCTGAGCACATCAGATTTATCAGGGTTTTATTTTTTTTTTCTCTTTTCATATCACAATCTCTAGAGGACGATCTTCCGGAAAGCAGTTGTAGCAACATGTAGTTAATGCCAATGCGCATCAACATGGCAAAAAAGAAAGAAAAAAGCTAAAAAAAATATATGCAGTTTTTACAGAAATTGATTTCACTTGTCAGGCTGAATTGTCTCTACTGAGAGCTGTAGCTGGTTTAATCTGTAGGGACAGGTTGCAGTGTTTTTTTAAATATATATTTTTTATTATGTTCACGTGGCATTGTAAATTCTCAGATGTAGCACCCCATCTGTGTTGCTAATCGATGACTGCAGTAACTTTTCTTTCATACATTATTTGTACAGTAAATGCATTTCACTCAGAATGCATCCTCAGCACTTGTGGTGGCTACAGTGGTTTTTTGACCGTCCAATGTGTAACTAAAACTTGACTCTTTCAGACTTAAAACTCTCAAGCTTCATAGTAATGTGTGTAAAAGATTATTCCTGGGAGAAGAAGAAGAAGAAGAAGAAGAAACTACACAAATCTGCTTTGAACCATAAAGCAATAATGACTTGAGTGCTCGTTAAGTGACGTGTATTAGGCAGTGGCAATAAAAACTTCAGCTTTGTGATTAATGTCCTGCTACTGCTTTGTGGACGTTTGAATAGCAATGCCTATATTCCTGCTTTAAAAAGAAACAAGTGACCATAATGTGATTGCACCTGGTTGACCTCTCACAGTAGCCAAAGAAGAGGGTAGCTCAACGGCGCCTGATTTGGGAAACACTGTTAAGTATCAAGAGAGAAAGCAAGTACAAGCTGAGCAAATCAGAAATATTGAGGATATTTAATTTTTGTCTACAGACTCCGTTTATCCTCTGTTCCATCTCTAAGGATGAGGAAGAGAAGAGTAGAAGGATGAGGAAGAGAACAGTAGAACTTGGGAGTGTTAATGTCAGAAAGGGTTGTGGGATTTGGAATCATTTAGTCTGTAGGAGAACAAGGCTATTGGAGAGCAACGTAAAGAACAATCGACAATGTGAGAAGGGCTTTGGGGTTTCAAAGGACTGAGGGGCTTCATGGGATCCAATGACTAAAATAAGTGAACCAACAGGCTGGCCCTGTGTAAAGAAAGCTATTTTTCCATTCAAAGCATTGTGTTTGTTTACTGTTTTTTCTTTTCCATGGTCAATATTTATATGTTTTTATTTTGTCTTGGAGGTTGTGTTACGTCTGGATCTAAGGACAGTTTTAGCCGAGTGCAATTTCAGGTGGTGATTTGCAAGCCTCAGTTCTTTGGTCACACCAGAAATTCCTCTGCATTGCCTAGCAACAGTTGTAGTGAGAGGGGCGTGAGATTGGCTCTCTGGTTTTGGGAGGGAAAGGGGGACTGACTAGGAGAGGAAGAGACTATCACAGCTCCAGATGTAACACTTTTTTTGCTTCTGGTAGAAGGCAAAAGAATTGCTACTGTCCTGTTTTTTTTATTTTATTTCTTTTTTTTTTCATTGAAATTATCAGTCTCTCTTTGTTAAGAGGTTGTTCACTAAAGCAGTAACCTTGGCTCATGTGTGAAAAGAAAGCAGTTTCTTGAACCTTTAGGCCAATGTGCTGTCGTTGTGTAGTACTGGGGTACAGCTTAGCATTCAAGCATGTCCTCTTAATAGTTATACCTGTTGTACATATCTTGTTTTATATAATCTTTGTAAGACATCCAAATGAAAAGATTGTCAGAGGAGAAGTGATTCTCCATTGCCTGACACCATACAGATGTGAGCAATGTAAAGCTGTGGAGCCCAATATTTATTTCCATATGGTGTTACATGTGGCTCTTTGGTTCTGGGTTGTTTTGATTTGTATGTTTTTGTTTGACTCTGCCTTCCTTTTACATTTCTCGCCATAATAAAGTTTGCCTTGTGTGGCGTCAGCATCATGAGTCATTGTGATTCATTTTAGACAAGCGTAAACTGGTGACACACATGATATGACATGGTGACATCACATTTTGTAATTGCTCATTTAGAATAAAACGGAAAAAGAAATCAAGAATGTAAGAAATTATTATATTTTTTATATATATTTTACAAGAAGAGTATAGCATTACATTACATTCGCTGTATAATAGACCTTAGTAGACCCCTTATATGAATGGGAATGGTAGCAAAATCAATTGCTCTAGACATTAGATTTAGAATTCAGAATGAAAATATAATATTTAATAAATATTTAATAATATTTAATGCGGATAAATGCTAAATTTCAGAAGGACAGTGCACAAGTTTGCTGAAAGTGGAATGAAAAAGCAAATAGTTCAAGTCCATTTCGTCACAGCCACAAACGAATCACCCTCTTCCCACTCTCCGAGCGACACTGCCATCGCAGAGCACAATAATAGAGCTTTGATGACTGCATTCGTCTCAGGCTGCCATTCTTAATGACTTTTCCGGCGAACATAGGAGGGGGCGGATAGGGCAGGGGCTTGGCTGTCTCCCCTCACGCATACTGATGAGCTCCAATTAATGAGGGAGTGTGTGCTCATCGTGGGCCGTGCTGAAGATCACTGGCCCAGTGTGCGAGTCTGAGTCTGGGTGCTAAACTGTTCATTGCGGTGTAGCCAGGCAAAGCAGCGTGTCGGGAATCAGCCCCTCAAGAGAGAACAGCAATGCTGAGATAGCTGGGATTGAGTCGGAACTGTCTGGCAGATTAACCAGCATTAGGCTCCAAGCCCACTGCCAATCTGACAAAGCTGTGAGGCAATTACATTGTGCATCACAATACCATTCAGAGCACAATACTGTTGGGTATTCAGCTACAGAAGAGAGCACTACTGTTTAAATGGCAATGGTACAGACACTGATGTATGGTTTCATTTCTATGGTAGAGGTGGTACTAACACTGGAGTTGGTGTTTGAGTGTGGGGAGTTGAGAATAGCACAGCGTTGAGTGTTGACTTGTGTCATACGCCTGCCATATTTTTAAAACTGTCTTCATTTAGGGCCTGCTGTTAACTTGGCACCCTCTCTCTCACACACACACACACACACACACAAACATGGCACATCTCTCAGCAGCAAGGATCAAATGTCTCGTCCTTCAGTTCACATAATCAAACACTGAAACATTTGTGCATGTACACGTGAGCATGCACACACACACACACACACACACACACAAGCAGAGAGAGAAAGAGACACACACACATATTCAATCAAAGACACACACACATACACACGCAGAGCCTAGAGTCTCAGTGACACAGGGTTGGCAGACACATCTGTCTCAAGACGCAGCATCTGGAAGGGTGTGACTCTCCTGCTGGAGCTGGCGCCTGAGAGAGGCAGAGTGCCAGGGGGACAGGTGGCTGAGGTGGGCACCCACCGGCCCCTTGCTTTTCAACCAGGTGCCAAGCAGGATGGCTCGCCCAGACTCCAACACTGCGAGATGGCCCAGAGCCCTCCAAAGACTATGGCGGAACTGTGTACAGAAGACACACACACGCACACACACATATATATACACACACACACACAGACACACACACACAGACACACACACACCACCATTGTCTATTGTGTTTGATGTTGTTGTAGAGATAGAGTTGATAGGGAGGATGTACTGAAAACACCATCTGTGAACGTGCTCTTTTTAGTTTGCTTCGTCACTAATTCCTGACTAATCCACTCCACTGCACGCCAGCAGAAAAGTAAAAAATGCTTCTCTTATTTTATCTTTTCAAAATGCATTACCAGATGTCATCCAAAATCTCAAAAGACCCAACCGACCCCCAAACTCTCTCTCTCTCTCTCAAACACACACACACACACACACACACACACAAAGACACATCAACAGATAAACACAGATTTGAATGCACAGATGTATACTTTAGAGCTGGCACAACAAAGATGTACAAGGTTCAACAACAAACAACTGCTACGGACCTCAGACTTTCCCCCACCCCCAGTCATTTCTTTTGGTGGAGAATAAACAGTGTCTACTTTCACGCGTCAGGCAGTCTGTCTTGCTACAAATGACCTGACTGTTCACAGTGTTTAGCTATAAATCTGAACAGGAATTGTTGAGGCGAGGAGGGTGTGTATGTGTGTGTGTGAGAGAGAGTGCGTGTGTGTGGTAGAGGTGGTGCTCTGAACTCCTTGTAAACCCATGAGGTCAAATCTTTAGTGGCAAGGGCCACTGAGCCAATTTGTGTGTGTGTGTGTGTGTGTGTGTGTGTGTGTGTGTGTGGGGCACAGCCCTGTGGCTTCTTCACCATGGCTTCTCTGCCTGACTGGGAGGTCTTCTGCCATGGCGGTGGCAGGAGCATCCACCCCCTGGGAGGATGGCCACGATGCAAATGAGCTCGCCACGCTCTTTGGCACGGCGGGGCGAGGGGGCACGGATGGAGTGCATACGCTGCCAGTCTCTGTGAATTAGGCCAACATCTGGACAGGCACAGGAAGCACAATTGCCCACTCAGCCATGGATGCCACCTCCAGGGCATGGTTGGGGGGTGTTGGGGGGAAGGGTTGGGCCCTAGTCCTAATGCGCGGCCCTGATGAGCGCTCAGGATTGGCTCAGGGACTGGAGGTAGATGGTAACAACACCCCTCCCCAATTCCCAACCCCTCCTTGCATCCCCCATCTCCCCTCCCTCTGCTGCCCCCCTGCCAAGCCTTAAATCTATTCCTTGTCCTCTGTTTGAACAAACAAAGCCGAGGCCATTGTGTAACTGTTGTGTCAACCCTCTCATTATTCACAGCTGAGGGAGTGGAGGGGAGATAGTGACGGTGCTGAACAGCAACAGATCAATATCAGCAAACACACACATAAACACACACACACACACACACACACACAACACACACACACACACACACACACACACAGCCCAGAGCATGCTAAAGCTCTGTGTCAAATGAATCATCACTGCTGTTTATTTCTTTCCCATTCTGTCTGCAAAAGCATGAAATACGGCCCTTGAATATGCAACAGACTTTCATTCTAAATCTCTTTCATCTGAGCTCCATCTTGTTGATGGTGACGGCGTAATATCAAAGCCATCAAATGATGTTAAAAAGCATATGGGCTTTACAGTAATAAAGGGCTTTCCTGTTGTATTGGTGAACTGGAGTGGCAAATTGGATTTCTATCATACACTGAGAAGTCAAGTCGCTTGACTGGGCACAACTGTATATTTCAGTAAGGGCCCTTGTAAGAGAGAAGCTAAGCAGCCAGCTTAGAGTGTGGTGTGCTGGTCAGGCATGAGCAAGTGTGTAGGTGTGTATGTGTGTGTGCGCGCGCGTGTGTTTGTGTGTGTGTGTGTGTGTGTGTGTGTGTGTGTGTGTGTGTGTGTATGCGCGCGCTTGCTCTGTGCCTGTGGAGATATGAGAGCAGTGCTCTCTGATTACT